>JACYFF010031955.1:73100360-73113229 GCA_017589665.1 Selenicereus undatus
TATATATATATATATATATATATATATATGTATATATGTATTTGTGTGTGTGTCTATATATATGTATGTATATATATGTGTGTGTGTGTGTGTGTGTGTGTTTGTATATATATATATGTGTGTGTCTGTGTGTGTGTGTCGGTGTGTCTCTGTGTGTGTGTGCGCGCGCACATGTGTAGACCGTCACTCTTGGTTACCACGCTTCCAGAGATCCGCGAGAATTGGGCCCTAGGGATGGACTGTTCTGTTGCCACCGCCCATAAATGTACGGGTTGCGAGGCGTGGATTTCGCCTGCATGGAACTGCCACTATCGATGCATCAAGAGATCCTGGGTAGTTGAGCTCTGTGAATGGATGGTCCTAATGCCACCGTCCATAAATGCACGGGTTACGAGGCGTGGATTTTGCCTGTGTGGAACTGCCACTATCGATGCATCCAGAGATCCTGTGGAGTTGAGCTCTGGGAATGGATTGTCCTAATGCCACCGTCCATAAATGCATGAGTTGCGAGGTGTGGACAGCGCCTATATGAAACTGTCGCTCATCACTACAAAAGGAGGCCTTTGGGGCATGGTTCCCTTCATTTCCTTATTCGTCCATAGCTGTCATCACAACTTTCCATGGCCTTCCCACGCGCCCTTGATACTAGAGTGACGAGTGAATTCGTCGTCCGCCGTTTCTTGTGGGACCGGCGGAGGAGGGTCTTCCCCCCGTCACCCCTCCCTAAGGACTTTTGAAAACTGTGCCTAGACTTTGATATGGCCGTCGCTGAGTAGGCGGCCAAAGACTATGGTCTTCCAAAGCTGCTACAGGTAATCTTCTATGCGATGCTCCTCAACGAGGCCGAGAGGCTCGAGGTGTTGCATGGACCGAGGCTCCAATCGTTGGAGGTGGCCCGTACTGAGCTACGTTGGGTAGCATTCGAGTCGTGGATTTGGCTGTTCGGTGACCGAATCTATGAGGTCCGGTTTTGCCTGAGGAGTGGCTCCAGTGCGGGTACGCAATCCGACAGTCAGGGGGGAGTTCTAGTGAGAGAGCGGCGGTCGACGATACGGGCCCTGAAGGGGCGTTCGCTCCTTAAGCTAGTGTAAGCCGGCAGGGAATGGTCCCCCCTCCCTTTTTAGTTTTCCTTAGTTTTCGCCTTGTATTGGCGCGAATGATTAATAAAGCTCGTGTTTTCATAACAAGCAGTTTTTTTTTTTGGGTTGAATGGACATGTGTCATTAGTGAATTGGCCACTGAGTCCTTGGGAGGATCCCAGACTTTTGAGCTCCCCTCCTCCTCTTATAAATACATCATCATTCTTTCGCGGAGGATACTCAAGTGCTTCACTCTCTTAGAGGAGTGGTAAAAATCACAGGGAGAGCGACTGGTACTTCTGTTTCCTTGGCAAACATGGCATTTCCTCCTATCCGCAACACAAGAGAGATGGCGACTTACGTGAGGGAGATGTTCATCTAGCGTTGGAGGAGCGCTTCGCATCCCCCTCGTTCTCTTCCCGATGATTTCCACACATTATGCCCGCGCGTTTCATTATTCGAGGCCGAGAGTGCAGCGGCTGAGTTCGGGCTCCCTTAAATAGTTCAAGTAACATTCCATGCCATGCTGCTGAGCGAGGCCGTCGAACTAGGTGCGGTTCATGAGTATACGGGCGACAAGATAAAGTCATTGTTGTTAGCTCTAACGTGGTCGACCTTCGAGGTGTGGATGCATTGCATGAACAGCGTTCTTAGGGCAGCCCAGCAGTATAGTCCGGCTGATGAGGTGCAAGTCCCAAATTCTGGAGATAGCTAGGAAGGGAGCTCCAGATTGGACGGTCCCCCAGCCTCCTCTAGTGACGAGAAGTAGACTTAGCTTCTGCTTGCACCTTTTGTATTGTCGTGTGTTCTTTTGGACGCTTGTAGTGGCATGAACATTGTAATGAAAAAGTCATTTTCTACGAAGTGCTTTGTCTTTTGTCTTTTCTTGATGGGAGACGGTCGAACCCTAGCCTTCTGTGGGGTTAACAGCGTAGCGGCCGACCCTGAGGCCGTGCTCGAGGGCCCTAAGCCTCCAGTGGGGCTTAGAGCGTAGCGGCCGGTCACATGGCTGTGCTCAAGGGTTCTTCGCCCCCAAATGGGGCAAGGAGTGTAGCGATCGGCCAAGGCCATGCGCGAAGGCCCTTAGCCCCCAGAGGGATAAGAGTGTAGCGCTCGGCCTTGAAGCCATATTTGAGGCCTTAGCCCCCAGAGGGGCTGTGAGTGTAGCGTCCGGCCAGGACCGTGCTGGAAGGCCCCTGGCCCCCAGAGGGGTTAAGAGTGTGCGTCCGGCCCTATGGCTGTGCTGAAGGGCTCTTCGCCCCCAATGGGGCAAGGAGTGTAGCGACCGACCAAGGTTGTGCTTATGGACCTTTAGCCCCTAAAGGGCTAAGAGTGTAGCGACTGGCCTAGGTCGTGCACAAAGGCCTTTAGCCCCTAGAGTGCAAAGAGTGTAGCGACCGGCATAGGCCGTGCACAAGGACCTTTAGCCCCCAGAGTGCTAAGAGTATAGCAACCGACCCTAAGGTTGTGTCTGTTGGTATATGCCCAGAGACACCTGCCCCTCAACCGTCATTGATGACGTGGCTGGACAGTGGTGCCACGTGGCATCAGTTGGGATAGGGTGTGTTCTGTTGAGGTGTATCGGGGTATGTGCCCAGCCTCCTCACTCTATATAAGGCTGAGCATTTGTCAAGTGTGTCATTCGTGTTCCACACATTTTCATCCCTTAGAGAGAGAAAGAAGTTTTTAGAGAGAGAGGCTCTGACTCCCCTTTCGTCCTCTCCCTTCAAAGCCACTGTAGCTTCTCAAGCATTTTCCCTGAATCCTTAGAGGTTTGCTTGAAGGTTGATCCCTCTCTTCAACCAGCTCTTTCAATCTTCATCGTTTACAGGTATACGCTTATGCCCTCTCGATGCACTATTTGTTGTATATTATGTCATCTTGCTCGTCCAATGGGGACGTCCCCGAGGGGCAAGCCGGCCCCCAAGTGGGGGGTTGGCACCCACAACTTCCCAACCTCCCAACCTTTATTGATAACCGTGTGGTGGTTGGAATCCCCCGAAAGAATAAGTGTAGGGAGTCGAAAAAGATTCCCTATGTCGTTCCCCTTTTCGAGCCGGGCATGCCCTTGTGGTCCAGCTGCGAGTATTCCTCCACCCCCAACATTCCTAACCCTAAGGTGAATGTGACGTATCCTTGGGAGATCACCGTAGCTAATTATATGCCCGACTTCCAGGTCCGCAGGATGGTGGAAACGAAGTCGACTCCACGCATCCGGACACCAGATGAGTTGCTGGTCGAGGGTTCGATAGGTAATCCCTACTCAGCTCTTCCTTAGTCCAACCCGGAGGCCCAAGTTGCCTCCTTTAGTTTTAGCACGTCCTCTCGACCGGGCTCGTCCAACTCGGCCTTAGGGCGCTCCTCGAGGGGTTCGTCATCTGAGGGGCCCTCGACAAGCTCTTCTCCTGAATCTTCATCGGGGCCGGGCAGCTCAGAGCTTAAACAAAGAGGTCGCGCGCCTCCTATTACCGAGATCGTGGCCAAGGGGTTGGAATTCCCCAGGGCCCCAACCTGCTCGGACCTGCAGGACAGTCCGGGGAGTCACTTCCCTGACCCAAGGGTCGTCGCCAAGCTAAAGAGGTCGGTCCTTGACAAGCAGTATCTCCTACCCGTCAAGTACTCCTTCGTGGTTCCTGAGCCGGACGACACCGTGAATGAGCCGGCCGCCAAATGTATAGCAGTATCTCGGGCGGCCCTTAACTATGGTCTCCGCTTTCCTCTACACCCTGTGATTAGGCAGATTTTAAGCAAGTATCAACTAGTGCCTGCTCAAATCGTGCCCACGTCCTGGCATAATATTTGTTCCTTTATAGTCACTTGCGAATTGCACGGCCTAACTTGCTTGGCCCAGGCGTGCAGCTTGGTTCACACGGTTAAGAGGGCCCCCAAGGGGACCAGGGACTTGGGGTGGTACTGCTTCAACAACAGGCCGTGCTTCATGACGGCCATTGAGAAGAAGTCGAAACTGAAACATTGGAACTACGACTTCCTCTTCCTACGCCAGGCATCGGGTTAGGGCGACGTTCCTGATTGGAATGAGGGCAAACTGGTTTAGAATCCCTTTGGGGAACCCATGGTTGAGGAACGGCGAACTGCCTGTTATTTTATGTTCTATATACGTCAGGATGATAGCCCTCGGCCTATCCCTAGGTTCATGACCCAAGCGATTGAGCCAGTGAGAGGGCCAGAAAAAAGGAGGAGCAAGTCTAGTGATCAGGAGTCGCTGAACTGGCTTCCCAAACTGAAGGTTTTTGCTAACGACTTCTTTCTTGTCGCGACCGGCCTTTTGATCCTTAAGAACTTCACCAAGGGTATTTAGTCGTCCCAACACCACCTAGCTTTGCGTTTGGTGCTGACCTGACTTTTTTTTTGCCTTGTGCAGATCAAGCGAGGGCTCGGCTCACGGTTTTCGAGACCGGGGATGCCACTGCTGAACAGGTGGCGGCCGAGGCTGAGCATAGGCGGGAGGAGGAGAGACAACTTCTTGTTGCCCAGCAGGCCAAAAAGGTACGGCACACGACCTTATTCGCCTTTCCTCTTCCCTTTTTTTTTGTAATGTAAAAGCTAAACTACTCCTTGTAAGCGCCCTCCCTTGCACCGCGCGGGAGGAGACCTACTATGAGTTTGTCGCCGGTCCCCAAGAAGCAGAGGACAGAGGGGCCACCTGGTGAGACCGAGCTTTGGCCCCTCCAAAAGTGGGGGAGGCGAATGTTGACCGACCGGTCGCTCAACAATCAAGTAGCTGGTCATCAGGGGAGCGGGCCACTGCCAGGCAGGGGCACCACACTCCCGCCCGAGCCACAGGAGCTTCAACCCCGGTTGTCAGCGGCAGCTCCTCGCACTCCCCGCGGCCCTCCGCCAACTTCATCAAGGCAGACCCCAACATCAGGCTCTCTCTTGTCCAGGACATAGTAAATCCTGGGACTAGGCGGACCCTGGGGCTTCGGACCCCCCACCTGTATACGGGGAGGAGATAGGCATGACTGAGGCCTTTGCCTAAGGGATGAAGGCTATTGCGGAGTGTCGGCGGCTAGAGGGGCTGGTCTCTCGGTACCAACGACGCTGTGAGAGGATCAGGCGGAGCTTGAGGCTCGCGAGATCGCAAAAAAAGAGTTGCGGCGTCAGCTGGAGAAGGCCGCAACTGAGGCGGTCCAAGCCAAGGAGTAGGGCTACCAGCAAGGCCGCTCCGATACCCTGGTATACCTCTGCGAGGTCGTACTAACCCTTGCGCACGAATTCAATGACGACCGGTAGGCCTACCTGCACTTTGTGGAGGAGCGCGAGCGTACTGCGGCGGAGGGTCGCGATCCTAAAGAGGTGGAGTTTACCCCTCCGTCCAAAGGTGAGGCTGCTGACAACGAGGCCACCAATCCTTTGCAAGCTGAGGCTGGCGTGTCCGAGGAGGAGCACAGGGATAGTGGAGAGCCCAACGTGTAGCCCCCGTCCCCCTATCTTGTTTTCATTTGTTTGTTTTCTTAGTACCAATTGTAAGGATTTGTGTTAGTTAATGAAAGGGTGTCCCTTCTATTCTTCATGCTACCACATTTTATGTTTTCCACTTGTTCTTTCGTTTGCATGTACACTCCATTCTTCCTTCATCCGCATAATGGCTCATTCGCATAATGGCGGCCCCCAAACGAAAGAACAAGGGGTGTATTCAAGTACCCTTAGCCCACAGAGGGGCGAAGAGTGTAGCAACCGGCCCATAAGCCGTGCTTATGGATCCTTAGCCCGTGGTGGGGCTAAGAGTGTATTGACTGGCCGTAAGGCCATGCTTATGAACCTGTAGCCTGCAGTGGGGCTAAGAGTGTAGCGACCGGCCGTAAGGCCGTGCTTGTAGACCCATAGCCCGCAGCGGGGCTAAGAGTGTAGCGACCGGCTCTAAGGCCGTGCTTATGGACCCTTAGCCCACAGTCGAGCTCAGAGTGTAGCGACCGACCGTAAGGCCATGCTCATGAACCCGTAGACTGCAGTCGGGCTAAGAGTGTAGTGTTCGACCCTAAGGTCGTGCTTATGGACCCTTAGCCCGCAGTGGGGCTAAGAGTGTAGCGACCGGCCGTAAGGCTGTGGTTAAGAACCCTTAGCCCGCAGCGGGCTAAGAGTGTAGCAACAGGCCCTAAGGCCGTGCTTATGGACCCTTAGCCCACAACGGGGCTTAGAGTGTAGCAACCGACAGTAAGGTCGTACTCATGGACCCTTAGCCCGCAGAGGGGCTAAGAGTGTAGCAACCGACCGTTAGGCCATGCTTAACTTGGATCGAAAGGCAGATAGATGTGTAGAAAACGGCCGTCCGGGCGTGAATATTCATTACGTAGGGAGCACGGGGTACATGCTAGAGGGGTAAAGAAGTATGGGCCTAAATGTGATACTTTCTTAAGTTGCTACTATGCCACGCCCGGGGGATGGGGGTGCCCTGGAGGGTCTCCAGTCGATATGTGCCGGGGCAGATCTGCGAAGCGACCTTGTAGGGGCTTTCCCAGTTGGCGGTCAACTTGCCATGCTCCCATGCGCGAGCGACACTTTCCGTGCGCCGAAGCACAACATCGCCGACTTGGATGGGCTGAATCCTGACTGCGCGATTGTGTAGCCGCGTGATACGAAGTTTATAGAGGGCCTCGCGGAGGAGGGCGTCACCGCGAATGAAGGGGAGGAGGTCAAGGGCTTCACGCAGGGCTGCGTTGTTTAGTGTCTCTTGGAAGGTTGTCAGCCGATGGGTATGGAGGGCCACTTCGATGGGCAAGACAACTTCTGAACCGTAGGTTGGCATAAATGGGGTCTCACCTGTAGCAGTCTTCTCGGTGGTGCGGAGTTACCAGTGGACGCCGTGCATCTCATCCGTCCATTTGCCCTTTGCATCGCCGAGCTTTTTCTATAACCTATGGAGGATGGATTTGTTGGCCGCCTCAGCTTGGCTGTTGGTTTAGGGATGCGCCGCGGCCGTAAAGTGGGCTTGGCAGCCCAAGTTACTGAGGTAGTCCGTGAGCCTACTAGTATCAAATTGCCAACCATTGTCGAAAATCATGGCACGAGGGATGCCAATTCTGGTAATGATGTTACGCCAGATAAACCTGCGCACCTCAGCTGTGGTTATGGATGCAACAGCGCCAGCTTCGATCCACTTGGTAAAGTAGTCCACGGCTACAAAATGGTACTTGCGTTGGCCCGTAGCTCTGGGGAAAGGGGCAAGATGTCCATGCCCACGTAGCGAACAGGAGTGGACTGACTATTGGTGTCATAGTCGTGGAGGGGACTCGTTGGATGGGTGCGAAATTCTGACACTTGTCACAAGTCCGCACCAGCGTGATTGCGTCCTCTCGCAAGCTAGGCCAATAGTAGCCGCTTCGGATGGCCGTGATGGCTAACGCGCGACCTCCGGCATGCGAGCTACAAATGCCTTCATATATTTCTTCCAATATCTTCTTCCCTTCTGTCGGGGTTACGCACCGTAGAAGAGGTCGGGCGAAAGAGCGCTTGTATAGAATCCCCTCGTACAAGACAAACCAATTTGACCGCCTCTTTATCTTCTCGGCCTCCTTGGAGTCTGTGGGCAATGTGCCGTCAGCGAGGTATGTGTGGATAGGTTCCATCCATGTTGGGCTCCAGTCCAGCGATATCACCTCATGCAAGTCAACGCTCCTTTCCGTGAGAGTTTCCTACTGGATGCTTTTCGGCTAACAGTCATCAGAAGAGCTCGCCAGTTTGGACAGAGCGTCTGCCTGCCGGTTCTCCGAGCGGGGAGTGTGCGTTATAGTGAAATGCCTTAATAACTGGGTGGCCTCGCGAACCCGTCGAATGTATGCGGCCATGACCTCGTCCTTCACCTCATAGGCTCTATTAAGCTTGCTGACAACGAGTTGGGAGTCAGAGAAGGCTTGGACGTGGTCAGCTCCCGCGGTGTAGCTGAGCTCTATCCCTGCGACGAGGGCTTCGTACTCGGCCTCATTGTTAGACGCTTTGAACATGAATTTGAGGTGTGCTCATACCGTGCTCTGGTGGGACTTTCAATGATGAGGCCGGCTCCACTACCATCTTTAGTGGACGAGCCATCCACGTACAAGTTCCAGGGTCGCGGTTGGGAAGCTTTCTTTGTAGGAGCCCTGCTCTCGACTAAGAAATCAACTAGTGCCTGGGCCTTGATGGCCCACCGTGGTTCGAAGGCGAGAGCGTAACGAGAAAGCTCCACAGCCCACTTTAGGAGACGCCTCAGCGTCTAGTTTCTGCAGGACGTTCTTTAAGGGCTGGTCGATTAAGACCAAGATCTTATGGAAGTAAGGCCGTAGCTTCCGACTGGCCATTACTAAAGCATATGCAAACTTCTCGATGAAGGGGTAGTTCATCTTTGCACCCACCAGAGCGTGGCTTACGTAATATACTAGTATCTGCTCCCGTGGTCGCTCGGCCACAAGTAGGGTTGTCAAATAGGTTGGGTCGGGTCGACCCATTTAATAAACGGGTCAATTTTGTGTCTGCCTTAAAAATAGCTTAGATCTGCTCAAAACTGAAAAATAACAAGTTTTCACACTAAACAGTCAAATCGTGTCGACTTCGAGTCGAAATCGGTTCGGTTCAGGTCGGGTTCGTGTTTCTCTCAGTAAATTCGGGTCGGGTTTGGGTCGAGTTAGACTTTGACAACCCTAGCCACAAGGACCGTGCTGACCGCATGTTCAGACTCGACTAAGTATAACACCAGAACTTCTCCTTCCGTAGGACTGGCGATCTTGGGCAGGTGGGTCAAGTATGCCTTCAGAGCCTGAAAAGCCTCGTTCGCTTGCCCAAACCCCTTGAAATTATTCCGCCGGCGAAGGACGCAAAAGAAAGGCTGACACTTATCTATGGAACGAGACAAGAACCGTCTAAGGGCTGCTATGCAACCTGTCAGGCGCTGCACGTCCCGCACGTTTCGGGGTGGTTTCATATCCAGGACGGCCTGGATCTTTTCTGGATTTGCCTCTATGCCATGGTGACTAATCCTCAAACCGAGGAATTTGCCTGACCGAACCCCGAAGACGCACTTCTTTGGGTTGAGCTTCATGTTGAAGGCTCAGAGTATTTCAAACGTCTTCTGCAAATCACTACCGTGGTCGTTTTCGACCTTGCTCTTCATGATCATGTCATCGACATATACTTTCATAGTATGTCCAATGAGAGGCTCAAACAACTTGTTGACCAGGCGCTAGTAGGTTGCTCCAATATTTTTTAGACTGAAAGGCATCACCTTGTAACAATGGAGGCCACGGTCTGTGATGAACGTTGTCTTCTCCTGGTCCTTGGAGCATAGAGGTATCTGGTGATACCCAGAGAAGGCATCCATAACGCTAAGTATGGTGTGGATGGCCGTGGCGTCCACCAGTTTATCAATCTTCGGTAGGGGGTAGCTATCCTTCGGGCAAGCTTTGTTCAGGTATGTAAAGTCCACGCACATCCTCCAGGTGTCGTTTGGCTTCTTGACTAATACCACATTCGAGATCCATTCAGGGTACTGACATTCTTGAATGAAGCCCGCCTCCAGCAACTTCTAGACCTCTGCATTTGCCGCGGACGCCCGTTCAGGGCCCATGTGGCATTTTTTCTGAACAACAGGTTTGTGCCGGGGGTCGGCATTTAAACGGTGTTCCATTACAGTAGCGGCAATGTCGGGCATCTCCTCTGGTCCAAAAGCGAAAATGTCCTTGTATTCTCGCATGAGGGAAACTAGGGGCAGCCATCTTGTGGGCGCAACGCCGCGTCTGAGTTACACTCTACGCTTGGGGCGTCCCTCCTCGAGCGGTAGGGATTCCACCACATCCGCAACTTCTGGCCGCGACTGCGGGGGTTCGGAGGAGGCGATGCTGTGGATAACCAATGTCTCGGGGACTGGAATGGCCGACCCCTCCTTCGCCCGCTTCTCCATCTGGGGTGGTCCTTTGATCTCGTGATCTCTGGTCCGCTCTACGAGGGATTTTACGCTCACCAGGTGGCACTCTCGTGCCATCCGCTGGTCCCCGCGGACCTCTCCTACTACCCCATCGTCTACTTCGAACTGGAGCTGGAGGAGGTATGGGGCGACGATGGCCTTCACTCTGTGGAGGGTGGGCCGCCCAACAATTGCGTTGTAGGCCGTGGGTACATCGACCTCCAGGCTCTTGAACTAGGTCTTATCCCCGAAGCGTATCGGGAGGCAGACCATTCCCGTGGGAAACACCTCCTGCCCCCCAAAGCCTAGGATAGGGTTTGCCATGGGGACAACATCAGGTGCCGGTTGAGCGAGCCTCTGCAAGCAATCCCAAGTTATGATATCCACGGAGCTGCCGGGGCCGCTGTGAGGGGGAAGCGAAGCGCGGGGCGTCCTTTCCCGCAAATACCATCGATGGGCGCCGTTAGGCAGGATCCCTGCTGCATGGTGAGCACCTGCTGCACATTTCTGAGTTGGGCCTTCCAGGCCAATCGAGTTATTCCCTCCATGTAGCCACTTGCTATGGTGGCCATGATTTTCGAGGAACATTCCTCATCCCGCGGCTGGGGCAGACCAGGATTCTGCTCTTGTCGAAGGAACCACGAGCCCCTCTTCAGAAATTGATCGATTTGCCCCTTGTTTGCGAGCTCATGGAGAGCTTTTTTCAACTCCTAACATTCAGTCGTGGTGTGCCCGCTTTGGTCGTGGAATTCACAATACTTCCGAGCGTTCTGAGGTCTGGGGGGTGCGGTAATAGGAGGCGGTCGACTCAACATCGGGTGTCCTCTGACTTCTATAAGGATGCTTCTTGCGTCGGTGGTGAATCGAGGGTCAGGAGTCTCGAACTGCGGCCTCCTATCCCGAGGAGCGGGGTTCCTTTCCCCACAAATGAAACCCCTATCCACAGGAGCCTTCGCCTTCTTTGGGGCATCTGACCTGTCAGCGTAGATCTCGGTAGCCCAGATGAAATCCGCAACCTTCCTCAAGGCCTCTGCCAACGTCGTCTCCTTTTGCTCTGCCAGAGAGAACTTGAAGCGTCCGCTCTTAAGGCCGTTCAAGAAAGAAGTGTATGCTACTCCATCTTCCATGTTCGGAATCAGCACTGCTTCTTGATGGAAGCGTTTGACAAATTCAGCGAGGGATTCTTGTGGCCCCTGCTTGATCTTTGACAAGTGGATGCTAGTTCGCCTCTCCTTGTGACTAGCAATGAACTGGCTAACAAATTTATCGGCCAGGTCTTGGAAACAGGCTATACTCCCCGGGGAGAGACCGTTGAACCAAGACTGCGCCACTCCCTTCAAGGTGGTAGGAAAGTAGCGGCAATAGGAGGCATCATCCATATCTTTCACGTACATCTGGGCTTTGTAAACTCCCAGGTGTTCTTCCGGGTCTGTGGTCCCGTCATAGAGGTATCTTTACCTTACCGCAACGCGAAGCATTTATAATCTCAGCGCTGGATCGGGTCGAGAAGGGAGGTATGGCTGACCGAGCGGCTGTTCTAGACACCTTGATCGGGGTGTCCGGGTGGTGTTCGACCTCAACCACTGAGGGACTCCTTTTCTCTAGGCCGCGTCGTAGTAACCTTGGGGGGGGGGGGGAAGCGGTCTCTCCTGCGCAGTTCCTGACCGTGCGTTTCTCTTACCAGTGGGCTTCGAGTACGGTCGAGGTGGGTGCGATGCTCCGGACTGAGGTGACGCCCGCTTGACCTCTCTCCTCACGACCGGGAAGTCTGTTCTTAGTCCTCAAGCCAAGCGGTCCGCCGGGAGTGAGTGGCGTAGGGGGTGGAGGCGGTTGCCGAGACTGCGAACGCCCCGCGCATGGGTCGGCCGACGAGATCCAATGTCGCACGGCCTCCGTGCCGCCCAATAGGAGGCCAATTGCTTATATCCGACCGCGCGACCTCACGGCTGTGCTCCAAGGCACAGAGGGACAGCATCGCCTCCGGTCGGTGGGAGGGCCCTTCTGCAGGAACTAGCGG
Source organism: Selenicereus undatus (assembly GCA_017589665.1). Classification (NCBI taxonomy): domain Eukaryota; kingdom Viridiplantae; phylum Streptophyta; class Magnoliopsida; order Caryophyllales; family Cactaceae; genus Selenicereus; species Selenicereus undatus. Next base: position 73,112,350 of record JACYFF010031955.1, read on the forward strand.
GTGCTCAAGGGGGATAGGATGCTCGGCTGTGCCTGCCACCTCTAGAGCTCTCCTGACCTGCTCAGTGACCTGCCACGTAATGGCGTCTACCATGGTGGACATGAGACTCTTCAGCGCGTCCACCGCAACATAGGCCTCACGCTCTTACGTTGACACCCTAGCCGCCCGAGGGCTCTCGCAGGCATCCTCTGTAATGGGTGGCGCATAGGTGTCCGCGACTGGGGCCTTGTCTCTGCAAGTTCGTGCCCGTGTTGCGTCACTGACTACCATCGCTACCGTCTCTTCCCCACAGATGGCGCCAATTTGATTCCGCAAGGAATCGCTTTGTGTACTTGTGTTGATGACTTGGGACGAAGGGACATGTTTATTTGACAGCTAGCGGTCAACACGGCGTCGTCCTCGGCTCTCCGTGACCCAACCTGCAAAAAAGGCAACCCCCGGGTTATAGTCCAGGGAACGCCTCTCCGACGGTCAAGTCAGTTGAACGGCGAAGTCAAAAAGAGACAATGCTATAGAGAGTAAGTATCCACAGTTGCCAACCCCTTTCCCGAGGAAAACAGGTCACTATTTATAGTCTTCTCGGAAAAAGGGTAGAATCGTAATTTTACCTGAAGTGCCCGCTTGGGCCGCTGGTCCTGGAGCCATTGGGCCTAGAGGAACCCTCTAGGGTTGCGTTCCGAGCCTTTGAGTAGGCATGGACCTGAGGCTGACCCCAGGATTATATCCCTGTACGCCATTAACTCGCGTGTGGGCTTGGCCTGTAGGATAGCCGCGTGAAAGCCCATTTAGTTTTTCCCCAATCATATATGTGTGTGTGTGTATACACATATATATATACACACACACACACACACACACACACATACATATATGTGTATAT
>JACYFF010031955.1:73118350-73138343 GCA_017589665.1 Selenicereus undatus
TTAAAAATTTAAAAATTTAAAAATTTAAAAATTTAAAAATTTAAAAAAATATAAAATGAAATAATAAAACTACCAAAATAAAAAATAAACAAAATAAAAAGGAATGAACAAAAATAAAAAATTTCACCATCATTAATTACTATCACAATAAAATTATTACATTAGAAAACAAAAAATTATTAATAATCAATATTTCAGCTTCATTCAACTACATTCAGTTGTCACCCACATTCAGTCACTCATCCACTCCTTCCCACACTTAAAAAAAAAATACTACACCAACCCACTCATTCCCTCCTTTTCCCACACCCACTCATCCCACACCCCTCATTTTTCACTGAAAAGAACAGGGCCTAAATTGGGTGATGATAAGTCAATCTATGATGCTAATGATGAAAAATCTACCTTCTCTTCTTGTTGTTGAGCAAAAATGTATGAAGTGGCTAATTGTCCAGTGAATTTAGGTATAAACTATTTTGAAGTCAGTTTAGTTTCAGTTTTACATGTAACAAAAATAAAATTTGTCTTTCAACGAAAATAATTTGAACATTATATTTATGCTAATACATAACTTTTTTGGCTATTTAAAATGGCCAATTAGGGGACGCTAATATAATTAAGTGTTCATACTTTGTACATTTGGCTTTCATGTCAACTGAATAGTTTCATGGGTTTTGATATAAACTTTCCATGCCCTTATGTTGTCTTGCAAGAGATGGGTTGAGTTCAGATTTGTGGGTTGAGATATTTTTCAGTTTGAAATGTTATGGCAATTTGGGGTATTTTATTTTAAACGGTAAAACATTAATTATAATTTTAGGTGCTTTATGAAGAGAATTTGATTATTGGATTTGTATGGTTTAAAAGAAAACGAAAGTGATTTCAATTTTTCTTGTGCGTTAAATAGATTAGATTTTGGTCAATTTATTTGAAATGTTAAAAAATTAATTATATGTTTAAGATTTAAATGAATTAAATTTAATTGTAAGATATATATGCTTTGAAACAAAAAGAAAAATAGTTCTTTTATTTCCTTCTGTTAAATAGATCATATTAAATGTGAAAGAAATTCAGTTTCACGGGCCTAATATGATGATTGTGTTTTATTTTAAATTTTTTTTTATACTTCACATTCAACCCTTGCAATATGTTATATCATGTTTATAATATGTAATTTTTCAGCACAACCCTTACATCTATATGATCATTATTACTATTGACTATGTTATCAAATTCAAAGAGAAAGATAACAGCGATGATAACTACAATGACAACAACAACAATAGTAAGAATGAAAATAATCATGGAAATCATATTTATATTTATATTATCTCTAATAATACATGCTCAAATGTACATTTGTAACGAAAAAGACAAAATAATAATAATAATTATGGAAATATTTTTTTTATTATTTCTATATAAATTTGTATATTATATTATGTGATAATAATAAGGTGTCACCTAAGGTTTTACGGCTTGTTCAGTAATTACAATTCGGTTTTCTTAAATTAAAACTTCTAAAACATGAACTTATTCCATAATAATGAAATAATAAAAAATTTTATATCCATTATACTCCCTTAATCTCTCTTTGATAATTAGATGATCATAATTAATATTGACCATACTATCAAATTCAAGGAGAAAGATAAAATCACCGACAACGACAATGACGACAATAACAACAATAATAATAATGAAAATAATCATGAAAATCATAGTTATTCTTCTATTATCTCTAATAATACATGCTCAAATTTATATTTGTATCAAAAAATACAAAATATTATTAATAATAATAATGGAAATAAAAAATATTTATTGTTTCTTTATAATTGTGTATATTATATTATGTGTTAATAATAAGGTGACATATAAGGTTTTATGACTTGTTCAGTAATTATAATTTTGTTTCATTAAGTTAAAACTTCTAAATTATTAATGTATTTTATAATAATGAACTAATAAAATTTTTTATATCTATTATAATCTCTTAATCTCTCTTTGATAATTTGATGATCATTATTAATATTGACTATGTTATCAAATTCAAACGGAAAGATAACAACGACGACAGCGATAATGATGACAACAACAACAATAGTAATAATAGAAATAATCATGGAAATCGTATTTATTATTCTATTATCTCTAATAACACATGCTCAATTTTATATTTGTATTAAAAAATGCAAAATATTAATAATAATAATAACCAAAATTAAAAATGTTTTGGTCTGTAAGAGCCACAGTGGGCAATACAATATAATGGGGGATGAGGGAATCGAACATGTGACTTAATGTGCCTAGTAAATAGTACAATACAATGAGGGAGGGGAGAATCGAACCTGAGACCTAATATGGCCAGTAAAGATAAATCCAAGGGCTAAGATTGTTTAAGATTTTGATCCAACGATTGTGAAGCAACATATATCCTAAATTTACTCCCATGTTAGCATTTTCCATTTCCTCAACACTCAGCCCCTTACACATTCTAACATTTATAATACAAAGATTTTCTCCAGTAAGATAAGTGATTTTGAATTTGGAGGGAAGTGATTTGACAGGAAATGTTTTAATGTGATTTAATGTAGCGTAAAATAACATATCAGAAATACATTTAAATTAATCTAGATTTGCACCTTTTTTCCAAACTTCCCAAAGGAAACGGACAGTATGAATGCTCTTAAAATATGGATAAAAACATGGGGAAGCAAGCGTAAAAATAGCAGCGCAAATACACATTGAAGTGTGTTTCATTTCACGCGTAATAGTGATGCAACAAAAGGTGCATGTAACGTAATGGTAAGTTAGGTTTTGCAACGTGCTTTGCGATGTCAGCCAATCAACCTCTAGGCTCTTGCTTGCAAGGCCGTATTACATTCCTTATACGCAATATTACACTCATCTGGGAATCCTTCGGTCTTTCTTTTGCATCTTCTTCTCAGTTTTATTGTATCTTTTGAATGTGTGGTATTCAACTAATCAACTTTGTTTAATTGGGAAGGTGATTAAGGCACATTTAAATGGTCCCATCTTTTTCTTGTGTTGTCAACTCTAACTAAAAATATCCAGCACAGGGGCAGAGGCAGGATTCAAAGTAAGGGGGCGAGATTAATAATACATTTAACATAAATTTTAATAGTTCTAAAAATGAAGTGCATAGCTAATACAGCTAAGAAAGTTATCCTCGACGATATCTCATGTTTTGAAAGTAAAGCATGATATCGTCGTTCGACAGACGTTTAAAAAGATTTTAAAAAAAATTACACCCAAGGCAACAACAAGAGTCAAACCTGTGTCCTCGAACATGGAGCAACAGCCAACAAACCAATTTGCTATGCACTCCTTTGTGAAGTATTTAAGAACTAATTAATATATGTCTATTTGTTGTGTCCACCATAATATCCCACATTTAATTTTTTCCCCAAAAAGTTGGGGGTATACCTGAAAAATGGGTCATTTGGGTATGGTACGAGTCGGGTTTTAGATCGGTTCGGATCACTTTCGAGTCAACTATGTTCGGGTCCGGTTTGGGTTCAGTTCGGGTTCGGGTCACTTTTGGGTCTACCATGTTCAGGTCGGGTGAAGTTCGGGTTCGGCTCACTTACGGGTACCATTCGGGTTGGTACGGGTTCGGTTCGTGTGGAATTCTGGTCGGGTCTGTTTCAAATTGTCTACAGTAGCCCGGTTCGGATCGGATATGGGTTAAGTATAATTTGGCTCGGGTGGGATTCAGTTCAATGTTTGGCTCAATATCGGGTCAAGTGTTAATCGAATCGAGTATAAATCAAATTGGATTAATTTCGAATCATTTTATGTCTTCAATGTAGTCATCTTTAGTTCTTTACTCTTAAGTTGTATTTAAAAGATAAAAACCATTTACTTAGACAAACTCATTTATTCTAGATTTTTCTTTTAATTCATGCGTTATGATTAATTGGTTATACAATATATATATATATATATATATATATATATATATATATATATATATAATGGAAAATTATATGGGGATAGTTCTAAATTTACTAAGAAAGATAGTAAATTATAAATACAAGTATACAACTCATCCCTAACCCTATATCAAATGTGCCGTGCAATTATCCAAAGGATTATGTGTCGTTAAGTCAAGTTTTAATCATTTCAATTGAATTCATGCAAAGACAAAAAAAGTGGACCAACCTAACGCAAATCATTTGTCAATGGTCTCATTTGTAAGGCCCAATACTAAAATATATCTTGAAAAAAAAAATAATGAAATTTTTATTTGGACCTCAGTGTTGGTTTATAACTTCACGTTTGTCATATTCAGAGTTGGTAAATAGAAGCAGGTTGGTTCAACTCAACATTTTTGGTAATCGAATCAACGTTATTTGATAGCTCGTTAAGTGATCATATATCAAAATTCAAAAATTTATCTTTGTGAGATTAACAACTTGATCTGCATTTGCTCAATGAGTCACAACTAAAAAGTAACAACAATATATGAGTATGTGTTAAGTAGCATTAAATTTATATGATTGTGAATGCTCGTTATTGAAACTCAAGACTTTGAATTTAATTGTCCAAAATTCAAATGAGTCACATTATTTTGAGATCATATGCAACGATACATTCTTAAATATGATTTTGTAAAATTAAACATGTTATGAAGATGATTTAGAATCGTAGATCAATTATGCGAAATTTTTGACGGTAGTCACACAATGATATTATAAATTTATAATCATAGCGTTCACTGCATTAAGTCATTAAGTGAATCAAATAGTAAAATAGGGTTGCTAGATCCTAATAAGTTTAATAAATTGTTAATTATACTTATCTTTTCTTAATTTCTATTGTGACAAAATATTTTTTCTCTTATATTTTTACTACATATCTATCAAATTAAAAACACAAAACTATCAACTATTTTATCTTTTCCTCGTAAGTTTTTAGTTGATTTCATTTGTAATAATTCCCTCTTAAGTTGTTTTTCTTTTCCCGCCTAAACTCAACTAATTGAGTTTGAAAAATTCAAAATTTCCCCCAAAAGAGAAAAGACTAAAATCCCCCCCCCAAAGTTACTACTTATTCAGGTAAAACTAAGTCGGGTAAGAATCAGATTGGTTTTAAATCGGGTACGGGTCCGTTCGGGTTGTCCATTTTCGGTTCACTTCGGGTCGGGTCACTACGGGTCTGGTTTGAATTGCGTCGGGTCATTTCGGGTCATGCTATAATTCGAGTTTCGTACGGGTATGGATCGGTTTACTTCGGGTGTTCGAGTCCAAATCGGTTCATCCCATTTCGGGTGTCAGTTCGGGTATGGATCTGAGTCGTTCGATTCGGGTTTCGGGTTTCGGGTCAATTTTTCTAGGTTTAGCTAGGGGGTCAATTGACCCCCTTGCCCCTTAGTGGCTCTGCCACTGATATTCCAGTACCTTTTCGGTAATTTAGTTTCTTTATCTTTTTTTCTTTCGATTATGAATAACCAAAAATGCCAAAACCGATCTTGATTTTTATTTGTCCTTGGTCCGTTCAATTATGTTGATCTTTGAATATTTTTTCACAACTCAACTGAACATATTCCAATTTGTCTTACTGGAGGTACAAGAACAATCCTCCAGTTTTAACTACTTAAAGCCATAGTGCATGAAAATTAGTAATTTAAAAAAAGAACATTGAGTTGAGATTATTTAAAAAAAGCATAGATAATGCAAATCTACATTATAATTTAAATGTGCTTTTCAAATGCTATCTTGCACCATATTAAATCCTGCCAAAACATCTCTCCCCAAATTGCCTCCCTCCAATTTCTATAACACTTGAAATTCAAAATCACATAACACTTGAAATTCAAAATCACATATTTAATTAAAGAAAAATAATAATAGTATCAATATGTTGAAGACTTGCCAAAACAACCTCCTTGTTAATAATAATCCAAATTAGTGAAGATAATCTATCTCAATTTCTCACGCGCTTAATGTCACGGGGCCATTACCCTCTCCCTAAAAGGCCGGTCTGATGGGGTGTGCAGTGCCACCGTTTATAAGCCCAGGACCCTCTCACACTTTTTTCGATGTTGGACTTTTTTTATCCGTGACACTCTCCCCCACCCAATCCTGTGACACCCTCATCACAGATGGGGCCCCCTACCTACCCCGCCCGTCGGAGCGCTTGGCGGGACATCGGAGTCGGGTCTGGGTTGGCTCTGATACCACTTGTCACGGCGCCATTACCCTCTCCCCAAAAGGCCGGTCTGATGGTGTGTGCAGCGCCACCGTTTATAAGCCCAGGACCCTCCCACACTTTTTCCGATGTGGGACTTTTTTTATCCGTGACATTAAGCACCCCTTGAATTATGCTAGTCAATTCAAAGTCATCAAATTAAATTTCTTTTCTACTGTATATCAATCTTTCATTTACTGGCCTTGCATAGCTCCTCCGGTCAGTATTAAACCCATGATTGTCCATGGGTACATGATAACCTTCATAGACTCAAAGTGGAAAATTTGTTTGGATACTAAAGAATCAAAGGCTATAAGATCACCGTAGAGGGAGATGAATAGGGTGATGTTCAAGGTTGCAAAATAATCAAAATGTAACAGCAGAAAAGTAAATTGGGAAAAAACACAATCGATTGTTAATGATGTTGGGACTCAAAAGGCTTAATCCCTGCCTAGAGCTCCCTAACTCTAGGATTAACCCGAAATTTTATTTGGAGGATTGATTACACAACTCTAGAGTGCCATTACTCTAAGTTCTAAGTCACAAATTAAACCCTTTAACCAGGCTTGGTAGTGTAGACCCTTCAACTCTATAATCCTACCCAAATACAAATTGAACAATACAACTCAAATGTAAAAGAAACAAGTTTAAACACAATGAATGCCAATGTATGCTTGAGGAAGTAGTATGCCAATGAGTGCTTGCCTTTTCTTGTGCTTTAGCTCTTTATTCAGCTTTATATGTATAGCCAAGTCTTGAAGGAGCTCTTGCAAACTAGCCGTTGGACTTTCCTTAAAATCAGCTTCAGTTCAAGGCCTTGAACTTCAGTTCAGGGTCCTTGAAAATCTTCCATTTTTAGCTTCCAATGTTCAGTAGCTATTTTTGCTGATTCTGTTTTGTGGGCAAAGGTTACTTCACATCGTTTTGATTGATTGTAGATTTCTTCAACGGCTACTTTCCCATTTTTATGTTGTTGAGGCAATTGCTTTCCAAAATTTAAAGGCAAGTATCAAGCATAATCTTAGTTAGAGAAAATTAAGTAACCATCTCTAGAAAAGTGGGATATATATAATCAGAATCATAAAACATTTTTCAACCACAATCAAAAAAATATTATCAATAAAAATTTCACCAATTGTTAATAAGGAACATTCCATAGATTATCCCATCAATTGTTTAGTCAAGTTGTAAATATACTTTCACTCAAATTGTCTTTGTGGGCTTTGAGGGAGTTAAGAATCTCCCCCTTTTTGATGAAAGGCAATATTTAAAGCTTGATAAACAATTGGCACTCGGTATGAGCATTTACAAAGTTAATGAACATTCACTGGAGCTATCATCACCAAGAAAACCATTACTGGAACATCAAAGTTCAATGCATACAATACCTGGATAAAGAACTGTTCATGACCATACTAAGTACTAAAGTGAACTTACCTACTTACCAATACATCACCTGATTACTTTTTCAACATCAGCAAGACCACAACAATTGGTCTATTGTCTCCCTCTTTGACTTTCATCAAAAAAACAGGGGGTAACCAAAAAATATGTTGGTTCATATTCATGGGATGGAAAAAACAGGGGAGTAACCAAAAACAGGAAGAAAACGTTAGTTGATCCAAATCAGAACATAGGCCTAAGTGAAGTGAGGATGAGGGGATGATGAGTGAATGAGATTTTCAGCATCAGTAGAGTCAGACGGCTTGAATGGGATGACAAGTTTAGCACCATGATGCACCAAACTGGTCAAGTGAATTAGCTTGTCTACTTTTCTGCTTAGTAGACCCATATCAAGATGCAACAAAACCACTTTTGTTCTCAAATCAACGTGCTCTTCCTTCAAGCTATCAATGGTGGCTGCAATTGTGTCTAAGGAGTGATGTTCAGGCCCTTGGACTTTAAGGTCAATTGCCTCACCATGAGTGAGTTCAGAGACATGTTACCATCCTCTGGTAGCGGTCTTGTAGAAGCGAAGGGTTTTAAGGAAATGGGCAGAGATGATCGAAACGGTGTAGGGGACACACTCTTCAGAATCTAGGGGCACTTTGAAGTATGTAAAGATACAGGTGAGGAGATTTCCATATGGAAGAGAAGAGGGGCGACTCATGTTGGCTACGTGATACATGTAACTAACTATAACTCCAGCTTAGTTTACCGAGTAGCAAGACATAAGACGATAGCTAGCTTCAAGGACAACTTCATTGCAGGCTTCTTTAGAGTTATCTTTGGGGTAAAAGATCCGAACAAAGATATAGTGAAGCAGACGAGGTTCCGGAAAGAGGACATCATAGGGTGGTGTCCTGTTTTGACATTTGTAGGCTTCCATTTTTTGAGGGCAAGCATAGTGAGTGAGACATAGATCTTTGGCCATTTTTCGGGTTAAGGAATGAGGGGCAGTTTCAGTGAACTTAAGACCAAACACAGTTTCAAGAACTGAGTGATTTATAGTAATGGGTATAGATTTTACTAAACTCACAAGATAAACCCTATAGGCACCCATTTTCATTTCCAAATTGGCATAGAATAATCGAACTAAACGAGTGTAAGACCCGCCTTTTTTATTTTACATTAATCTGGCTGTCTTACCTTCTACGTTATAAAATTCATATTTTTATTAACTATATAAGTTAAATTCTTATCAAAGCACTTATGTAAACGATAATTTTATTAAAAGGAACATATTCGTCGCTATTAATATTATTATTATTATTAGTTTTGAAAATCTTCTGATGATTTTTAGTATGCGTTAATATAGATTGTTAACAAGTACTAAATAGATTAGGAACCTGAATGCAATTAGGTTGTCAACCTTAGATATAGTTCGATGTTTATTAAGTCGAACCTTTACATATTTAGGATTGAATAATTGACGAAGGGTCGTATCAACGATTCGGGTTAAGATATGAGGTACGAGATTAGAAATTAGACTGGCGGTGTTAGTTGAATGGGCAAGGATTAAACAAAAGAAAAATATATATATAAAAAAAGAATATAAGGGCCGAAGCCCCTTACTCTCTCAGCGAAGGCATGACAAGGGGCGTTATCAACCCCAAACCCTTGACCACCACACTACACCAGGGGAGAGAGATGGAGGAAGAGGGGGGGTGACAGATGGCGAGCTGGGGGCTGGGGACGACGGCGGTGTACCGGCCGACCCCCGTGACACCACGATAGAGAAAGAAAGAGTGACAGAGCAAAAGAGTGACGGAGCGAATTGAGAGAGGGGATTGGGATTGAGACCGGGCGTCGGCGATGGCGAGGTCGACGGCGAGAGTCTCGGGCGGGCGTCATTCCGACGACCACCACAGTAGGCCAAAACCACCACAAATAGTTACATAACCAGGTCTATGGCATGCTGATTCGGGTCCATGTCGGGCTAGGGTTTCGACCGCAGAAATTGGGCATGTGTTTAGGGCTAATTAGATCGAGGATTGAGGTTTTTCAGCATCCAAATCGAGCTCGAAAGCCCTTAGAACGAGTCCTTAGCTTGGAGTCCAGGTGGATGTTTCTCGCCTCCTAAGTGTTAGTAGTTTCAAAATTGTTTTAACCCTTAAGTTGCGTGGCATGTGAGTTCAGGATTAGTCAGATCAATTGGGGTTATGCATGTTCTATTTCAGCTGAATTTAGTTTAAATCGATGTATGTCAAGTTTAATTAGTTCATGCTTGAAAGTGACTTTGAAATAACGTAACGATTCCTTGAATCGATATATGTTAGTCTAGTAAACTAACGCTTGAAAATGGCTTCGAATCAGTATATGTTAGTTTAGTTAATACATGCCTACTAGTAGCTTCGAAATGATATACGAATGCCTTGATTCGATGCTTGCTTCATTTGTTAATTTGTGCCTGAATAGTAGCTTTGAAATGATATATGGACACTTCGATTCAATGCTTGTTTAGTTGGTTAATTTATACCTGAATAGTGACTTCGAAATAATAAATGAACACCTCGAATCGATGCCTGCCTATTTAGTTAAATCATGCTTGCAGCTTTGGAAATAATTTATGAATCTTGAAATGAGCATGTTTACCCCTTGATTGTAATACATGAATGTAATCGAGTTTCATGCCTTGTAAGTTTGATTCAGCTTGCTAAGCATTCATTTCAAGTTAATGCGATATGGATATATATATATATACATATGTATATATGGTTATAACTGTTGGTTGTAACGTACTGCTGAATCATATTTGCTTGCTTGGTAAGTTATGCATTGGTAAGTTTACATTCCGCTTTTCAGTATGACCTAGGGGTTCGAATGCTAGATTGTGAAGGTGAGACCGAAATGGTAGTTAGATGGTTTGAGGTAGGACTATGAGTGGTTCAAGGTTTCCTGTGGTCGGTTGCTATATGATGAGGGAGCCTAGGTTGTGAATTAACCGCAATCCTGTGGATTACAAGGCCATGTGTGGCTTATGCTGAGATTGATTGGATATGAAGAGTTTGAATGTGTTACGTGCAAACCCCCTCCCTTTATGTCATCAAGTTTCTGGTTGCGAGTGAGGGTGAGTTTGAAAAGGGAAGTTTTCATGTTTGTAACTAATAGTAGCCATACCTATTAGCGAACGATGGTCTATTTTAACTATACAAATACAGTTTTGGGAGTGAACTCGCTTGAACGAGGGAATTCCTCAAGAATTTAAATAAAAAGAGAGTGCGTTGTATGAAAAAGGATTTTGCTGTGAGATGCAGCAGTCTTATAAGCCGTTATGGCCATACGCATTAAATTGGCTAAGATATTGTGCATAGGAAAAATAAATGGGAGTGAACCTGCTTGAACGGGGGAATCCCTAGCCTAGGGAGTATCCTAGTTGTGGGAAGCCCTAGAGACCCTGACGAGGGTTAAGGTCCAAAAGTTAGTTGCCATCCCGGGAGTAAGAGCTTAGCGTGAGCGATAGTCTCACTAGGGGTTGAGGATAAATCTCACCCAGTTCGCACATTATGATAATCTTATGCGTAGAGTAATTTTCTAATTAGTAAGAAAAGTAGTTGGCGTTTCGCCATTTTAAGTATTTTAGAAAGAAAGTTTTTAAGAGTCATTATGACACCAATATGAAAGAGATTCTTTTAAGAATATGAGCCTCAAAAGGCTAAGAGAAGGGTTTTATGAGCCTCAAAAGGCTAAATGAAGTGTTTTCAGTAAAAAGAAAGAAAGCTTCCTGTGCATAACTTGTGTATATCATATGAATGAGATCTAAGTAAAGTATGCAGATGAAAATAAATCGTTATGTGCATATTCCAAGTATAACTTATGAATGAGATGCTAAGTGAAATACGATTATGAAAAAGAAAGCCTTATGAGCATATTCCATGCGTACCCTATGAATTAGATTTCAATGAGACTTTAAATGTGTGTGTCTTATGCATATCATATGAATGAAATGCCAAGAAAAGTATGATTATCAAAAGAGATAGCCTTATGTGCACATTGTATGAAAATTATGCTTCATGCATAGTTTGACTGGAATTCTAAGTAGTTATGCTTATGAAAAGGGAAGATCCTTATGCCTATTCTATGAAAGAAATTTCAGTGCATAGCTTTTGTTGCTCGTTTACATGTCTAAGTGTTTGCTAGTGAGAACAATTAGTCACTAAGGACCTAGAAATGATTTGAGTAGTTGGAAAGAAGTTAGGGGTAATAACCCGTCATTCGGGGACTTTGATTGCCTATTATGGTAGTAATACATAAAGATTTGATATATGACTATTAAAGATATTACTACCAGTAACGATTTTGGCTTTAAGGGGTCCGGGGGACATTCACTAAGCGTGTGGTTGCTCATCGCACTACTCTTTCCCCTTTTTCCCCAGGTTTTCTTTATGACAGGAAGAAGTTGAGTAAGCTAGGCTAGAATGGAAGTTACCCTTGCTTAAAGGGAGTCAAGTGTGCCCATAGTGAAGTAGTGTCGCTGCTTGATGATGTTATGGAATGTATTCTTAGTTTGTAAACATATGTAAACCAAGTATTCTAGTTCATGTAATGCATATGGTCTAAAGGTGGCTCTGTAAGGATATGTGAGCCAACCATCTAATTTGTCAGTTGTCTTTTTAGCTAAAACCAGTTACGTTTTAGGATATAAGCCCTAGCACTCCGGTTGTGTGGACCGCTGACTTGAATCATTCACTTCTCCTGTATTAATGAACTATTTTATTTGATGTACTCTGAGCGAGTTGCTCGTTGAGTTACGAACTCCGGCGTGTAGCCATTGAGCTTCTTTTGAAATGTTTTATGCTTCTGTTGATTTGCAGAGGTTTATTGTAAGGGTTTTAGCGTGAAAACGGACAATTTTTAGGGGAAACTCAGTTCGTTTCGCCTCGAAATTTAAGTAGAAAGTTAAGAAAGCGTAACGCTCCTGACCCTAGGGGCTGGGGGTGTTACAATGAGGGTACAAAATGTTGCCTAATTCACACAACCACAGACAGTTATCCTTAGCCAATTTCTCAACGAAGGTAAACTTTTCAGATCTAAAGAATTGAATGTCTAATTTTTCACATACTGAAATAGATTGGGTACAAAAGGAGTTGTACCATTCTTGGCTAGTAGAAGTAGGAAGCCACTCTCCAGGAATGGAGTCTAGGGCTCGATTCTCGACTCGACGAGGTGGTGGTGTTTACGTCTGACCTTGCTTGGGTTGAGAAGAGACAGGGGGTGGTCGTTCGAGATTGTGGCTGAACGACGGCTGGTCGGACCGGGAGCTAGAGGCAGAGGAGGTATCAGATATATGCACCATGGTTTTAACTCTCGGTGGACAAGCTCATTTCGCTGGTTGAGTAGCCAGCTGATTGGACCGTCGTTTAGGCAGAGCGTTTGTAGCGCCGCCGTAAGGGTTGGTGGTGGCGGTCTTAGAGGTTCTGGAAGGGAAATTTTGAGAGAGAGTGTGAGAGAGAAGGGCGATTGGAAAGGGAGAGCTTCAAGAACCCTTAGCAAGGTGAAAATTGAGAGAGGAGGCGGCGCGGTGTAGGCTTTGATGTGGCTTGGTAATGGTGATATTGGAAGAAGAAGAGACAAAGAGAGGACCGAGAGGTGTTTTGATGGAGAGGCTCAGGAGATCCAGAATTGGAAAGGGGAGCACGCGTGAAGGAGGTCGTTGGTGTGAGTAAAGAAGGAAAAAAAATAGAATCTGGAAGGTTGAATTAAAGAGGGAGGTCTTTTGGTTCTTACCAAAATAAAACAGCTAGGATCTTGTGAAAGGAAATCAATTTTGAAAAGAGATCAAAATATTTCCAAAAAATATTTTCCAGATTCAAGGAGTTTTTAAAAAAATCCCACAAGTCCACTTTAGAAGGGAATACATCAAATTACCTTCCATGGGATGAACCATTAGTATATGACTTATGTTCAAGGCCTTGAAATGGAGTTTCAAGCCCTTGATTTAATCATGCTGAAAATGTCTAGCTTTTGCCTGTAGTTTAAGGCCTTGAATTATATTGTAGTTTAAGGCCTTGAAGTTCTGGATAGTGGCTGATTTTGCCTACAAAAGCTCAAGAACTTAGTTAGCACTTAGAGATGGCTCCCCCTCAATTTATGCATTGATATTAATGTTCCCAAGTTCTTGACGAATATGGTTGAATTGATCCTCACATAGGGGTTTTGTAAAAATATCGGCAAGTTGAGAATTTATCGAAACAAATTCTAATGAGATATCGCATTTTTCAACGTGATCTCGAATAAAGTGATGATGTACCTCAATATGCTTTGTTCGAGAATGTTATACTAGATTTTTTGTGATATTGAAAGCACTCATGTTGTCACAATGAATAGGAACATTTTTGAGATTAATTCTTAAGTCGTGCAATTGTTGCATTATCCACAAGATTTGCGCACAACATGCTCTAGCAGCAATGTACTCTGCTTCTGCTGTTGAAAGTGCCACTGAGTTTTGTTTCTTAGAGTGCCAAGAAACAAAAGATGGACCGAGGAATTGGCACATGCCTGATGTACTTTTTCTATCTACCTTATAACCCACATAATTGGCATCAGAATATCTAACTAGAGAAAAATCTCCCCCTTTAGGATATCACAGTCCGAAATGTTTAGTACCTACTAGGTATCTAAAAATTTGCTTAACTACGACAAGATGTGATTCTTTGGGGGATGATTGAAATTGGGCACACAAGCATACGTTGAACATAATATCGGGGCGACTAGCAGTTAAATATAATAAGGAACCAATCATACCTCGATATGCTTTATCATTTACATGCTTACCATTGAGGTCTTGGTCGAGTTTTGTACTTGTGGCCATTGGAGTACTTACATGTTTAGCCTCTTGCATTTTGAACTTCTGTAATAGCTCATTCACATACTTACTTTGGCTTACAAAAATTCCATCATTAAGTTGTTTGATTTGTAAGCCAAGGAAGAATGTGAGTTCGCCAACCATGCTCATTCCAAATTCTTTACTTATGAGGTTTGAAAATTCCTTACATAGAGAGTCGTTAGTAGCACCAAAAATTATGTCATCAACATAAACTTATATGATAATGAAATCCTCCCCCTTGTTCTTTACAAAAAGTGTTTTATCAGTTTGACCACGTCTAAAATTGTGTTCAAGTAAGAATTTGCTCAATCGCTCGTACGAAGCTCTAGGAGCTTGTTTCAAGCCATAAAGAGCTTTTTGAAGCTTGAACACATGATCAGTGAGATCAGGATTTCTGACCCTAGGAGGTTGCTCAACATAAACTTCCTCTTGCAAAAACCCATTCAAAAAGGCACATTTGACATCCATTTGAAAGAGTTTGATGCCCATGTATGATGCAAATGCCAAAAGAATGCGAATGGCTTCTAGACAGGCTACTGGGGCAAAAGTTTAATCAAAGTCTATGCCTTCTTCTTAGTTATAAATTTCTCCACTAGTCTAGCTTTATTCCTTACCACATACCCGCTTTTATCTAACTTATTACGAAATACCCATTTTGTCCCAATTACAGGGTGGTCTTTTGGTCTAGGAGTGAGAAACCATGCTTGGTTTCTTTCGAATTGACCAAGCTCTTCTTGCATAGCGACAATCCAATTAGGGTCTTCTAGGGCCTCTAAATGGTTCTTTGGTTCAATGAGTGACCCAAAAGAAGAAAACGCACAACAGTTTCGAAGATAAGATCTAGTGCTTATACCTGTGGATATATCAATGAGTAAGTTGTCTAGAGGATGATGTGGCTTGAACTTGTAGCTTCGTCCTTATTCATCCAAAGGTTCTTCATTTTGTGCACTAGGAGTTGCTTCTTCTTCATTCATGTCATATGACTCTTCACTTGTAGGAGGCACATTATTTTCAATATTTGAATATTAAGGTAACTCTTTGTGTTCCTTGCTTGTCTTGGCTCTTGTTTCTTCTTCCTCCTCATCATCATATTTGCTTAGCTTTAATTCTTGGAATGAAGAAGGGCTTAGCTCACCATCATTAGACTCGTCAAAAACAACGTGAATGCTTTCTTCAATTATCTTAGTGTGCTTGTTACAAATACAATAAGCTTTACTATTCATGAAAGAACCAACAAGGATACCTTCGTCACTTCTAGCATCAAACTTACCTAGCCTGTCATTTCCATTGTTGTGAATGAAACATTTACATCCAAATGTATGAAAATAGGAGATATTTGGTTTCCGATCTTTGAAAAGTTCGTATGGAGTCTTTTTCAAAATAGGGCAAACTATGCAGCGATTTGAAACATAGTTTGCAATGTTGACTGCTTCCGCCTAAAAGGATATTGGCAGTCTACTTTCACAAAGCATGGTCCTATCCATATCCTCTAAGGTGCTGTTTTTTCTTTCAACCATGCCATTCTCTTGAGGAGTTTTAGGTGTTGAAAAATTATGTGAAAAACCAAGGTCATTGCAAAATTTAATAAATTCTTTTTGGTCAAACTCCCTACCATGATCGCTTTGAATTGAAACAATAGGTACGTTTTTGTAAATTTGCAATTGTTTGCAAAGTTTTGAAAACTCTTGAAAGGCCTCATTGTTCTCTTTTAGAAAAGAGACCCAAGTGAAACGCGAATAATCATCCACAACAACAAAAATACAGGAACTACCTTTGAGGCTACGAACAGGTATTGGACCACATAAATCCATGTGAGGCAATTCTAGTGGTCGAGATGTACAAATGAGTTTTTTGGGCTTAAAAAAACTGCGAACTTGTTTTCCATTTACACATGTATCACAGATACGATCTCTTTCAAACTTGTATGAAGGTAAGCCACGCACTAAGTCAAGCTTGGATAATTTTTCTATGGTGTGCATACTAGCATGACCTAGTCTTCGACAACATAACCAAGTATCATCAAGAGATGCTTTAAAGCGTGATAATTTATTTGATGAAATGCTATTCAAGTTGATGGCATAGACATTGTCTATTCTAGGCCCACATAAAGCAATATTGTCATCATACACATTTTGTACAATGCAATGGGAGGAATTGAATATAACATTATTGCCTTTGTCATGTAGTTGGGATATACTCAAGAGATTAAATTTCAATCCATCTACAAGATATACGTTATCTAAGGAGTTAGAGGGATTTTAACCTATCTTACCAATTCCTATGATCTTACCGACTTTATTGTCACCAAAGGTAACGCTTCCATATTTTTCCTTTTTGATTTCAGTGAAGAGTGATGCATTTCCAGTCATGTGCCTTGAGCATCCACTATCAAGATACCAAAGTTCATCAGCGGCCTTTAAGCATACCTACAAAACAAAAAGATCAAACCTTTCTAGCCTTGACATTGAATTTGGGTCCTTTGTTGTCCATGACCATCCTACATGATCTAGTCCCTTTTGGTACCCAAACTTGAGTCGTTTTAATGCTTGGTTTTCTAAGGGGACATGAATAAGAAATATGACCATTTCTTAAACAATAATTACAAGTGATGCGGGATTTGTTCTTGGATGTCTCATGAATAAAGAAGTTTTTATATGTCTTCTTTTCATTAAAGGGATTATAGCTAATACCTTCTTTATTAAAGGACATCCTTTGAGTTTGTCCAAGCTGTCTTGTCCTTTGGTGAACTTCAAAATCACTTTTTCGAGATCTTCACATTTGGATTGAATTTCTTTCTTTTCTTTTTCAAGAATTTCAATCATTGTGTGAGACTTGTTATTTGATTTTTGTAAAACTTCTTTTTCAAAGGGCAAGTCATAGACTGTTTTCTTTAAAGCCTTGATCCTGGACAAATATTCTTGCTCACATTGAATACATTTGATTATGACTTGAGCTAATTCATCTTTAGAGTAATCAAGAAATTCAGAATAATCTACCTTATCCGAGCTTTCAGGCACGGTTTCTTCTTTTTGGATTTAACCTTCATTCACCATGAAGCAAAGGTTTGTCACTTGTTCTTCTTCATTCTCGCTGTCACTTGAATCGCTATTGCTCCATGCAACTATGATTGCTTTCCTGAATTGTTACTTGACCTTTTGCTTACATTTTTCTGCTTTCTTTTGGAACACTGGACAATCTTTCGCAATATGTCCTAGTAAACCAAAGCCAAAAACAAGGACCTATATTAGATTCAATTTTATTATTAGAAAATTTTGTACCTTTTGAGTATTTCTCATTCTTCTTTGACGAAGATCCCTTCTTATAGAACTTTTTGGGGTCAAATCTTTTTAACTTGAACATTTTCTTAAATCCCCTAGCAATCATTACCATAGAGTCTTTATCTTCTTCGCTTGACTCGTCTTCCAAGGATATGAGGTCTTCATTTGCAGTTTTGAATACTACTCCTTTCTTAGTTTGATCTACTTCTTCATCTTCTTTAAGATGAATTTCATGAGTCATAAGCTTCCCAAGTAGATCATCCAGAGGTAAGGTCTTGATGTTTTGAGCTTCTTTGATTACAATGACCTTAGGACCCCATTTGTTCTTAGGAAGACATCGAAGAATTTGTCTGACCATCTTCTCATTTGTATAGGACTTGTCAAGGGACTTAAGGTTGTTGGTTGTGTTAGTGAAGCGTGTAAACATTTCTTTAAGAGACTCATCTAGTTGCATTTTGAATAATTCGTATTGGTGAACGAGCATGTTGATCTTTGTTTTTTTCACTTGACTCATTCCTTCATATGTCACAACTAGCTTGTACCAAATCTGCTTAGCTGTTTCACAAGAACAAATACGGTTATATTCATTGGCATCAAGACCACAATATAAAATATTCATGGCTTTAAAGTTCTTAGAGAGTTTAGCAAAATCCTCCTGTGTATATTGTTCCTTAGTTTTCGACTCACTTTTTCCGACCATGGTTGTCATTGGAACATATGGTCCCTTGGTTACAATGTTCCATAACTCATAGTCTTCCGTTTTGATGAAAATCTGCATCAAGTTTTTCCAATAAGAAAAATTAGTGCCTCTAAATAAAGGTGGTCTAGTGGTGGAGCGACCTTGACCATAATATCCTTCTCTGATGGTGGCCATGATTGTTTCCCACTTGACGGTAAAGCCAAAGTGCAGTGGGTCTAGCTCTGATACCAATTGAAGAATAAGGCTATAAGATCACCCTAGAGGGGGCTAAATAGAGTGATGATCAAGGTTGCAAAACAATCAAAATGTAAATGCGGAAAAGTAAATCAAGACAAAACACAATCGATTGTTAACAAGGTTTGGCCTCAAAAGGCTTAATTCCCGCCTAGAGTTCTCTAACTTTAGGATTAACCCGAACTTTTATTAGGAGGATTGATTACACAACTCTAGAGTACCCTTACTCTAAGTTCCAAGTCACAAGTTGAACCCTTCAACTAGGCTTGGTAGAGTTGACCCTTCAACTCTATAATCCTACCCAAATACAAATTGAACAATACAACTCAAATGTAAAGGAAGCAAGTTTAAACACAATGAATGCCACTGTATGCTTGAGGAAGTAGTATGCCAATGAGTGCTCACTTTTTCGAGTGCTTTAGCTCTTCATTCAACTCTATATTTATAGCCAAGTCTTGAAGGAGCTCCTGCAAACTAGCCGTTGGACTTTCCTTACAATCAGCTTCAGCTCAAGGTCTTGAACTTCAGTTCGGGGTTCTTGAAAATCTTCCATTTTCAGCTTCCAACATTCAGTGGCAATTTTTGCTGATTTTGTTTTGTGGGCAATGGGTACTTCACATTTTTTTGACTGGTTGTAGATTTCTTCAACGACTACTTTCCCATTTTTTTGCAATTGAGGCAATTGCTTTCCACAATTTAAAGGCAAGTATCAAGCATAATCTTAGTTAGAGAAAATTAAGTGATCATCCCTAGAAAGGTGGGATATACATAATCAGAATCATAAAACATTTTCCAACCATAAGCAGAAAAATTATTATCAATAGAAATTTCACCAATTATTAATAAGGAACATTCCATATATTATCCCATCAATTGTTTAGTCAGGTTGTAAATATACTTTCACTCAAAATGTCTTTGTGGGCTTTGAGGGAGTTAACAGATACAGGTGTCTAACATCTTTACACAACTTTGCTATTTATATTGCTATTAGTATGATCGAGATCCAATGGCTTTTGAATTATAATATTTTCTTCTTCAATATAAAATTTTTAAAAAGACTTCTACTTAATAGGATCAACGTGCACATACAATGAACATGATGGCCTACATAAGTGAACTTGATGGTTAAATTTCTTGTTTAAACAGGTAGCTTAATTATGCGTGCAAACATTATGTTGCTCGCTAATAAAGGATAAGTTTATGTTGTTTTTTAAGATTCATATAAAAGGATTAATCTTAACACATATGTGTTAGTGGCCAACGTCCACTAAGCTAAATATAGGAAGGTTGAGGGTTTTT
>JACYFF010031955.1:73159623-73181442 GCA_017589665.1 Selenicereus undatus
ATATATATATATATATATATATATATATATATATATATGTATACACACACACACATATTTTTATTTCACTACAAAAGTTAGATATCAAATATAATACATATAGCGAGGATGAACAAAATTAAGTAATAAAACTTAAAAAACTATTAGAAAAAAATTATAGCTAATAGATAGAAAGAGAATATATACAAAATGTAAATCATTTACCACAATTGTATTAATTAAACTAATGAAGAAAACCATCAACAATCAAAAGTTTAGAGTTGCATGAGATTAAAAGTACCATAGATTAGAGGAGGAAATGATGGACAACTACGTATACTATTATTTTTTATACTACGAAGATAAAAATATAAAGTTTGGTGAAATTAGTTAAATTACCTAATATTTTTCTTCACATTAATGGGCTGTTATTAATTTCCATTGGGTATAGTCATTAATGAATGTGATGAAAATCTAACAAAAAGAATTTCATAATTTTATCACATATTAAAAAATAATTCTATTGGAGAGAGAGAGAGAGATAGAGATAGAGAGAGAGAGAGAGAGAGAGAGGATTATGTGAAAAAACTAACTCTATGTTTTTAGATAAATATTAAAAACTAATTAGGTAGTTTCCATATTAGGGAGAGAGAAAATAGGAAGACATGAGATATTTTCTTTTTTTCTTCTAAAAAAATTAGTGTATTTTTTGAATGAAAGGTTGGGATTTCATTTTGGAAGAGATCAATGGACCACATATATCAATACCTCATATTTTAGAATTGAAGGAGGGAAGAATTTTGGGCACATTTTATTTTGCTACGTATAAAACCCATGCGTTTGCATGGGCATCTAAATAGTAAAAATTTAATATAAATATGTGTTAACATTATAAACAAAGCATATAACGTTGATCAAAATCGTAAATAAAAAATAAAATTTTCTACAAACAACACTCTAAGTATGCTATTCGATATTGGAAAGAAAACTAAGAATTTTTTTGTTGGATAGGAAAACTAAGAAGTTGAATTTATATAATATATAATCTTAGTGTAAGCAAGATAAGTTTTTTAATTAAACAATTAATTAAACTTCTCAGTTTTGTAGTATTGACTTTTGTAGTTTTTGGAGGGGGAAAGTTTGTAAATTTACGTACATATACTGAGGAAAAATTGAATCTTAATTATATAGACGTAAAATACATTTGTACCTTACTGCTAAACAATTTTCAAAGGTTGATGCTTTTTATTTACATATCATCCTCTTGATTTATTGGGCCTTGCAAAATAAAAGTCAAGCATTAATTATTATAGTGCCCAAATATATTTAAAATTTCTTCGATTCAATATATTATAGTGCCCAAATGTTAGATACCAAATATAATGCATATAGATGGGTATGAACAAAATTAAGTAAAGAAACTTAAAATACCATTAGGAAAAAGTTATAGCTAATATATAGAAGAAAAATATATATAAAATATAAATAATTTACCACAATTATATTAATTAAACTAAAGAAGAAAACCATCAGCAACCTAAGGTTTAGAGTTGCATGAATTAAAAGTACCATAGATTAGATGAGGGAATGATGGACAACAACATATATTGTTATTTTTTATAATATGAAGATAAAGATATAAAGTTTAGTGTAATTAGTTAAATTACCTAATATTTTTCTTCACATTAATGGGTTGTTATTAATTTTCATTAGGTATAGTCATTAATTAATATGATGACAATCTAACAAAAAGAATTAGATTATTTTGTCAAACATTAAAAAAATAATTCTATGAGAGAGAGATAGAGAAAGGGAGAGAGAGAGAGGGGAGATCACGTGTACAAAAAAAAATTTAAATAAATATTAAAAACTAATTGGGTAGTTTTCACATTAGGGAGAGAAAAAATAAGTAGTTTTCATATTAAGCTCCTTAATTCACTCTCTTGCAAGTATTAAGGGAGCGAAGCATTCTTAAGCCTTCACATATTTTAGCATTTATAATATAAAGATATTACTCTATAATAATTTAAAATTTTGATCTTATAATTAATAGATAATTGTAATATCTTGTGCGTTTATAATATTTTTTCCTTTAGTTTCCTTCTAATTAGCCTCGAGCTTGATGTCAGTGTTGGGCAATGGACCAACTTGTGTTCGTATTAGGATTGACCCACTACTAATACATGCCTGAGTAGGTAATGGTAAGTTAATTAACAAAATATCGAATTATTAAATGGGTTATGAGCGGGTCGAACTGCTCTAACATGTTAACATGCTTTAGATGGGAGGACCCATGAATAGGCCAACTCATTATTAATATTTTAATTTACGGGCCAACACATCCAAACGTGACTCATTGTCCACCCGTACATGACGTTCATATATTAGATTGAAAATTTTGAATATTTTTGATATTGTTTTAAGAAATTAAACTTACAATGCTTGTTCATCAAACTACAATTACAATTACAATTCTTCTAACTAATAAATATGTCGAGATTTTTATTTAAAAAAAAAAGAAATAATTCATGAAAAAGGAGGTCCACGCCCATTGGGTTGACTTAAAACCCTTAAAATCAAAATGCACTTGCCCGTATTTCACTAGGACCCGAAATAAACCGACCCGTATTTTACCTGAATCCAAATATACCCGATCCATATTTAATCCGTCCGACTGAACTGATGGGTCTAATGAAAACACATTTAAAATGGAAAATTGCCAGTCATGCGTCAGTACAAGTTCAATGCAATTGATTGTATATGCATGAGAGCTCCCAATGTCGTATCAGGATGATGATGTGAGAGACCCAAAAAAAAAAAGAAAAAGAGACGCCCAAGGCAAATACTGAATCATTTGCGGCCAATTTCTTCGCCTTTTCCCTCACGTCTCTCCCTTTCTTCAACAAGTTTAACATATATGAGAAATTAATCAAACTTCATGGCTCTCATTCTATCACTTTCATTAATTAAAAAAGTCTTCTTCATGGTCCCTGCCGGATTATCACTTGAAAGTTGGACCGACATCATTCATTGATCAACATTATTCCTAAATGGATATTGATTATTAGATTACTTTATACGTTCATTCAACAATAAATGTTACCAGGATTCCATTAGTTCATTTGCACAGAATTGTAGTTATCTATCAAAGTTTTGTTTCTTCATTGACTTATATATGGTTGTTCACTATCAAGTAAATTGGTTCATCATAACAAATCACTAAGAAAATTTAGCTAGTTGATTAAGTGGTTTGTGGTTATTTTGTATATATTGGCTATACTCCAAAAATAATGCTTATTTTTGACAGAATTTTTTGACGGAATTTTTGTCCGCCAAAATGTTTAACAATAATTTTGAAGGAAAGTATAGAATTTTGGCGAAAGTACTATTTACACCGATCTCAAGATATATTTTGACTGAAAAATGAGTTATTTTCACAGGAAATTTGTCAAAATTTAAAATTAATGTTAAAATTTTGACGGGCCGCCAAAAATGCTGATAAAATTTTATTTTGGACTTGTAATTTTGACAGAACCCATCAAAATCTCTGAAGATTTGTAACAACCATAGCGCGCAATTGTGATGGGTTTCGTCAATGAAATAGCTGCCTTTCGTGAATTTGCATTCACAAGTAAACCTAGATATGGCTTCTCTTGCAAATCATCAAAGCCACAATCACAACCGGGCCGTGAGTTTAGTGAGTGGGCCACTGGGTTTGCCGGTGGGGTCGAACGAAGCATACGAGTGAAGGAGGAAATTGTTGCTTCGAAGGCTGGGAGTTGATTGGGAGTTGCGCCGTCGAGGCGGTAGACAAAGTGAAATCTTCGTTCGTGGTCGGCGTTTGTGGGGTTGCCGCTGGCGAGTGGGCGCTGGTTCCGAGGAGGGTAAATGTGGACCCCTCTATTCCGACAAGCATTTCGACACTGCACTTAGGCAAGTGAAGAGGAGATAGCGGGGAGAACTTGCTTCTGATCTTCTGGTATATCCTTTTAGGCTATTTTTGTCCTTGGTTTTGAATTGTTTGTGAAGATGCTTTGCATTTTTCAATTCTTTAGCAACTTATAAAATTCATGCGTTGTTCTATGGCTACGTTATCATATCTCTATATGTCTATCATGACTTGCGTAGTATATGTTTGACTTTGTTATGAATTCGCCTGTATTGTTGAAAGTCCAATTTTGCGAATTCTAAGATAATTTTTGGCTGATTGATTGTTCAAGCTTCCATTTAGGGCTAAATGGCCCGGAAGTTTGGTGAATCAAGGATTAGGGATTTTTAAATCTTGAAAAGTTCGAAAAAAAAGTGATTATGTAACTTTTGTGTTTAACCACTGAATCACAAGTTTACTAATGGAAATTACTGATGATGGACTAGGAATTTACTGCAAATTTCCATCTGGTTACAGTTCACTCTACAGGCCTATTTCAATGTTGATAGGCTCATTCTTATAAGTTTACTCTACATGTGAACTATGTTTTGATGAAGAACCTTATGGTATTCTCTAAGCTAGCTAAGCAACGCAACACTTAATTTAACTTTTTCGGGTTTCATACTCTAGTAGTTAGTGACAACAATCGTTGTTTGAGATATATAGTTTGAGTTGTGCTTGCATGATGATTTGTGCGCTTTCCTTCAACTTTTGAGAATGTTCTACCATAATGGTTGAAACTGTAGGATATGTGTTGGGATTGGGATATTCCGCAGACGCATTGGAGTTCAAACCTCAGATACTATTTTCATCTTGATGGCAACTAGCCAATCCTCTGGAACTTGAAGCCACAGAAATCCTAAGTTCATAAAGACATGAGTCATCTGATTCTAATAAGGTGAATATGACTGGGTCATAGTTGTCCTGTTTTGAGTTCCTTTTTTTGAGTTTAATACACATTACTACTTGTTGTAAATTATAGTTGCATAGAACTCGTGCTAGATTAATTTGCTTATTACAGAATGTCACTGTGTTTTTTCAAAGTAGAAGTTCTTCAACTTTCTTACAAGGAGTCATTTATAAAACCAATTTGTGTGTAGTTCTTCCACACGTGATAGTTGTTAAAATTTGATTGAGAGGCCCTTTTTTTTGTTTTGGGGGCGTGTTAAGGGGGAATGGCTTTTCATAGCCTCTATGCTTATTATAGAAGCAAGTCCCACACCACGATTTCATGAAATTGGTTTGATGTTTATATTTGTACTTTCACGATAGAACCTCTACCCCTCCCATCCTCGATTTCATCATGTTCAATGTTTATATTTGTACTTTCATTAAACCGGTTTGATGTTTATAAAACTAATTTTGTTTTTACTTTCACGATAGAATTTTTTTGAAAAAAATTTCAATACAAGATTTGCTTTCTTTCAATTTAAATGGTTCTTATAAAATTTTTTTGAAAAATATTCTAATACAAGATTCTCATGGAGCCTAAAGGCGACACATACATGCTTTACTCCCTTTTACTAAATTGGAATGCTCAATATTACAATTAAATCTATTATGTACTTTGTCGTTAGAGATAACATATACATGTCTAATTCTACCGCAAATTCAAGACCCCACGAAGGAGTCCCAAAACGTATTGGTGAGATTATCAAGGGGACGTACCCAGGAGCTTGGCCAATTTGGGGGGAAGTGCCCATTGAGCAGCAAGACTTTTAGCTTAATGAATTCAAGGTTAGCTCTTTTGTAAATGATTTTCATAACTTATTATTAATTATTGCAATGATACATGTAATCATGTGTCTGGTTCATAATGAAACTCATTACATGTTTTCATATTAAATGGAATTGCCAACCATAGTTATATTTTCCACTTGTCAAATTTTTAGTCACTTGATTAAGTATATAAAATTCATGATTTCATATTCTAAGCAGGTATGCTTCTCATTTTTTGACATCTTCACATCTTGCAATGCATAAACAAGCATTGTAATAGTGATGGTCTTGAGGGTTCCTAAAACTGCTAATTATTTTGTTTTGCAGAAATATCAATACTGGGTTCCCGAGCATAATCGACAAGTGCGTAGGAACTTTGAGATTAGAGGTGCAAAATAGTTAAAGAACTTATTTGTCTATGCGCGCAGGTCGGGGAAGGCTCCTGATTTCGTATCCCCCGACAACTTGCAACACCAGCAAAAGTACTGGGGGGGGGCACTAATTTCTAGAAGTTTAGTTGAACTTGTTCGGCTATGATATCTCTAACTATATTTGTTATGTGACTTGAACTTGTGCTTGAACTACTTAATTTCATTTAAGAACAACGCTACTACTACTGTATTTTAATGGTTGACAATGTTGTCAAATTTTTTATACAATTATGGCACCAAATTTACTATATTTTTTTTTTTGCTCACTTCATTCCACGTTGTGATATAATTATGAAAGTTAAAAAATAAAAAATTTATGATAATGACTTATGGATTTTTTGATGGACCCTATCAAAAATTGTGACGGAAAATACTACTTCCGTCACAATTTGTTATGCGGTCTGTCACAAATTTCCATCAGTGATTTGGCAAGAACCTGATATATCAAATCTTTGGAATTGTGACGAGGTTTTCCATCAAAAAGTGTTTTGACAGACTACCGGCCTGTCAAAATATTTTTGACGGATTTTCAGTCCATCAGCACAGCCGTAAGTTGTGATTTTGACAGATTATCAGTCTATCAAAATTTTCCGTCAATATTTTTGACGGGTCAATCCAAATGTCCTTTTTGACCAGTGATTTCTTAACGGATGTAATTTCCGTCACAATTTCCGTCAAAAAGCCACTTTTCCGTCAAAATATTCACTTTTTGCCGTAAAAAAATCCATCACTATGCAAGTTGGTATTGTTTACTAATATATAGTAGCTAGGAAGAAGGTAGAGAGTTGAGAATTAGAACTTCACGTAGTCAACTTTGAATTCCTTTCTTTTAAATTCATACAGTAGCAAATTGCAAAAATGAAGAAAACACAATGTTGTCGTAGTCTATCCATGGCTAGTTGTGTTAGAAGTTTGTTAAAACGTTAGTTAAGTCGTTTGCCAGCTCAGCCTAAGGTTGTTGTAGTTGGTTATTTTTGTGTGTTTCTGTTAGTACTTCATCAGCATTATTCTTCTCCTTGTACATATACATACTGTAATAATGTATCATTCTTCATTAATTCAATCATAATGGAAATTGTAGTGAGAGATTCTTCTCCTTCTCTCCATCCTTCTTCTTCTCTCTATTCTTCTCCATGGTTGTTCTGAGTATTCTTTCAAATGTTGACATGGTATCAGAGCTTGAATCATTGAGTTCCACGATTCAAGCATTGTTTTCATTTTCTTGATTCGATTTCTTCTTTTCTTGATCGATTGATCGAATATGGTTCTTCAATCTAAATTCACACATCAAGGAATTCAGAGATCTGTTTTCGATCCTGGAAATATTGGTTTTCTTTCTTGAGTTTCTTCAAAAATGGCAGCATCAGCAATCAATACTGAAATGGTGATTTCCCCAGAAGATCTTACTGAAGCATATTCTCTCCATCCTTCTGATCATCCAGGTTTACTTCTAGTTTCTACACCATTTGATGGAACCAGTTTTGGTTCATGGAATAGAACTATGACAATTGCTTTGTCCACAAAGAGTCAACTGTATTTTGTTGATGGAACTCTCACTAAACCTCATCCTAGTTCTCTAGATTTCAAGAAATGGATGAAATGTAATGACATGATCATGTCTTGGATTTTGAATGTGCTGACAAAAACTATTGCAGATAGTATTATATATGCCAAATCAGCTAGATAAATGTGGGTAGAACTTGAGGAAAGATTTGGCCAAATCAATGGTGCCAACTTATACCAAGTTAAAAAGGAAATGTGCAATGTCAGTCAAGGCCCAAATGATATTGCAACATATTTTACTAAGGTGAAGGGTTTATGGGATGAATTAGATGATTTGGATGAAATTCCGGTATGCATATGTAATTCTACTGAAAAAATGCTTAAGAGAGAGCAAAATCATAAGCTCTTATAGTTTTTGATAGGGCTAAATGATGATTACAATTCAATCTAGGGCAATATTCTTATGATGACCCTCTGCCTTCAATTAGTTAAGTGTATTCAATGCTAATCCAAGAAAAGAAATAGAGAGAGATCAGATCCAGTGGCCATTTCCTTGCAGACTCTGAATCCCTTGCAGTAAAGACACATAAACCACATCGGTTCTGCAAAGGAAAATTTGATAGAGTTGAGACAAGAGTTGAAATCCTTCCATCAAGTTTGAATGGAATGATGGGAAGAGGTCTAGTCTGTTTTCCAATTATTGTAAGAAACCTGGATATGTTATAGAAAAATGTTACAGGTTGCATAGTTTTCCACCAAATACTAAGTTCAACAGAGGAAGAAGGAGAGCTGCACTTATTCAGACAGATGGCCAGGGTTTCATTTCTAATTGTCATGAACCTCAGCCTCAGGGCAATACTGCAATTCCAGGTTTGACTTCTAAGCAGACTTCACAATTAATAGCATTACTTCAAAATGTGCAGCTGAACAAGGCAGGATACAATACTGGGATCCAAAAATAAGAAACTAATTACAATCCCAGTTCAACAGCTTTCTCAAGCTTTGCAGGTACTAGCAGTATCAATCATACAAAAAAATTATGCTTATTGTCTAATGTTTCTGATTGGCACAACACTTGGATTATTGACACTGGAGCTAGTGATCATATGTGTCACAATGAGAACTTGTTTAGCAATCTTATGGTTCTTTCTAAGCCCAGTACTGTTACATTACCAAATGAAAACTGTGTTCATGTTACACATGTTGGTACTATTATTAAACATCTCTTTGGCCTTATATGGAGTTCTTTATATTCCAAGTTTCAGATACAATCTCTTATTTGTGAGTAAACTGTCTAGCTAACTGAATGGATACATTATCTTCACACCCCAGCATTGTCTTATGCAGGCCCCTTTACTGAGGAAGCCTCAGGTTCTTGGTGAGCATTATGCTGGGCTCTATCTACTCAAATCAAGCACTATAGCAAATTTAGATGATTTTATCAAGAATTCTCTAATTTTTTCTATAGATACTCAACCATCAGTTTGTAATGCTAGTATGTCTTCTGAAGATGTATGGCATGCTAGGCTTGGTCATTTACCCTTTACAAAGCTTCTAAAGCTAGGATTGTTGTCCAATCACACTAATATTGATTTAATAAAGGAATGTTTGATCTGTTGCAAGGCACGGCAACACAAACTTCCATTTCCTCACAGTTAGATTCATTCTACACACACTTTTAAGCTTATACACATTGATTTGTGGGGACCTTACATACATGGCTATAAATATTTTTTAACTATAGTGGATGATTATAGTAGAACAACATGGACTCATTTGTTGGCTACCAAGAGCAATGCTTTGCCTTTTATTAGGGCCTTTATAGAGATGGCATACACTCAATTTAATGCAAAGGTGAAGACAATAAGGTCTGATAATGCACTTGAATTAGGCCTTAACAGAGAAGCTACAGAATACTTCCTTTCTAAAGGAATCATCCACCAGACAAGTTGTGTGGCAACACCACAACAAAACGGTGTTATAGAGAGAAAACACAAGCACCTACTCGAGACCTCAAGAGCCTTATTGTTTCATTCTGGTTTGCCAATAAAGTATTGGGGATACTGTGTTTTAACAACCACGTACCTCATAAACAGGTTCCCTTCTAAGGTGCTTAAAGGTGCTAGCCCTTTTCAGATTTTGTTTGGACAAAAGCCTCATTATAAGCACCTTAGAGTCTTTGGTAGCCTTTGCTATGCTTCTACCCTTAAAGCCAGAAGGGATAAATTCCAAGCTAGGGTAGTACCCTGTGTGTTTTTGGGGTATCCCTTTCGACAGAAAGCTTATAACCTTCTTAACATTGAAACACAACACCTCTTCACTTCTAGAGATGTTGTTTTTCATGAAAAAGTGCTTCCTTATCATATTTCTCCTTCTACTCATAGTTCCAATATATTTCCACATCCCAAGTCTTCTGAGATCTATATTTGGGAAGATCACAGTGTCATTCCAAGTACTTCTTCATATCAAGATCAATCATGTAACTTGCAGAGTACTTCTGTCATAGTAGGCGCCATCTTCTGATCATACAATGCCTTCAAGGAGATCTACCAGACAGCATAAGACACCCTCTTATTTGTCTGAGTAGGTTTGCAACAATGCACTTTCTCAACACAGGGAATATACAACTCCATGCTGTTCTAATACTACCACCTCCATTTGTTGCAATGCATCTTTGAGCAGTGACATTATTTTGCCAGACAGTGCATCTAATTTGTTACATCATTTGGATATATATACTGAACCTTCATCATATGAGGAAGCAGCAGCAAAGCCTGAGTGGCAAGAGGCCATGAAAAAGGAATTTGATGCTTTAGAGGCAAACAATACTTGGATTCTAACATCTCTGCCAGCAGGGGAAAAGCCCATAAGCTGCAAATGGGTGTATAAACTCAAGTACAAGGCAGATGGGAGTTTGGAGAGATGCAAAGCTTGATTGGTTATTAGAGGTTTCACCCAGAAGGAGGGAGTTGATTATACTGAAACCTTCTCCCTTGTGGTGAAGATGACAACAATCAGAAGTCTAATTGCTACTGTAGTTAAGAAAAGTGGCATATCTATCAATTAGATGTCAATAATGCCTTCCTTCACGGGGACTTAGATGAGGACATTTATATGAAACCACCACCAGGATTGGACCTTCCTTCCCCAGGCTTGGTTTGCAAATTGCAAAAATCTTTGTATGGTTTAAAACAAGCATCCAGATAGTGGTATGCCAAGTTGTCAGATACCCTGAGGATTCTTGGATTTCAACATTCTAAAAATGATTATTCTCTGTTCTTGAAGTAATCAGGCAACTCCATTGTGTTAGTAGTTGTATATGTGGATGATATTGTTGTCACAGGCAACAATTCTGCAGATGTCAAAGCATTGAAGGCATTTCTTGATGAGAAATTTAGAATCAAAGATTTAGGGGAACTACATTATTTTCTGGGCATGGAATTACGCAAAGTTCCTAATGGATTAATCATGACACAAAGGAAGTTTGCTATGGAGTTGTTGAAGGAATTTCAGTGTGACAAGCTCACAAACACCTCTTGCCATCTGGCTCCTCTCTCTAAAGGATCTTTTGCTGAAGATACACAGGTTGATGCCACCACTTACCGAAAATTAATAGGTAAGCTTAACTATCTTACCAATACTAGGCCTGATATTGCTTTTTCAATGCAATATCTGAGTCAATTTCTTCAAACTCCTAGCAAAACACATATGACAACTGCACTACATACTCTAAGATACAGCAAGAAGGATCCTTCTCAAGGATTATTTTTTAACGATGCACCAGATTACAACTTTCAAGCATACAGTGACTCAGATTGGGCTCAATGTCTATGTACTAGGTGGTCTGTCAGTGGTTATTTCATCATGTTAGGAGGGATTCCTATCTCCTAGAAGTAAAAAAAAAGCAACCCATAGTGGCTTTATCCTTTGCAGAAGCAGAATATAGGTCCATGAGAGCAGTCACAGCAGAGCTTTCTTGGCTTACTCGAATACTTTTAAAACTACAGGTGCCTTCTATTTTACGTATACCAGTCAAGAG
Organism: Selenicereus undatus; assembly: GCA_017589665.1. Lineage (NCBI taxonomy): Eukaryota > Viridiplantae > Streptophyta > Magnoliopsida > Caryophyllales > Cactaceae > Selenicereus > Selenicereus undatus. The sequence goes on from JACYFF010031955.1 coordinate 73,171,223, forward strand.
CGACAGTTTGGCAACTACATACATTGCCAAAAACCCTATTTTTCATGAAAGAACTAAGCATATGGAATTGGACTGTCATTTCGTTAGAGAAAAGCTTCATGAAGGGCTCATTTCTCTGTCTCATACCAAGTCCACAGAATAGTTGGCATATATTTTTACTAAGCCTTTGCTTAGTTTGCAGCACCATCACCTTCTCTGCAAGTTGGGGGTTTCATCCTGTCACCCTCCAACTTGAGGGGGGTGTTAGAAGTTTGTTACAAAGTTAGTTAAGTCATTTGCCAGCTCAGCCTGAGGTTGTTGCAGTTTGTTATTTTTGTTGTGTTTCTGTTAGTACTTCATCAGCATTATTCTTCTCCTTGTACATATATATACTGTAATGATGTATCATTCTTCATTAATTCAATCATAATGGAAATTCTAGCGAGAGATTCTTCTCCTTCTCTCCATCCTTCTCCTTCTCTCTATTATTCTCCAAGGTTGTTCTGAGTATTCTTTCAAATGTTGATAGCTTGAGAGCTCTTGATCGATTCTACACCATTGTTTTCCAATTTGTTCAAGGTTATAATGAAGAAACTATGTCAGCGAATCGATTGGGAATTGTCTAGGAGTTGTTGAATTCTTCTGTTTGTTACATGATTTTGTTTAATTTTCGGTAAACTTTTCAAGACTTTTGTTGGAGACAAAATAGAAATAGAGAAGGGTTTTAGCAGAGAAGGAAGAGAGAGAGAGAGAGAGAGAGAGAGAGAGAGAGAGAGAGAGAGATGGGTTGAATGAAGTAGCAACGTGGATGAGGAAATTGTATAAAACGTGGTATAGTAGGGTAGTTGGGCTTTTTTTATTGTTATTTTTAAAAAAAAGTAATGCCAGCCTGTATGATTATTATCTATATGGGCTTGAGAGTTCATACTCTTGGGAGTATATAATAGAAATTGCAAATTCAATACAGCAAGAGTCACTATAATTAGAACTTTTCTTGGCTTTAGAAGAAAAATTGCAGTTGTAAATACTAAAACATTTTGTTCAAAAAGGAATTTCAAATTGTTTACAATACAATCTTCAATTTATGTTCAATAACAATTGAAACTTTTTTTTTGGTTATTATGGTCGACATGAAATGCAAACATTGATGTAGACAAGATTTGAATCCAGGTATTAGGTAATAACTTTGAAAAATTTTATCAATTGTGCTAGTTGACAAGTACATAAAAACAAATATGCAATTCAATAAGAAAACCAATAGGTTAAATGCAATAAAAAAATTCTACTATAAAACAGCACAAATTAACAATAGATTGAACCTAGTATGTCGTGAACCAAAAACAAATTAAAAAAGTCAAATTTCAAAAAAAATAACAACTAGAAAATGTCTAATTTTGACAGAAATGTTGGCCGAAAAATGGGCAAATTTGGATGGAAAATAGGCCTACTGATGGGAAATTTGATAGATTTTATATTCGTAAAAAAATCACTGGTCGAAATAGACTTTCCGACCGACCTATAAGAAATTGTTACGAGAAAATTTTGAACAACATTCTGTCAAAATTTTCATTGGACTGATAGTCCGTCAAAACACTTTATGATGGATATTTTATCCGACTGACAGTTAGTCAGAACACTTTCTAAAGAAAATTTTGATCGGAAAAGTTAGTCGGAACTTAGAAGATTTTAGAGTTGTGTAATATAATTGGTGGAAAATATTTTGATAGAGATATTACTGACCCCACAATGAAATTTTCCTGAGTAAAAAAAAAATCTAAAATGTTGAAATTTCAAATTTCAAATTTCAACATTTTAGATTTACAAATTCTCAGTTTTTCCCTCATAACTGCTTCTCCTTCCTCGCGTCCTATCCAATATGTTTTTTTTCCTTTTGCTTTGACCAACTAAAGGCTGCCACGATCAAAAATTGAATTCCCTTTATTGAAAAAATTATAACAAGCCAAAAATTAAAAAAAAAAGTTTAGATAATCCATTTTTTGATATCTTACATGATGTATTCAAGCTTCACTAAGGCAAGGATTTGCAAAAGTGAATCAAGAATGCATTTGGGTAGAAGGAAGAATGTAGGATCAAAGTAACCAAGAACCAAGATAGAATTCAAGTGGACTAGCAAGGGTGATTGAAGGCCCACATTGGTTTGCACACTTGGGCAATCTTCTTCCTTCAACTAAGTTACAGAAATGAATCACCTTTTTAGTTGAGTTAAGAAGACCTAGAGACTCACTTGAGGTTGCCAAACACTCAAGATATCACACTAGGAATTTTGAGAGAGAATGGATAGAGTTTTCACAACTCAAAGTCCAAATTCATTCAAAAGTGTTTTCTCATACAACCTAAGGCCTCCCTTATATAATGGGAGCCTCTAACAAGCTAAAACAAAAGGGGAAAAAAGGGGTGTTACACGTCCAAAAAGCAAGATGAGACCAAAAAGCAATGACAAAATCTGAAAAGTACTTTTTGCTTTTGTCAGCAACTTTTTAGTTTACAAAGGTCAACTTCAAACAGCTATATCTCCTAGGTTTCTCGCTCAAATTGGGTGAAATAGACCTTGCTAGAAAGATTAGGAAGTCACCTTTCACGTGCCTCAAGTTGCCAGCAATTTGGAGCCACCGGTTGGGATATATGATGCAAAAGGTGCTGCATATGCAGGCTTGGACAGTTTCTGCAGCATCTGGAAAAAGGCTCCAATTGACTTATTACCTAGAGACCTAACCTAGAACTCTTTATATGTCCTTGAAGCTGACATATTAAGGGTTCCAAAAAGTAGATTTGCATCCTCTTAAGTTGATGAACCTCTATTTGCACCATATTTTAGCCCGTATTTGACTCGATCTCTCCTATATTTGCATGCCTTATCACGTCAGAGAAGGGTCAAATCGACCTCTTACGCATATATTTCACTCATATAACGTCTTTCTGTAATTTCAGGAACTTTGTTGATAGAACTGAAAGATAGTTAATATTTGGCAGAAAGAGGTGCCAAGAAGGCGAGAAAAGCCGCGAAAAAGCATCGCACGGAAGTCCCACGAAACCGGACCCACAGAGCACGGCCAACCCCCCCAGACCGGCACACTTGGCCGGACAGCCAAGTGGCACGACCGTGCCACTTGTGCCGTTTTGGGGCTGTTTCAGGCAGCGTTTTGGCACGATGCCACCGTCCCTATGGGCACGACCGTGCCACCACCGTTCCGCGTCGCGACTTAAATCTTCCTTCGGGACTGTTTTGAAGATATCTAGTTTTCATTTCAGTTTTCATTTCAGTTTTCTTTTCCCCAAACGTTTTCTTAGGCAATTTTAGGTTTAGTTATAGAGTTTAATCTTCACGTTCTTGGATTGTAATTTTGGATTGGAGTTTGATTCTGCCTTCAATTTATACGATTAATTCCAGGTTCTATCTCAATTCGCTTTCCTCTTGTCCTTGATTATTTTAGGTTTTGGTTGTAATGTTTATTGGATTGAATACTGTGATTGTTGTGTTAAACATGATTGTAGGCTAAATCTTTCAACTTAGGTTGGGATTGACGCCGAATATGTGTAGTTGAATCTTGTACTAGCCCAATCCCTGCTCCCCCTTTGTTTTGCAATTATGAATTTTACTATGCACGCCACATGTTGGATAAAATGCTCGAAAGAACATTCATTCTTTTATTTGGGGTTTAGGGGAGCGTTGAGAGACGAAACCTTTACCTAGTGCGTCTTAGTAGACAGTTAGGGTTTTAACATGAAAATAGTTGAGATTCTAATTGGGATTTGAGATTGTAAATCTTGTAATCCTTCGACCTTTAGTCCCATGAGAATAGGCGACTATAGTTCCAGGATTAGTCTTCAACCCTTGAGAGAGGGAATAGATGGGTTTAATTGACAATCTATCCATTTGTGATGCATGCTTGGGAGTGTTTGATTGGGTTAGTAACTAATTCACTAGCATAATCGTGTTGTTAATTCCAACCTAGGTGCTTTCTATTCTGCTGTTTATTACGCTTTTTAGTTGCTATCGTTTCTCTTAGTTTAGTCTCCAAAACCTTGATTGTGATGGCCTAGCTTGAGTAGTCTAATTAATTCTGGTAGTTGAAGCCAAGTTCCCTGTGGATTCGACCCGGACTTGCCGGTTGCTGGCTACAGCTGTGCCGTACACTTGCGGTATTTTTAACTGAACATAAGTCCACCTTACGCTTGGGTAATCAGGCTTGCAAAATCGGCCTAAATTCTGGCCGAACCTGGCAACATGTGCAACGCATGGTTGATGACTTCTTGGACCATCACATGAACCTCTTTAACCTCCTTGGTGCTTGTAGAGTCCCTTAGGCTTGTGGGTTGGTCTTCAATTGATTCCAAAGGATGGTCCCCATCATACTCCCCGGATTGGTTGGAGTTTGACCTCAAACTCGAAAATTGATCATCTTCATCATAATATGGACTAAGGTCAGCCACATTGAAGGTGGTTGAGACTCCATACTCTCCCAGGAGGTCGATCTTGTAAGCATTAGGACCAATCTTCTCAATGACCTCAAATTGGCCATCCGACCTTGGCATGAGCTTGGATTTGCGCTTATTAGGGAATCTCTCTTTCCTCAAATGAATCCAAACCAAGTCTCCCGGTTGAAATTAAACATCTTTCCTATGCTTGTTGGCTTGTTGCTTGTCTTGCTCATTAGACTTCTCAATTCTTTCCCTCAACTTGGTGTGTACCTCTTGAATTTCTTTGGCTCTCTTCTTCGCCTCCCAACTAAACTTGGTAGGATTGGGGATTGGAACATGGTCCAATGGAGTCCAAGGGTTGTAACCACACACCACTTGGAATGGGGAACGATTGGTTGCCTTACTTGGAGCTCGGTTGAAGGCAAACTCCGCATGAGGAAGCAACTCATCCCACCCTTTGATGCTCTTCTTGACTAGAACTCTAAGCAAAGTGCCCAAAGTTCTATTAGTCACTTCGGTTTGACCGTCGGTTTGGGGGTGGCATGTAGTGCTAAACTTGAGGTGAGTGCCAAACTTTCTCCACAAGGTAAGCCAAAAGTGACTTAGGAACTTGGTGTCCCTATCCGACACCATGCTTCTTGGAATTCCATGGAGACGAACGATCTCCTTGAAGTAGAGGTTGGCAATGGAGGAAGCATCATTAGTGGTATGGCGTGCTATGAAATGTGCCATTTTTTAGAATTGGTCTACCACCACCATGATTGAATCTTTGTGCCTTTGGGTTCTTTGTAAACCCGTGATGAAGTCTAGGCCTACATCCTCCCAAGGACCTTGAGGAACAAGGAGAGGAGTGTAAAGGCCTTGGGGTCGTGAGTGACTCTTGGCTTGTTGGCAAGTAGAACACCTTCTCACATAATGCTCTACATCCTTGGACATGCTTGGCCAATAATAGTGTTCCTTGAGCATGGAACAAGTCTTCTCAATGCCAAAGTGTCCGGCCAAAGCCACACCATGGAGCAGCTCTTGAATGAGGAGTTCCTGAAACCCACTCTTTGGTATGCATAGCTGGGTTCCTTTGAAGAGGAAACCATGCTCCAGGTGAAACAACCCGTGGGCATGGCTAGTACACTTCTCTTAGATTTCCTTGAAATCCTCATCTGGGACATACAACCCCTTAATAATCTCAAAACCAAGGACTTTGGATTCCAAGGTAGAGAGTAAGAGGTACCTTCTTGATAAAGCATCTGTGCCCTTGTTCATCTTTCCGGCTTTGTGGTGGATCACAAAATGGAAGGCTTGTAAGTACTCTACCCACTTGGCATGCCTTGGGTTGAGCTTGTGTTGCCCATGGATGAACTTGAGAGCTTCATGATTCGAATGGAGTATGAACTCTCCTCCCACCAGGTAGTGCCTCCAATGCTCCAAAGCTCTCATAATTGCATAAAACTCCTTGTCATAAGTGGAGTACTTTCTCTTTGCATCATTGAGCTTTTCACTAAAGAAAGCTAGGGGCCTCTTCTCTTGAGATAGGATAGCCCCTATCCCCACATCGAAAGCATCACATTCCACTTCAAACACTTTGGAGAAGCTTGGAAGGGCAATAACGAGTGCACTAGGGAGCTTGAGCTTGATTTCTTGAAAGGCCCTTTGAGCTTGTTTGGTGCATTCAAACTGTTTGGCCTTGAGCACCTCGGTCATGGGGGCAACAATGGTGCTAAAATCTCTCACAAACCTCCTATAGAAAGAGGCTAGGCCATGAAAGCTTCAAGCTTGTTGAATTGAAGTAGGCATGGGCCACTCACGGTTGGCTTTGATCTTGCTTTCATCAACATGAATCCCTTGGGCCGAAACAACATAGCCCAAAAATATGACTTGAGAAGTGAAAAAGTGACACTTCTCCAAGTTTCCATAGAGCACTTCTTGAGATAGGATACTCAAGACTTGATGTAGATGATTGGCATGCTCTTCTTCACTCGTGCTATACACTAATATGTCATCAAAATAGACAACATCAAACTTGCTAAGAAGGGGATTTAGAACTTGGTTCATAAGCCTCATGAAAGTGCTTGGTGCATTTGTTAAACCGAATGGCATTACAAGCCATTCATAGAGGCCTCCTTTAGTCTTGAAGGTCGTCTTCCACTCATCTCTTTCAAAAATCCGAATTTGATAATAGCCACTTCTAGGATCAATCTTAGAAAAGATGGTGGCTCCATGAAGCTCATCTAGGAGATCCTCCAACCGTGGAATAGGAAAGTGATATTTGATGGTGATTTTGTTAATCGCTCTACTATCCACACACTTCCTCATACTTCCGTTCTTCTTAGGAACAAGCAATGTGGGCAAGGCACAAGGACTTAGGCTTTCACGAATCAAGCCCTTGGCAAAAACCTCATCCATTTGCCTCTGCACTTCTTGAGTTTCTTGAGGATTCATACGATAGGCCGGTTTGTTTGGGAGAGTGGCACTAGGAATTAGGTCTATTTTGTGTTCTATGGATCTTTTGGGAAGGAGGCCATGGGGTACCTCACTAGGGAAGACATGTTCAAAGGCTTTGATGAGGGGGCAAAGTAAAGGATGGGAAGAATCCTTAGCTTCGGCCGGTTCATGGCCAAGTAGAATCCACTCCTTGAAATCATCATATTCATGGAGTTGGGAATGGAGAAGGGTAGTGAGGAAAACATCCATGCTAGAAGTGTCATGGGGCTTTCTTTGAGAGGTGAGTTTGAGAGGGGTAAGGGTGATTTTCTTGTGGTCTTTGGTAAATGTATAAGTGTTCAACCGACCATCATGCATCACACTTCTATCAAACAACCATAGATGTCCCAAGAGAACAGGACAAGCATCCATTGGCACAATATCACACCAAATCTCATCCTTGTAACTCTTGCCAGTTGAAAAGCTAAGTAAACAACGAGAAGAGATTTGCAAGCCTTTACCCTGATTGAGCCATTGTATGGTGTAAGGGCTTGGGTGTGGAGAGACCGAAAGGTTAAGCTTCTCCACAAGAGTCTTGGAAGCTACATTAGCACAACTTCCCCCATCTATGATGAGAGAGCAAACCTTCCCCTTCACGGTACACTAGGTATGGAAGATGTTCTCCCTTTGTTCCACGTTAATTTGGGAAGCAAGACCACTCAAAGCTCTTCTTATCACAAGAATCTCTCCTTCATCGGGACCTTCTTCAACTTCTTCAAGGGCTTCGGTCATGAGAAGCTCCTTTTCTCCTTCATGGTTCTCATCTTCTAGCTCCTCACAAGAAGCTTGATACTCGGCCAAAGTGACAATTCTTTTGTTGGGACACTCGGAAGCAAAGTGTCCAAGGCCTTGACAACGAAAACATCTCCTTTTGTCACCTGGTTTTGGTGGCTGTTTTGACGGGGTTTGTGGGGGATTTGGTGGAGGGGGTCTTGTGTTGGTTTTTGGAGTAGGTTTGGGAGGGTTGTATGAGGGCTTTTGAAATGGGTAAGGTTAGGGGTTAGGCTTGGAAGCCATGCCCTTACCCGTGACTCTCTTTTGTAACTCCACTTTGTGAGCTAGGACACTAAGCTCATCTAAAGAGGTGTAAGGGTGGAGTTAAACCACATGAGCAATTTCTTCATCCAAGCCACTCAAATACCTAATCAAGGTTTGTGACTCATCCTCCTTCAAATCACACTTCAAAAGTAATTGTTCAAACTCTCTAGTGTACTCTTCTACACTCTTAGACCCTTGTTTAAGGTGGTGGAGTTTAAGGAAGTTGTCTTGCAAGTAATGGGGCGGCAAAAACTTGGACTTAAGTTTGGACTTCATTTTCTCCCAAGTTCTTATCTTCCCTTTACCCTTCCTAACTCTCTTAGTCACAACATTTGACCACCAAATGGAAGCATATTTTCTAAGCTTTAAAGCAACAAGCTTTACCTTTGTTTCATCGAGGATGTCTTTGAACTCAAAGACTCTTTCAACTGTTTGTAGCCAATCCAAGAACAAGTCCGGATCAAGTTGACCTTCAAACTCGGGGATGTCCACTCTGAAGTCGTTATAGCTTTGGTCATGAGGCCTATGATGCCTCCTTGATCTTCTAGGATACACATCCTCATCGGAGTCTTCAAGTGAGTTGCTTTCTTCTTCTTCGGAGTCATCTGAGTCTTGCTTGCTTGCACTTCTAGAACTTCTCCAGTTCCTTCTCTTTTCTTGCATCATTTGACCAAGTTATGATTGAAGGTACTTGACTTGGGCTTCCAACTCAGCCTTCTCTCTCAAAGCTTGCTCGGCCACTTGCTCGGGAGTAAGGGTTGAAGACATGATGGCTTTGAAGTGAGGAGTTGCTATTTTAGGACGGGGATGGGGTGGCACGATCGTGTGGAGTGGCACGGTGTGGCCGTGCTGACCTGCGGCAATGGGTAGGGGAGTGCTGGGAGGTGGCACGGGATGGTCGTGCTGCCTTTCTGTTTTGACACGGCTGGAATTTTGTGGGAAATGTGTTTGGGCTGTTTTAGTGGTTCTTGTGTTTGGGGATGTGTTTGGGTGATGGAAGCTTAGCCAAGAGGGTAGCCTAAGATCTGATACCACTTGATGTATTCAAGCTTCACTAAGGCAAGGATTTGCAAAAGTGAATCAAGAATGTATTTGGGTAGAAGGAAGAATGTAGGATCAAAGTAACTAAGAACGAAGATAGAATTCAAGTGGACTAGCAAGGGTGATTGAAGGCCCACCTTGGTTTGCACACTTGGGCAATCTTCCTCCTTTAACTAAGTTACAGAAATGAATCACCTTCTTAGTTGAGGTTGCCAAACACTCAAGGTATCACACTAGGAATTTTGAGAGAGAATGGAGAAAGTTTTCACAACTCAAAGTTCAAATTCATTCAAAAGTGTTTTCTCTTACAACCTAAGGCCTCCCTTATATAATGGGAGCCTCTAACAAGCTGAAACAAAGGGGAACAAAGGGGACTTACACGTCCAAAAAGCAAGAGGAAACCAAAAAGTAATGACAAAATCTGAAAAGTGCTTTTTGCTTTTGTCAGCAACTTTTCAGTTTACAAAGGTCAACTTCAAACAGCTATATCTCCTAGGTTTCTCTCTCAAATTGGGTGAAATAGACCTTGCTGGAAATATTAGGAAGTCACCTTTCACGTGCCTCAAGTTTCCAGCAATTTGGAGCCACGGGTTGGGATATATGAGGCAAAAGGTACAGCATATGCAGGCTGGGACAATTTCTGCAGCATCTGGAAAAAGGCTCCAATTGACTTATTGCCTAGAGACCTAACCTAGAACTCTTTATATTTTCTTGAAGCTGACATATTAAGGGTTCCAAAAAGTAGATTTGCATCATCTTAAGTCCACCTTACGCTTGGTTAATTAGGCTTGCAAAACCGGGCCAAATTCTGGCCGAACCTGGCAACATGTGCAATGCATGGTTGATGACTTCTTGGACCATGGCATGAACCTCTTTAACCTCCTTGGTGCTTGTAGAGTCCCTTAGGCTTGTGGGTTGGTCTTCAATTGGTTCCAAAGGATGGTCCCCATCATTACAAATTCCATTAAATAATTTAAGTTATAATTACAAAATTAACATTTTAAGCAGCACAACTTAACAAACTCAAAAGACATTTTAGATTTATTCTCATGTAAACTCTCTTTTCCCTTTCATTGTCATCTTCATCAAATCATCATTGAAAATCCAACTCGGGAACCCAAAAAAAGTATGTTTAGATCCTATAAAAAACATGAAAAAATAAGTCAGTTGGAGAATCCAAATAATAATAATAATAAGAATAATAATAATAATAATAATAATAATAATAATAATAATAATAATAA
>JACYFF010031955.1:73181452-73223240 GCA_017589665.1 Selenicereus undatus
AATAATAATAATAATAATAATAATAATAATAATAATAATAATAATAATAATAACAATAATAGTAAAAAAAAAAAACAAACAAACAAATGGAACAAGAATAATGACCAAATTTTAAATCTCGGAAGTTGAAATGTAAAGATCGAAATTATGAGAGATATTTATACGAATTTTTAAATTCAAAAAATTGAAATCTTGGAGTTCGAGATTTGAAATTCTGGGCTGGAAAATATGAAATCATTTTATACGAACTTTCAAATCTAGAAATTCCAAATTTTAAATCTTGAAATTTAAATTTTGAAATTTTGGGATAGAAGAATGAAAAAAAATTATATGAATTTTTAGATCCGAAAATTTGAAATTTTAAATCTTGAAATTAAAAATTTTAAATGTTGGTATCAAAAATGTGAAAAATTTATACAAATTTTTAGATCCGAAAATTCCAAATTTTAAATCTTGGAATTTAAAATTTAAAATTTTAGGATCAAATTTTTAGATCCAAAAATTCTAAATTTAAGATTTAGAATTTTGGGATCGAAAATATGAAAAAAAAACTAAACAAATTTTTAGATCCGAAAATTTCAAATTATAATTACCTATTTTAAATCTAGTTGTGGGAGGGAAAAATTGGTTACCTTTGATTGAGCTAGAGGATGAATGTGAATGGAATTGTGGTGGGGAAGCGAGGGTGGCGATGTGGGGGTGTTAGATGGTCGGGTTTCCGTGGCCATGAGGCAAAACCACATCGAATAGAGGCAGCAAACAGGGCAGCGTCCTTATGTTTGGTGCGCTAAACAGAGAAGAGAAAAGGGGAGGTGAAGAGAATAGTGGTTGACATAATTGTGGGTTGGGTCCCAGTGGTGGCTAGTTGGCGGCAATGAAGGGCCAACAATGGCGGAGCTTGTTAGTAGAAGCGGTAACAAAAGGGAGGAGAAGCCAAGATGAGTGGAAGACGGGTTAGGGGAATACTGAGGGGAAGCCGTGAGTTTTTTTTATTGATTGTTCATTGTGACAAATTGGTCAAACTTTCCTTTAAAATCCTTGATGTTCCGTCCAAATTTTCGTCCAAATTTTTGACGGATCAACTTTCCGTCAAAATAGTCCATCAAAATTTACATCGAGATCTGCACAACTTGACTCACAGTCAAAATCCTTGATTTTCCGTCAAAATTTTTGATAGGTCAACTTTGCTTCAAACTGTCAAAAATTACATCGAGAACTGCACAACCTGACACACCGTTAAAATTTCTGATCAAAATTTTTAACGGATCAACTTTCTATTAAAAGAATCTGTCAAAATTTAAATGCAATTTTGCATACATAAGATTTTGTTAATTAAAAATTTTAAATAAAATCACAATTATATAGCTCACATAGTTTGTAAAATTGTTAGGAGTTATTATCAAAATTATGAATTTATATTGCAACATGTTGGCCTTTTTATCTCATTAAATGTAATAATATGGATCAAACCTTTATAGATACGTAAAATATTTCTAATTGGCGTACAAATTTTTTAATTAAATGATTTTAGCCAATTTCGTGCAAATAAATTAAGCTTCTGTTTTCATCCTGACGACAAATTTTTCAAACAATATAAACTATAAGGCTAGCTGATAATTAATATTGTTCTTTTGCATCACTTTTTATTGGCGAGTGTAATAAGATGAAGCAAGCTAGCTTGAACAGCTTTTAGAAAAGTATTACCAGAAAAGTGAGGGTGCATGAAAGGGTACAACAATTAGTTCAATCGAAAGATTAAGCTTGGATTTTGGCTATCGTTTTGCATGTATCTCACTCATTACTGCTCTATATAGAAGCCCCGAACCCCCCCCCCCCCCCCCCCAAAAAAAAGCTCGTTCTTATATGAGACTGAATATCTCTTATAATAAAATCAATCCTTTTTGGCCAAATTACTTCTTACCCCAATTTTTGTCCGCGGAGTGACGATGGATAGTTCTATGAAAACTGAGAATTGACGATTTACAATCGCAATTGCACATCTATACTCTTCGATCTTTTCTTGATATATAAAGCATCCTTTGTACTCTTGAATGAAGATCTAGATACTGCTTTAAGCAAGCCAAATTGTATTATAGCCTCATTCTTCAAATAAGGAATCTATATAACTATACTTAAAATTGACTAATCACACATTGACTAGACACTTCGTGATCACTCATTGGATGTGAATATTATTTTCTTTTCTCTTTTCTAAATTGTTGATTTTAGATATTAATTGAAATGTATTAGCAAGAGTAATTAGATCCTATTAATGTGTCCATTCAATTTATAGGTTTCACTTTGTATTGGAAAATTTACTAAGTTTTCAATTTTGTGTTTCATCTTTTCTTTTTGCAAAAAAAAAAATTAAGTGTTAGTATCTTCTAAAAATATGTGTAAATTTTATATTTGTAATTTTAATATAATAAGTATAATCATAAAATAATAGGTCAATAATACTAGACAAATCATTTAAAAAAATTACGACTTAAATTAAAATTATTTTATTATAGTTTCATTAATATATATTTTACAAATATTTTAGGTTGCCAACTTAATTAAAAAAATCAAGTTTTAGTTGTAGTCATAATATTAATTAAGCATATATGAAATGCCTTTCAACTCTCCAATTTTCCGTAATGCTTTGATACTTTTCATACTTTCATAGGGAAGTATATTTAATTAATGATATTTTAATTTTCTTTGAATCAAACTTTTGCAATTAAATGATATTTGTAACTAAGGCTTCTTCATTTAACTTATTATGTTTGGATTAATTTCATTATATTAACCTTAAGTAATTGTAACAACTTTTTCCCCTTTTAATTAAAAGGTAGTGTAACTATACTCAAGGAGTGATAAGGCTAGGCCATGATGGAATCTAGAAGTTGTATTTCATAATTTGTGGGCAAAGGTGTATCAGTGGTTATATTAACTTTATATACTTCAATTATTGACTTAAAATTATATTGAAATTTTAGACTATTATTTATCAAAATATTTAATTTATTTTGGTGGATGGCAAAAAGGGTTTTACAAGATAATATATTTATTACATATATATTGACAAATTAGATAGAAATTTATTAAAATAGAAAATTGTACCAATCCATGCGAAGCATGGGTTTAGCACTAGTCGTTTTTATTTTCAATGACCTGGTATGCCCCACGCGTATAGCGATATAGAAATCGTATTCAACCTTAATTAGCTAGGCCCTATTCTATTTCCCGTTTTTGAGGATTTAACTAAGAGCTTACATTTCCTTGTAGCTTCTTAAATCTCCTTAGAGCTCCTTACATCCATAGCATAATCGTTACATCTTCTTATACCTTCTTACATCTCCGTATATTTTCTTAGATCTTCTTAAATCCCATATAGATTTTCTATAACATTCATTTATTTTAATTACAGAAATATGTATATTTTTTTAATTATGCTACCAATATACAAAATTTGTAAATATCTTACGAACACATATTTAAATAAACATAAAAACATAACATAACGACGTAAATTATATTTGAGTTTCAACACGAACAATATATGTTATTATAGATGGAATAGGTGACCATACTTTTAAAATTATAATACAAAGCTTTTGTTCATGGTTAAGTCTGAAGCATATATAAAAACTGTCAAATTGTATGCGACGAAAGCATTACAGTTATTTCATCCCTAAGTTTATCCATGGCAATTTTGTTGCTATCATTATACAATTGATCATTTGGTGGTTGTTCCAAATTTGGTTCCCTTGCTAAGATTGATATGCGCTTGTTATGCAGAATAATAAAATTTTGCAGAGTACTACAAGAAACAATTTATGTATTTTAAGCATTGTTGAATAACGTTTTAAGGGTTTATTTATAAAATTTCTTGGTAACAATATTGTCCATACATTTACATTTAAAATTGCTTACTTAAAATAGGATTTTATTTTAAGAGTTGTATTCAATTTTGTCAAAAAAATTTGTTTATCTTCTCATAGCTCCTTAACAGCTTCTTAGAGTTTCTTACAACTCCTTACATTTTCTTACAACTAACAGTTGTATCTTACCGCGAAATGGAACAGGTTCTTAGAAAGCTTTTTTCTACCAAGATTATTAAGAAATCGCATTTAATATTTATTTTAATGTACTTTTTTAGCTAATTTGTCCATACATATGGAACAGGGAGAGCATAAGATGACCAAGGCCTAAACTTAGGCCATAACTGAAATCAATTGCCTGGAATCAAATTGATAGAAAGTATATATCATGTAATAATTTTTTACATCTATGTCGTGACTATCCTTTATTAATTTTTTGACATCTATTTTCTCTGAATTTGGAGGTTTTACATCTACCTCATCTAAACTGTCACGCATTAAATTTTTTAACCAAATCTATTTGCATCAATTTTTACCCCGTCAACCTTTCACCAAATAATATTTAACCCCATATTCCCAAAATTTCCTTCGTCATTGAAAATTTGATATTATGAGTAATTAAGGGCTAAAATAAAAGTCCTGTTAAAACAAATGCAGGATCAGAAAAAGTAAGAAAATTGGAAAGTAAACTTAAAATAATTTTTTTAAGGGTAAAGATTATGAAAATTAACAAAAGTAAATCTAACAAATAAATTTAATATAACTTATGTAAAGGTAGCAACATTAACTAGAAAACTTACTTAAGTTTAAAAAATATAAAGAAGACAAAACCTTTCACTTGTAAGAGCAAAAAAGGAGAAAAACTATCATCTTATCATCATTAGAATTAATAGTTTCAAAATAAGAACTAATAAAAAACCACATTTAGGCCCCTACTACTTGCTCCATCATCCACTAAAAAAACTAAAACTGAAAAATAAAAAAAATCGTTTAACTAAACCAAAACAAAAGTTTGATTTTTTGATTCAACTAGTTCAAAACAAACTGGTAGAAAATTTATATACTTTTTTAAAATTGAAAACAAAAATACTTTATTGAAATTTATCTCTATAGTTGTCCCCTAAATCTGCAAATTTATGAATAGCTAATCAGTAATTGAATCAAAAGTAGATTAAATAAACTAAAAAATACTGAATGTAATAGTTGAGTTGGAACTTTTTCAAGATTTTGATTGCTTATAATAATCTAGAGCGATCAAAAACTGACTCGACATGATTACTAACCCAAGCAGAACGCAAAATTAAGCAAGTTTAGGTGGAGATTTTCAACTTGTTTCATTAAACGGATTAACATGTTTAACCCATTTGATTAATTGGGTAAGGCTCAAATTGAGAATTTTCACACAAAAAAATACTTAATTGAACCCTTTTAATTAAAGAGGTTTAAAAAGTCGACTCATTTAACCAATCACCATTTACTTTTTTTGAGAGAATTATGAAAATATGGGATTTGATTAGGTCTATCCATGTCTATAGAGTAGTTGTTCTTGTGAATTGTGAACAAAAGTTGCATTATGATAATCTATTGAACTTAAAAGCCTGATTTATGATGCTTCATAATCATACTTTTCATTGAAATGTTAAGTGGATAAATAGTCGGATAACCTAACTTGACCCGTTTATATTAGACGATTAATGGGTAAAATTTTAGGTCAACTTGTTTAAAAAATAAGCAATATAGATCAAGATTTTCAACTCATTTAATAAACAGGTTAAGTTCAGGTTGAGTGTTTCTCAACCCGTTTAAGATTGGTGCGAGCAGAAACTTATACCCGAACTTGACACCACCTATTGTAGCACCCTAAGTTTTCAAATAATTCAAATAAAAGAAAATAAAACATTTGAAGAGAAAAGAACTTAATCCAACCTAATTTGTTTGACAGCTCTATTGTAATGCTCCAAGTTTTGAAATAATTCTAACAAAAGAAAAGAAAACATTTGAAGAGAATTTTCGATTCTCATCCCCCATCGAACTTCTTACCTGAAAACAAGAGGGTTTCAAAATGAATTTCTTGTCTCATCAAACAATCAGTAAATCATGAGGTTCATAGAATTAGTTTCACAACAAAGAAATTCTTAAAAGTTGAAAGACCTGAAAGTTGATAATATGATCAACGCAGAAACAAACAAAATAATTCTGTCTCAATATTTTGATGAAAACTTGCTTAGTGACATAAACTTTTTTATACTCGAGACTAAAAACCGATGAAAGGGAAAGTGCATAATTTTTAAAAGGAACATATTTTTGAGTGATAGAAAATAGGATTTCAAGATTCGGGTGAGTACTTGTCCATAAGAATAATCAATAGGTCATCTTTACAATAGAATTCGTGCGACTCATATAACAAGACATGAAACCCACACGAGGTGTAGGGCTATAGCCTGATGTGAATTGAAAACAGATGCGCCATTCACCGAACACAGTGAATTCTTAAGAGAACATTTGTAGAAATTACACTTGCGGGTCCTTTTATGTAAACTCCAATTTTGACAAGGTACTAACAACTTTGTTCTTAATCAAATAAAAGTTTTGTGAAAGTTGCCACACAGGAATCATTAGAGGAAACATCACAACTTAGCAATAAGTAATATTTTGTAAAACAATGTTGACAGAACCGACCCAGGAATCAACCCGGTCACATGAGTGGGTCAATGGATCAACTAGTTGGACCTTTAGAAATGAGGTTGGACCGGTTGACCCGATTTACAGTTAAATCGGATTAGACCAACATGACCTGATAGATTTTGTGTTAACCTTGTGTCTAATTTTCAAGATAAACATTTATGTAATTAAAAAATTAACATGAGCATATTGTGATTGCGTTGATTTTTCCTTGCACATAAAAAGAATGTATAGAAACTAAACAGATGTATTCATATTAGATGCATTCATATTACTGGGCTGAAAGACAAGCCCACTTAGACAACCTATCTCACAAAAAAAGCAAAAAAATAAAAATAAAAATACAATAAAGGGAGTGCTAATATTTAATAGAAAGTGGTGTGAGTGAATGTAGTTTCCAACCCAATAAGTGATAGGGTTCTTTCTGCTTTTCGACATTGCATTCATCTGCCTCCAAAGTCCAAAAGCGCCAATCTCCATGACATCACATCTAGTCGTCCTCTCTCTCTCTCTCTCTCTCTCTCTCTCTCTCTCTCGCTTTTTCTTTCTCTCTTCATATCAACCATGGATGCTAGGAAAAAACCTTGCCTGAGTGGAAGCCCCTCCTTCTCTGGTTGTTCCATTGGTTATAGGCTTATAGCTAGCCCAAAAAAAACCAGGTTCACTAGGTGGGACTGTTGGTTTTCCCAAGCGTTCCCTCCGACTTAACCTTCATTTGATTAGTTGTTGCTGGTCCAATTATCAGGCGGGTTAAAGAGCATGTCCAGATTGAAGCATTCATCGGTGCTCGGTGAATCGGTTGAACTGGCCGATCTGGTCCGATTCTCATAACATCGTTGTAAAACAATCAGAGATGTGAGTTAGACAAACCATAACCATAGGAAAGATTAAGGATTCTCAAAAAAGTAACATAAGCCTCCAATAGGTTGAACCAGCCGGTCCAGTCCGGTTCTTGTAACATTATTGTAAAATAATCAGAGATATGAGTTAGACAAACCACAACCATAGGAAAGATTAAGGATTCTAAAAAAAAGTAACGTCAGCCTCCAATAGGCTCAAGCATATACGTTACCTCGTCGACATGCTTCTTTCTATCTCGAGCTCAACCTAAAAAGGAATAACTTACATCAACATATTAGTTTAGAAGACTAACCTTCCTAGGCCCTTCCTAGGAATTGTTACAACTCCCTAAATTTTCCTAAGTCAAAATTCCCTACATGCTTCCTTGCTCAAGCCTCTACTTTATTAGTAATTACTCAACCATTTGTTTCAGTTTGTAGGTTAGGACAGCTAACTTTAAAATATCACAGAAATTTATACGCACACCCGATTGGGCTAAAACACCCCAATATATAATTCTTATAATCTCCTCTAAAATTATTGTTCCTATAACTTTAGTGTGATTCAAACCGCAACTTAGTTAAAACTAGAAAAAAAACCACTAGAGATCACTTAAGGGTCAAAACTACGCACTTTTAGTAAGGATGTCATATCTCCCTCCATACAACCCATAATTTAATGATTCAAAATTCTAGTGAAGTTAAACACCTAGAAGTACAACCTATCAACATTTCACAACTAGATACCTTCCCAATCATTCCATGAAATTCATAAAATTTGGCTAAATTTTCAAGAAGAAAACCTGTACACTGTGAACCCATCTTTTAGCCAATTGAAAAGATCAATCCTCTAGTCATGAAATTTCAAGCAATATACCTTTGTCTAATGCTTACTTAGCCAATGCATTCTCAACATTACATCAAATTGAGATAGGTTAACTATGAACAGGTTTGCAGGGAATTTACTGCCTACTATCACAATGGGACAATTTTCAAACAAGGTCCCACAACTAATAGGTTTTTCGATAGATAGGGTAACAGAAAATGAGTGCTAAGCACTAGATGGCACTAATTTAGTTCCTCATCCACATCAGGGTATATAAACGAATGTGTAGCACCCATGTCAAACAAAACAGTGATAAGAGAGGTGATGGGGACCATCCTATAGAACCAAGTGAAGACCAACCCACAAGCCTAAAGGACCCTACAAGCACCAAGGAGGTCAAAGAGGTTCATTCCATGGTCCAAGAAATCACCAATCATGCATTGCACATGCTGCCCAGTTCGGACAGAAATTGGCCCGGTTTTGCAAGCCTAATTACCCAAGCTTAAGGTGGACTTAAAGGGCTGAAACATTACTTTTTGGAACCCTTAATATGTCATCTTCAAATTCATATAAAGATTTCTAGGTTACGTATTTAGAAAATAAGTCAATGGGAGCCTTGTTCTAGAAGCAGCAGAAACTCTCCTAGTTTGCACATGCTGCACCTTTTGCCCCATATCTCTCAAACGGATACTCCAAATGGCGTACAACTTGAGGCCTGTGAAAGCAGACTTCTAGAGCTTTCTAAAAAGACCTATTGCAGCCAATTTGAGCAACAAACCTAGGATTTATAGCTAATATACGTTGACCCTTGTGCACTGAAAAGTTGTTGACATAAAGTAAAAGCACTTTTCAGCTTTTGTTCTTTACTTTTTGGTCCCCCCATGCTTATGGACGTTTATGTACTTGTTGTTCCCATCTTTTGCAGCTTATTAAAGGTTCCCCACTATATAAGGGATGCCTTGGGCTGCCAAAGAGGGATTGATGAACTTACATGAAGCTTTGAGTTTTGTAAACTCTGTCAAATTCTCTTCAAATTTCTAGTGTTATATCTTGGGTGTTTGGCAACCTTAAGTGGGTCTCTAGGTCTTCTTAATTCAAGTAAGAAGGTGATTAAATTCAGTAACTTAGTTAAAGGAAAAAGATTACCCAAGTGTGCAAACCAAGGTGGATTATCGTCACCCTTGCTAGTCCACTTGAATTATCTCGGTTCTTGATTTTATTTTCATTCTTCTACCCAAATGCATTCTTGTTTCCCTTTTGCTTAGTCTTGTATTAGTGAAGCTTGAATACATCAAGAGGCAAGTAGAGTGAACTTACCCATCACAAAATTGATAGCTATTTGAGCATCCTCCTTCTTGATGATGAAACACATGCCCTATATGGTTGGTCACTAGTGATAGATTCCTTGGCAGGGTTGGGGCTTGTGTCGAATACTGATTTCTTGGGTATGAGCCTCTACTAGTGCCTCCTTGCAGATTCCCTCCGGTTCCATCATGTCGATTATTCCTCGGTGCAGGGAGAGGGTAGTCCTTAACTTTATTCTACTAGATTCCATATCTAAAACATGCTTAGGGGACTAGATTGTGGCATTTGTAGTGCCAAGGTTTACTACATATCGTATAAACAACATTTGGGCGAACTCCTTCTCGTGCGTATTTACTCCTTTCAAAATGGTGCTGTAATGGTTTCTTGCTCAACAGCTGGTGGGCACGAAATTCCCGAGTCTCTCCCTTACGCTTGTTTTACCGATTATAGTAATGTTCCCATCGCCACGTCAAAAATATCCTGAAATGTGGCAAAGGACCTCATTGCCATTTTCTTACGGTACTTAGCGTGCAAGCCTTCTTCGAATCGATTCGTCTTCAACTTTTCAGTAGCTAACAAGTCCGAAGCAAATCGAGGTAGCTCATTGAACTTGGACGATTACTCCAACACCATCATCTTCCCTCACTACAGGATAAGAAATTCATGTTCCTTTTGTCTCTGAAGGGACATTAGGTGAAATCAGTCTTTCAGCATCTCCTTTAATTGAGTTAATTCAAAAGTAGGCTCATTCTATTTATCATTCACTGTAGTCCACCATAAGGTGGCCTCTCCCACAAGGTAATAGGTTGCAAAACCCACACTTCATTTTTTCGTGGAATGCAATGCATCCAGCGGCCTCTCCGTTCCTTTAACCCAGTCCTCAAGCACTTTTGGATTGGGGTCTACCATCCTATATGAGTGGCTTATGGGAAACTAATGCTTGAACATGACTGAATTGTCTTCTTCCTTAGCATCCTTCTTATTCCCCATTTGACTCAATAGTTTTAGTAAAAGTAGGTTTGTAAGGTCAATCCTCTCCTGCCCATTCCCATCACTAGTGCCTACAGTAGGACCAATTTGTGCTCGTATGGTGTCTAGTCGTTGTTGCAAGTCACTCATAGATTAGTTATCATTGGTAGTGCTAGAGTCAATATCACCATCCTATTCTACAATTCTACAAAAGTGGGCTTATCCCATTTCAGTCCTTAATAGTTCTTATTTGTACAACCACATAAAGAATAAACCACTGTAGGCACTAAAAAATTATCTGTGTTGTACCAAAATAAAATCAAATTAATTAACTGGGCCAACCCTTGTAATTAATTTAATCACGCTAAAAAAGACTCTCAAGTCAGGCCCAAATGACTCTCAAGTCGAAGCTCAAAAGAAGTACAAACGACTTCCAAGTCAAGTCACGGTCAAAATCAAGTCAAAGTCAAAGGCCAGAGCCTAAGTCGACAACGAGTCAAAGGTCAAGGCCTAAATTGACTCCGAAGTCAAAGGTCAAACGACTTTCAAGTTAACATCCTGTCAAAGTTCAAGGCGACTTTCACGTCAATACCCAGCCCAAACTCGATAAATTGCGAAGTCAAAGTCAAAGTAAAAACAAATGACTCCTAAGTCAAAGTAATCATGGATAAGGCCCGATTAAAGGCCCAAAACCAAAGTCAAAGTCCATTTTGACTTTCAAGGGGGAGGGGGAAGTTTTTCTACAAATAGGACCGTACCCCCCTTGATTCAAAGGTTGGGGAAAATATTGAAAAATTTGAAGAATCCATCCAACACTCAAATACTCTCTCTCTTACAAGGAAGATAACAAGCACATCAAGCGTGACGAGCGAGTGCCGTCCTCCCTTGAAGATCAAAAACTTGCCTTGATTTAGATCTAGCCTTCAAGACCCTTTCTCAAGCCCAAGTTCATTCAAATTCAACAAGGAGATCGAATCAGATGATCAAAAACTTGCCTTGATTGAGATCAAGCCTTCAAGGCCCTCTCTCAAGCCCAAGTTCATTCAAATTCAACAAGGAGATCGAATCAGACGATCATACACATTGTGTTCAATAGAGATTGTACCGATACATTCAAATCAATATAAAGATTCAATCTTGTATCCAAATTCCTATCTAATTTATTTTAGACTTGAAATTTGATTTTACAAATTTGGCACGCTCGGTGGGACCTCTGTACCTCTTATCTCTTTCTCTTAAAGATCAAGACTTTCAAGTCTCAAAAGCTTCATCTTGAAAGAAGACGTGGCTACGAAGAACGTTACCGTGCAAGCTTCGAAGAAGAAGAGCACATGATCTCTCTCTCTCTCTCGTAGACCCTGTGAAGCAAGCGTCACTTCTAGCAGACGTGCTCATACAATGGAGACTAGAAGCATGGCAAAAGCTGTTGCGCCAATCACCGCTAGGCAAATAGTGCCGCCCCCATCCAAACTCCAAGGCTTGAAGACGCAGCAAAAGGCACCCTCTTGGATGGATGAAATTCAAAACCTCCAACTTCAATCTTTAGTCTGCGAGGTCGAAGATTACTACAGCAATAACTCCTCTTTACCCTCACCAAAGGGGGCGTGCATGCCAAAAATTGAAGTTGAGTCCTCCAAAACTATTGTCATGCCAGCCATGATGACAGGCACAACCACTCTGGAAGAGGAGATGTTTAACATGAAGGCCATCCTAGAAAAACTCACTAAGGACAACGAAGAAAAGGAAGTACGCACCAAGCTTCAAGAAGAAGAGATTGCTAAACTGACCAGGAAGTTAGAAAAATGACTAGCTCGATCTTCTACAAAGGACTCAGAAAGTGAGGGCTCAGAAAAAGTGTCCATCCACACTAAGGCTTCTGACAAAGAGAAGCAACCAAAGAAAGGCATTATGCTTAAAAATGTCAAGTCCTCTGGATCAATGACTCTTGAACAAATCCAATACTTGACAGCAAATGCAGTTAAGGCGCAGCTAGGTAGAGGTTCACGCAAAACTCACCTATACATTAAGCCTTACACTAAGAGGGTGGATGCTCTTCGCATGCCCCATGGTTACTAGCCCCCCAAGTTCCAACAGTTTGATGGGAAAGGTAACCCAAAACAGCATGTCACACATTTTATTGAGACATGCAACAATGCTGGGACTAACGGCGACCTCATGGTGAAGCAGTTCGTCAGGACATTGAAAGGTATTGCCTTTCACTGATATACCGACTTAGAGCCTGAATCCATTGATAGCTGGGAACAAATGGAGCAAGAGTTCCTCAACAGGTTCTACAGCACTCGGCGCATTGTCAGCGGGACTGAGCTGACAAACACAAAACAATGGAAAGACGAGCCAATTCTTGATTACATCAACCGCTGGAACGCACTTAGTCTCGAGTGCAAGGATCGACTACCTGAAGCTCCCGCCGTCAAAATGTGCACCCAAGGCATACACTGGGACTTGTTGTACATCCTACAAATGAGCAAACCAAGGACTTTTCAAAAATTGCACGAACCAAGCTGGTGATGAAGCCACGAAGGTGACCTGATTGAAACAGAGAAGATAAAGAAAGCTCCATAAATAAAGGCTATAACTTTGACATGGATATAGTAGAGAATAGAGCCCAAAAATGACACTTTGGATGGCCACAGCTAGAGTTCGACGGCACCGGGATCTGGTGAGAGCTGTGCAATGTGGAAAAAAAAAAAAGAAGAAGCAATGCAACAACAGCGGCAAGGACTGGACAGTCTAGGCAGCAGAGGTCTCGGTTCTGGGAGTCTCTCGTTGAAAGGAGGCAAAGGAAGAAGGGTTGAGCAGTCACGTGCACTAGGCGTGCCTCGTTAAATGAAGCAACAAAAGCAAGAGGGGTTGGGCTCTAGGCAAAAAGAAAACGGACAAAAAAAAAGAAGACCTGTCCAGGCCCTGACCACAAAAAAAAAAGCAAGGGGGGAGGAAAATGGGTATAGTCCAGGCGCAAGGAAAGGAGAAATGAAGTCGGCTGGTCACGTGCCTTCTACGTGCCACTTAAGCGGAGACAAGGTCTTGGACTGGGTCGGAAAAGGCAGCCCGGTACAAGCCCACAAGAAAAAAAAAGACGAAGAAAACAAGAAAGAAGGAGGCCCAGGCCCACGCGAAAGCAGCAGAAAAAAAAAACAGAGAGAAGTGACTTGGAGTCATTTGCCTCCTGCGTGACTTTTAAATGAAGCACAACGGGCTGCGGACCAAGAAATCGTGTCCAGCCTAGGCAAAAAGAAAGGAAAAGAAAAGAAGAAAGAGGAACTCTAGGCCAGACCCGCAAAGAAAAAAAAAGAAAAAAAAAGAAAGTTGAAGACGAATAGGCCGGCCCACATGAAAAACTACAAGAAAAAGAAGGGGGCAGTCTGAAGGATGCAAGCTGAGCCTGGCCCATGCAAAACAAAGAGAAAGAGGGAAAG
This sequence comes from Selenicereus undatus, assembly GCA_017589665.1. Lineage (NCBI taxonomy): Eukaryota > Viridiplantae > Streptophyta > Magnoliopsida > Caryophyllales > Cactaceae > Selenicereus > Selenicereus undatus. The sequence goes on from JACYFF010031955.1 coordinate 73,195,377, forward strand.
GGAAACCTAATCTAGCCCAGACCCACGCATGGGAACGAAAAAAAAAGAGGGCAGATCTGGGTTGCCTATTTGGGCCCATGGGTTGGGCTTTGTTTTGAGATCTCTTCACCATGCCCATGATCCAACTAAAATTCTCCAATGCTTTGACCAAAAAAAAAAGAAAAAATTTATCATTTGCTCAAACTTTCAAGAGAGCAAATCAAAGCATGTTGAAATTTTGTTCAAGGTATTTGTCATGAACAAATGATAGATTATAAAAGGAAATCAAGACATCGGTCACGCTTCGACGACAAAAGTCTTGTCTGTAACCTTGTCTCGAGTGGGAAATATGTAGGCACTAAAAAATTATGCGTGTCGAACCAAAATAAAATCAAATTAAAAAATTCATTTAATCACGCCCAAAAGACTCTCAAGGCATGCCCAAATGACTCTCAAGTCGAAGCTCAAAAGAAGCACAAACAACTTCCAAGTCAAGACGCGGTTAAAATCAAGTCAAAGTTAAAGGTCAGAGCCTAAGTCGGGTACGAGTCAAATGTCAAGGCCTAAATCGACTCCCAAGTCAAATGGCAAACGACTCTCAAGTCAACATCCGGTCAAAGTTTGAGGCAACTTTCACCTCAATGGTCGGCCCAAACTCGATAGACTCCCAAGTCAAAGCCAAAGCCAAAGTCAAAGTCAAAGCAAATGACTCCTAAGTCAAAGCAATCCAGGATGAGGCCCGATTAAAGGCCCAAAACCCAAGTCAAAGCCCATTTTGACTTTCAAGGGGGAGGGGGAAGTTTTCCTATTAATAGGACCCTACCCCCCTTTATTCAAAGGTTGGGGAAAAAGATTGAAAAAATTGAAGAATTCATCCAACACTCAAATACTCTCTCTTACAAGGAAGACAACAAGTACATCGAGCGCAACGAGCGTGTGCCGTCCTCCCTTCAAGATCAAAAACTTGCTTTGATTGAGATCAAGCCTTCAAGACCCTCTCTCAAGCCCAAGTTCATTCAAATTCAACAAGGACATCGAATTAGAGGATCATACATATTGTATTCAATAGAGATTGTGCCCACACATTCAAATCAATATAAAGACTCAATCTTGTATCGAAATTCCTGTCTCATTAATTTTAGACTTGAAATTTGTGTTTTCAACCACTCATATCATTCATATTTCAGCATAATATATTATCAGGAAGTTCAGAGTCTCACATATTAGGGTTTTTCTGAGAAATTTTACAAGAATAGTAGGAACACAATATCTTATATTGTTACCATTTTAACTAATACCACATTGCAAGCAGTTTTCAAAACAAATCACAAGTACCTCTAATGACTGATATAGGCACTCATTACCACATAGCATTGCATTAACACAAATATTTTATCTTATTATCACTCTGGGTATATTTATAACCAAGGCAAGGCGCACTTCATACGACGCCTCTTGCAGTTCTATAACAACTAATCTTACTCAGTATCAGACATGTCATATATCACCTAAGCAGGTGGGGAAGTTGAGTTAATAGGAGTCTCTTCTTCTAAGTCATAGCGAATATCTTCTCCGGTTCCTCTTCAGGATCTTCCTTGGGTTCTTCTTCCTCCTTATCTATCCTACACTCAGGGTTAGTAGCAACCTCTTCATCCATGTCACTTTGGGATAATTACTTCTAGTTTTGCAGCCTATGCCTCCCTCGGGTCCTCTTCCATCCCTGCGTCCAGAAGTTCTTCTATAGCTTCTATCTCCTCAGCGTCTGCTTCACCCTTGGGCGATGTCAAAGCCTTCATTTTCTAATGTGTGAAGTGAAACGTCCTCATGCAATTATTCAGCTTCCAAATGCCACCCATGTAGATACTACAACCACTGAAATGAAGTCCAACACCTAGTTGGTGGAGTCACAAGCAAAACATACTAAGTGATCGAGGGTACAGAGTGCGGTGTCGCCATGCCTTTATCGACTAAGAGTGACCATTAGATGTGTGCCCATCTGGAATGGAAAGTCCAGACTAGACAGAAAGCTTGGACATTAGGAAAATGCAAGCAGCTAAATGGGTACTCCCTGTGATAATTCTTAACAGCCTACTGAAACTGTCAGGCATGATCAGCAAGGGTTGCATTGCGTCCCATCTTGAGTTGAAATGGGCCAAAGCCTATGTGGGATAATGGTGATCTATCCATGTGACATGCACGCACGTCAAATGTCAAACTTTTACACTTTTCACACAACTAAGCACAAAGAGAGTTGGTTCAAATAGTCCCCTTGCTCCCTGCATCCTACACTCACATTCATGCATGTCACCAACCTATATGCAGTAAATGATATTGTTTTGGTTAGAAAGACATCGATCATTCCATTCAACATCGGCTTAGGACAAACTCAAGCTTTAATACCAAAACTATAACTCCCCAAATTTTGAAATTATGCAAACAAAAAAAACGAAAACATTTTAAGAGAATTTTTTTACTATTAGAGCCTAGGGATGTTACTGTCGTGTCCCCTAAGGAGAGAGAAGGCTCAAAGGATCATGAATTTCTTGATTAAATCCAAATGGAAGAAAGAAAAAATAATAATAACAATAAATAAGTAAATAAATAAATAAATAAAACATAACCTCATAGTCAAATTCAGTATATGTTTGTCAAACCAACCATAAAACAAACAATGTTGAAATGGTGGTCCAAAATATGTACCAAAAATTAAAGGGCATGAACATTTGTTAAATGATGCATATGTTGCTACAAGCTCATAATTGAGTGCTCGATGCTACTACATCAATTCCTATCTCCTTATCGAATTTCTCACCTAAAAACAACAGGGTTTCAAAGTGAGTTTGTCATCTCACCACGCAATCACTAAATCATGACATCCAATAGAATTGAAAGACTTGAAAATTGATGATATGACCAACATAGAAACAAACAAAATATTCCACCTCATTATTTTGATGAAAACCTGCTTAGTGACATAAACTTTTTCATGTTCCACACTAAAACCAGATACAAGGGAAAGTGCACAATTTCCAAAAACACTAAAACCAGATACAAGGGAAAGTGCACAATTTCCAAAGACAGAAATCTTTTAGATGACAGAAAACAGGATTTCAAAATTCGTGCGACTCACACAGGAAAACACGAAACCCAAACTGCATGTAGGACTACAGCATGACAGGAATTGAAAACAAATACGTATTCACCAAACACAATGTATCCTTAAAAAAATTCAGAGAAATCGCCCTTGCATGATGTTTTATTCAAACTCTAGTTTAGACAACGTGCCAATTTTATTTTATTTTTTTACTGATTAAAAGTTCTATGAAAACTGTGATACAAGAAACATTACAGGAAACATCACAACTTAGCATTAAGTAGGGTGTGGTAAAACAATTAGAGATGTGAGTTAGACAAACCACAACCATAGGGTAGATTAAGGGTTCTGAAACAAAGTAATGTCAGCCCCAATACGTCTTGGTAGATATGTTTCCTTCTTCATGTGCTTCTTTCCATCTCGAACTCAACCTTAACAGAAATGGCTTACATTAGAGAATTAATCTAGAAGACTAACCTCCCTAGGCCATTCATACAACCCATCCAAAATCTCCCGAGTCCAAATTCACTACGTGATTGCTTGCTGAAGCTTGTAACTTAATTATTCGATCATCTTTCCAGTTTGCGCATCAAGATATATGGGTGACTTTAACATTTGACAGAAATTCATATGCATGCTCGACTGGATCAAAAGATCCCAATCTATAATCCCTAAGGTCTCCTCTAAAATTGTTGTTTCTATAACTTTAATGATATTCAAACCACAATTTAATTAAAACAATGCAAGGAAAAACTACCAGACGTCACTTCAGGTTTAAATTGCACAGTTTCAGTAAGGACATAAATCCCTCCATACAACCCAAATTTAATGATTCTAGATTCTAATGAAACTAGACACCCAAGAGTCCAACATATCAAAAATGTATAACCAAATATCCTCCCCAATCCTTCCTAAAATTTCGTGAAAATCGGTTAAATTTTTAGGATGAAAACCAGCAAACTATGAACTTGATTCTAGCTAATTTGAAGGATCAATCCTGCTTGTCTACCCACGAATTATTTTTTTTTTGAAACTTAGTTCATAGAAGAAGAGTTTCAAGATATAAATTCTCAAATTTTCCCCATATCTATATCTATTAGAAAAATGGAAATTTGGTTACCTTGCTAAACTGTACCAATGTTGCGAGAAGTTGAAAACCCAAATATTCACATAAATCTCTTAGACTAGTTATCAAAATAAATCTCTCTTAGATTTCTTTATCAATTTTTTTTAAAAAACATTTATTTAGTTAAGCAAATGTGATCTGCGTCTTAATAACAAACAAAAATTTAATTTTGGCAGTGAATAAATAAATCCTCATTTAGTATATTGGCAAAACAAAGAAAGATAGATGGTATCCCCAATAAAATGTCTCTACTTGTTCCCATATCAATCTAATATCTACTTTTTTGGGTTCAAAATCTTTCAATTACATTCCACATTCGTGTACACCTAACCAAAAGACAGACCAACAATGAATTAAATAATTAATCATTGAATGATAATTACTCCTGTTAGAATGGATGAACCATAAGCAACATATGATTACGCAAACAATATTGTACTCTTCTAATTAGCCAGAAATATCTTAAAATATTCCTCGAATGTGGACCTAATAGTGATCAAACTTGTAAGGAACAACAAAGATAATTAGGTTAAAAAAATATGTAAATAAATGAGAAAAGAATGAACAGGTTGGAAAAAAATTCATTAAAAAGGACAAAGCTTAAGCAACAACCCAATAGACCGTTAAAGCACTCTCTTTTGTCACATTTTTCTGCTATTACCTTCTCATCTTCCTTCCCCTTTTCAGTCACCCCAAACAGCCTCTAACTCTATATATTCCCCAACTGCCCTCTACCTCTCTTCTCATCTCTCTCTTTCGCTCTAGAAAGGAACTAGAAATGGCTGAGCCCCACTTTCTCTCTCTAGCTTTCTTCCTCTTAAGTCTCTGCATTCTGAGTTTCCTATCGTTTATAACTGCAAAACACGAAGAAGAGCATTTTAAACTGTCCACAACCACAACATTCCCAAAACTACAAGCAGAAAGGCTGATTAAGCAACTTAACTTATTCCCAAAACATCCTTATAACCACCGGAATTATCATGAAAACGGCGTCGTTGGAATCAAGGAACCAAGGCTGGTTGAGAGGAGATTTAAGATATCAGAATTGGGTCTGGATACTGACCCGGGGATTTCGGTTGAAAACTTGGGCCACCATGCAGGGTATTATCGTCTTCCTCACTCTAAAGATGCCAGGTGTGTGATTTTCTTCTGTTTACGCTTCTTTCTCTGTCGCTTCTTTCTTTGTTGCTTCTGCTATGGTTGCTTTTTTTGCTGCTTGTGTTTTGTCAAAGCATTAGTTTTCTAGAGATTTGAGCAACACAAACACACACACACACACACATATTTATATATATATATCTTTATTTTACAAATGCTAGAATAGGTGGATGCCTAAAAATGCTCCCCTCCCTCAATCCAAGCTTCTCATTAATCCAAGCTTTACAACCGTTGATCAAAATCTTAGGCAATTTCAGCCATTGGATTTATTTTCATAACCGCCAATCTCTCCATTTTTACTGGGTACATTAGGTCTCAGGTTCGATTCTCCCCTCCCTCATTGTATTGTACTCTTTACTGGATATATTAGGTCTCAAGTTCTGTTCGCCCTATACCAAAAAATGCTTCCCCCCCTCAATCCAATTAAGCTTCTCATTAATCCAAGCTTTACAGGCGTTGATCAAAATCTTAAGCAATCTCAGCCCTTGGATTTATCTTGATGACCGCCAATTTCTCCCTTTTTACTGGGTACATTAGGTCTCAGGTTCGATTCCCCCCTCCCTCATTGTATTGTACTCTTTACTGGATATATTAAGTCTCAAGTTCTTTTTGCCTCTCTCTCATTATATTGTATTGCCCTTTGTGGCTCCTACGGACCAAAACGTTTTTGATTTCCATCATTATTATTAATATATTTTATTTTTCAATACAAATATAAATTTGAGCATGTATTATTAGATATAATAGAATAATAAATACAATTTTCATGATTATTTTCATTATTGCTATTATCGTTGTTGTCGTCATTGTCGATATCGGCAATGTTATCTTCGTCTTTGAATTTGATAACATAGTCAATATTAATTATGATCATCTAATTATCAAAGAGAGATTAGGAGATTATAATGGATATAATTTTTTTTATTTCATTATTATAGAATAAGTTCATATTTTAAAAGTTTTAACTTAAGAAAACTGAATTATAATTACTGAACAAGCCGTAAAACCTTATGTGACACCTTATTATTAGCACATAATATAATATACACATTTATATAGAAATAATAAATATTTTTTATTTCCATTATTATTATTATTATTATTATTTTGTCTTTTTTGATACAAATATACATAGAGCATGTATTACTAGAGATAATAGAAATATAAATATGATTTCCATAATTATTTCCATTATCACTATTGTTGTTGTTGTCGTCCTTGTCATTATCGTCGTAGTTATCTTTCTCTTTGAATTTGACAACATAGTCAATATTAATTATGATCATATATATGTAAGAATTGTGCTAAAAAATTACATATTGTAAACATAATATAGTATACTGCAAGGGTTGAACGTGAAATATTAAAAAAAATTAAAAATAAAACACGATCATCATATTAGGCCTGTGAAGCTGAATTTCTTTCACATTTAATATAATCTATTTAACAAAAGAAAATAAACGAAATATTTTTCTTTTTCTTTCAAAGCATACATATTTTATAATTATATTTAATTCATATAAATCTTAAAAGTATAATTAATGTTTTAACGTTTCAAACAAATCGACCAAAATCTAATCTATTTAACACATAAGAAAAAATGAAATAATTTTTGTTTTCTTTTAAACCATACAAATCCAATAATCAAATTCTCTTCATAAAACACCTAAAGTTATAATTAATCTTTTACCGTTTAAAATAAAATGTCCCAAATCGCCATAATACTTCAAACTAAGAAATATCTCAACTCACAAATCTGAACTCAGTCCATCTCTTGCAAGACAATATAAGGGTATTGGAAGTTTATATCAAAACCCATGAAACTATTACGTTGACCTAAAAACCAAATGTACAAACTATGAATACATAATTATATTAGCACCCCCTCATGAACCACTTTAAATAGCCAAAAAAGTTATATAATAACATAAATATAATGTTCAAATTATTTTCGTTGATAGACAAATTTTATTTGTGCTACATGCGAAACTAAAACTAAACCAACTTTAAAATAGTTTCTACCTAACTTCACTAGAAAATTAACGACTTCATAAATTTTTACTCACCAACAAGAAGACGATGTGGACTTTTTGTCATTGACGTCAGAAATTGACTTATCATCACCCTATTTAGCATGCTTTATGATAAATTCACTATCTATTGTCTCCATCATACTTATATAGACTTTTTTCACAATTATATAGTTTTCAAATATTAATCTCATTAATTATGCACGAAGTGTTTGTATACTTAACTTTTTCATTGAGTTTTTTCATTATCTGCTCTAAATTATAATATTAATCATGTCTACCATAACTATTCGTTTATTATTTCTATAACATATCTACAAAATGTTTATTCGAACATACTCCGTGCAAAGTACGGGTCCAGACTAGTATATATATATATATATATATATATATATATAGGTTTTGGGTTTTTTTTCTTGTTTTTTCAATTTTTGTGATTGTTTTTTTAGATGCTGGCTAGTTACCAGAATTTTTGACTTTCGTCGTGTGAGTTTGACTGCTTCGTTGATTTTAAGGCTTCCTTTTGGCTTGAGTGCATGGTTGAACCATCATCCGTTCCTTTCCAACTCTCTCAAAACCAATTGTCCCAAAAAAAAGAAAGAAAAAAGAGAGAACTTTTTACCTCTTGTTTAAGACAGTTTTGCTTAAACTTTATTGGTTGATGAAATTAAAAGATCAGCAAATATATATATATATATATATATATATATATATATATTCACCAAAAAAAACAAATAATATGATGTAATCCTAACTAAAATAAATCTAGAAATAACCTAATTTAGGGTCTAAAATATATCAATCTATGTGTGTATAATAAAAGATCTAAGGATCATATATATAATTTGTAATCATAATTCATACATAGGTGGCTAGATGTCACTTTTAATTTTTCCTAAGGATAGTTAGAAAAAAAGCTTATACTGTACTCTTATGTGATAGCGTGTTATAGTAAGAAAACTGAAAACATTCTTTCCATTTTGTAAATGTAAGAAATTAATGAGTGACAACTAAATTGATTGAAAAGAAGTGAAGGTGTCAAGTTTAATGTTTGTGCATATGTTTGTATATATAAAATAACTCTTGCCCCGTCATTAACATTGAAATACCCCAAAAAAGAATTTGAAAAACTCACGTATAACCGAGTCCGAACTCAACAATGTCAGATTTTGTCATATAAAGTTATGCAAATAGCCTGGTGTACGGATGAGTATAATGAGCGGCTTGATAGAATTCGAGTCATATCTTATATGAAAGAGTTGTGGGTTTAAATTTGAGGACTAAAATGGTGGTAGCTAAAATTTAAGTTCTTTCCAGCTATCGGCTCAGGTGTGACATGAGATGTTTTCTTCTCATATGGTATTCTTGTATAAAGAGGTTTCAATAATTACCCAAAACCTAAAAGATTGAATACCAATGACCTAAATTTAGATAATAACCAGCACTTAAAATAGACTAATCTGATTGGAACCTGATCTAATCACCCAAGTATTTTTTTCTCCGTAGCTTTTCTTGGCAATAAACTGTGGGGAATCCACCAAATTGAATTTGTCCCCTTATATACCAAAAAGTTCATCAATATGAATTATTCAATACAAAATTAACCTAATCCAATGACCCGTTTCTGAGATTTAATAAAGTTAGGCTACTTTCTTTTTTAACTAATTAAAACAAACAACACAACGGACGATTCTTTTGGTTTTAATTTTCTTTTTCCAAGGGTACTTTGTTGTAATTGAGTTGTATAATATATCTGTTTACCAAAAAGCGCTAATTAGCTCACGAGCGCATCATTTTCATATGCGCGTCATTTTCATATGCACCTTCAACGGCATGCATCAAGGGAAGCTATTCATTCGAAACTCGAAATCGAATACACTGGATTCATATTAGAAATTCCTACGCGTCTAACTGGAAGTATGGAACACATAATGAAGGCCTCCCCCATTCCTTGTACTCATGCTGCAAGTCATACCCAATTTAGTAACGTCCGGGCCCACCTTACCTGGGCCAGGCCTCACCATAACCCCCCCCCCCCCGGGAAACCAAAAAAATCCCCTCGCAATAAAAATAACTTTTTTTTTGGGTAGGAAATAAGGTCAACAATCCAACATATCTTTGTTTCCATAAGCAGTGGTTAGAATTTAGAATGCATTTTTTATAATAACTACTATCTTGAGTTCCGCCCAAAATTCATTATTATATTACACAGCTCTAGTGTTTGTTGTTAAACTTTAGTATTATAATTTAGGGGTACAGATTTTTGGTGGATTAGTACATAGAATCCCATCAGACCCAGACATGATACAAATATGAAACTGATCCAAATCAAACTACTGATTTTCAATGTTACTCTCAGATCACTATTATAGCAAGAAGTTGCCCCTCTTCAAAGTGTTTCGCCACAATGCTCATGAGAGCCACGAATTCCAGATTTGAGCTCTCCACATGATTCTCTTTCAAAGAATGCACCTAATATGTATTTGCAAAAAGAAAAAAAAAAGGAAAATTTCTCATTATTTGTGATGACACCTAAAATACGTTGCATGCAGGATGTTCTACTTTTTCTTTGAATCAAGGAACAGCCAGAGCGACCCTGTCGTGATATGGCTGACAGGAGGGCCAGGGTGCAGCAGTGAACTCGCTCTCTTTTATGAGAACGGCCCTTTCCAAATTGCCAATAACATGTCTCTCGTTTGGAATGAGTTTGGCTGGGACAAGGTAATCCTCTCAGAGCACCCATTTCACTGCACTGGGTAATATAATCTGTGACATTCAGCTTCTTAAATGCTGCCTTCTTTGATATGCAGGCTTCAAACCTCATCTACGTCGACCAACCCATAGGAACCGGCTTCAGCTACACCTCTGATGACACTGATATCCGTCATGATGAAAACGGCATTAGCAATGACTTGTATGATTTCTTGCAGGTAAGCTCATCTGGAAACATCTTCAATTATCAAAGATAGGACAACAGACAGAATTGAAAGAATAGCTCATTTGGAAGAGTTGTTCAACTCAGTCTGACTTAATTTATGTAGGACAACGTGCTTAGGAAACTCCAAGTTTGGGTAATCCATGTGTTTCATCAATTTGGTCAATAAGCTTGACAACAAATGCAATTACTCTCCACTTGACTACGCAAAATAGGGTCATTTCAATTGTTACTGTGACAACCCAAGTAGGACTCAAAGTCGAGTTGCTTATTCAAAGTCTACACATGGAGTTTGATTTCTGATTGTTCAAGTTTGGTAATTGGGCATACGTTGATTTCGCCATGCCTATTAAGATAGTAACATAGTTTTTATGTTGCCAAACTCTGGCAGGCTTTCTTCAAGGCACATCCCCAATACGCAAAGAATGACTTCTTCATCACTGGAGAATCCTATGCTGGGCACTACATTCCTGCATTTGCGGCCAGAGTTCACCAAGGAAACAAAGCCCAAGAAGGGCTTGACATCAACCTTAAGGTAATCTCTTTAAACCCCTCTTCCTTTTTCTTCCATGCCCTCCCGCAAGTCAAATTCAACTCTTTCCTTTTCAATCAGGGGTTTGCAATAGGTAATGGCCTCACTCACCCAGCAATCCAGTACAGCGCATATGCGGACTATGCTTTGGACAACGGAATTCTCAAAGCTGTTGATCACAAACGGATCAGCAAGATGATTCCAGCTTGTGAACAGGCAATCAAACAATGCGGTAATGCACATCTCTTGCTCAACAAATTCAGTTACTTTCAAGGCTCAATCTCTAAATTTGCTCCTTACCAAAGTCATAAATTGTTCCGTTTCAGGTACTGATGGCAAGGACTCTTGCTTGACTGCCTACTTTGCCTGCACTAATATCTTCAACAAGATAATGGATGTTGCAGGTGACACAAATGTAAGTGAACCCTTTTTTTTAGACAAAGAAATAGATAAACAAAATGAAGAAGAGCCTAATCACCAAGAATGGGTTGCGTTTTGACATGCAGTACTATGACATAAGGAAGAAGTGTAAAACTGATCTGTGCTACGATTTCTCGAACATGGAGACATTTCTGAACCAGAAATCGGTCAGGAAAGCTCTGGGTGTGGGAGACATAGACTTTGTGTCGTGCAGCACGGAGGTCTACGAGGCTATGCAGATGGACTGGATGAGGAATCTGGAAGCGGGTATTCCTGAACTTCTGGAAGATGGAATCAAGTTGTTAGTTTACGCTGGGGAATACGATCTGATCTGCAACTGGCTTGGTATGATCCTCGCTCAGATTCTGTTTTATAGACCAATTAGAAACAGAAACACACCCAATTACCTAGCATGAAACTTGATCTAGCCGAACCCTGAGGAGTCATGGCTCAATGCTCTGACCAATATCGACCGTAGTTTCTAGAGAAACTTATTGGACGAAGCAATAATGCTCTAGGCATGCCCTAACAAAAGATGAACTGTGGCTGTGACTGGGCCCAAAATTAACCTAAGCATAACAGGAACGAACCATTTGAAAGGTCTAATATTTTCTAATTTAACCTAGATTTACTGCCCAATATCTTATCATAAATGAAGCTTTCCTGGGGGTTTCACTTGTGGCAGGAAATTCAAGGTGGGTGCATGCAATGGAATGGTCCGGGCAAAAGGAGTTCACGAGAGCTCCAACTGTGCCATTCACAGTTGATGGTACAGAAGCAGGACAGCTAAAAAGCCATGGACCTGTTGCTTTCCTCAAGGTCTTGCCTCCTTCCCTTTCACATCCATTTCTTCCAATAAACTTAGGTCAATAGAGTACAGTATCTAACTTGGCCAAATGCTTTCTAAGAAACAGGTGCACGATGCTGGACACATGGTTCCAATGGACCAACCCAAGACTGCCCTAGAGATGCTCAAGAGATGGACACAAGGCGCACTAGCCTCGACAATCACAAAAGACAAGATTTCTACTACAAATGAATGATACATTGATACCTTGTCAGTGACCAACCATTCAAAAATAGCTGCAGCATAACAGCATCCTTAGTCTGGTGCTTTGATATAAGAAATGCTTGTAAAGCAATCAATCTGTCAATCTCAGATCTGTTCGCATCCTTGGATATAAAGAACTGTCGACATGCTTTCTTATCATTCTTTGGATCATACTAATAATATATATGACCGTGGGTTCCATATAATTGATATCTAAGAACCTATTCTCTTTCGTTTCCATATTTTTCTATAGATCTTTGGGCACTCATCGTGCGCAACTATCCCTAAACTGCTTCAGCTCCTGCATTTCCTTTCCACATCTTCAATGATTCTTTGGGTAATCATTAATTACCCAAAGCAAGCAAGAGCAAATTACAATCTTTCCCCTTACATACAAGTTCCGTTAACATATCACAATTGAGGACATATGTGGAAACCGCTTTCAGGAAAGTAATAGTATCATATTAACGAGTAGCACTGTAATCAAAGCATAACATTTAATGCGAGAGAGAAATGGAAAAGAACAAGCTAGAAAAGAAAGCAACTGTCATATCAGCTGAACTTGAGCTCTAATTCATAGACAAATTTGACAACATTTACGAGACAACATGCACTTCATATAGTTCCTTTAAGGATTCAATCACAGGACGGTAGCCAGACCGCAAAGGAACTATGGATACAACTCTTAGATGTTCAGCATTACCATTCTTTGGTTTGGATAGTGTCATCTGAAACATCTCACCCTCAAGAATTCTGCCAGCATTTGCAGCTGCAAAAACACAAAATTACTTTGCTTGATCACATTGGGCTTCTTCTGATCAAAATCCGAAAGCACACAAGAAAGGAGAAAAGGGGACAATTTGGATGAAAACACAAATATAGGTTAAGAGCCCGAACCCGAACCCCCAGCCCCGCCCCCCCCCCCCCCAAAAAAAAACTTAAAAAAAAAAAGTGAGCGTAGGTTACCCGTATCCAACAACCTTTACCTAACCTGGACAGCCCAAAGCCATACCCGAAGAAATACGGCAATCTAATTCGACCCAAACCAAATCAAGCAAGAATTTCGCCAACTAATAATGCAAGCCGCATTTTCTGGACAAGTTGATTAGACAAACTGATGGAGGTCCATCCATGAGCATGATCACCAACCCTCAAGGAAGTCCAAGGGAGTCGAGTTCCATGAGTAAAGTCCAAGAAATCAGCTTTGCATGCCAAGACACATTTCAGTCCAGCCACGGTTTCAGGCCTATGCACAAACCCGGTTTTGTGCACGTTATTTCTTAACCTTCCCAAGGGTGTGATTGGGATGCAGGAGGTCTAAGTCTAAGTTTAAGATGTGTTCTTTCCAATAAGACCAGTTACAAGTCATTTGGAGGTCATTTGCTACCTCAAATCAGCCGTTGAAGTCAAGTGCTCAAAATTGTTTCAATTCTGCCCAGTTCTGGAAATGGGTCTGTTTGGACGCCCAAAGCTCCCCCACTTGGACTGAAACTTTTATTGTTTGAAAGTACATTAAAAATATTATCAAGTGGCCATAAAAAAACTCAGCCAAATTACACACATGAGGAGCTATTAACCAGCAAATTAAGGGAAGAAAATCCCGTTTACCCGGTTAAGGGCAGCCGGCTGACATTGTGTTCTTTTTGAGGTGTTTTGCTCTTATCAAGGTTTAATCCACTTGCAAATGACTTAATTAGTGTACTTTGAAGCTGATTGAGGCCCCCCAAGCTTCCCAAGTCGACAACTCATCCTCAAGATCAACAATTAAGTGTTGTCAAGCCACCATTCAATCTCCCCTTTTGTAGGTTGTTTTGGATTTCCGAAATGTACCTAGATTAGTTTACTAATTTGAATTTGTAGCTGATATTTTGTATTTAGGAGGGATTATATAAGCCCCCAAGCTGCCTTGTACGAACACTTTAGCTTGTATGTTGAATGAAGTTGAGCCTTCGCTCCTTTGAACTCTCAAACTCTCTTCTAGCTTATCTCTATCTTTGGCCGGGTAGGGTGGTGTTCTAGCAAGAGTCTTAGCTTCTTCTTGGTGTTGTTTCTGTATCCAAGAGGTTGTTAAGGGCCCTAGCATAAGCCTTGGTGGTGAATCTGTATCCAAGGATTTGTGTTAGTCTCGGTTTATCCCACAAAGTTATAGTTTGAGTTTGTGATTTCAAAGCTTGCTACTCTATTCATTTCTTGCTCGCATTTCTGTTTTCCTCTTACTTGAACTTCCCCCTTGGTGATACATCACAAACTCGCTGTGTATGACTGCAACCCAAATGAGCAAGCAGCAAAACTGGCCTGGAGTGTACATCTAATCAATTTGAACGTTCGTGTCACGTCTAGAATTCCAGTAACAGATTGGAGTATTTATCAAACTAGAAAAACTTAATTAGAGCACAGGAGAGAATTCAGACGGGAAAAAGGGTGAAGCTTGGCGAAGTCAAAGAATTCCTCAGCGGAGCAGCCAAACAGCACTCTAGCAGCCCTATCAAAGCAAATTACCCTAGAGGCCTTGCTATCGGATGCTATTGACATCTGCAAAACGAAACATCAAACACCCAGATATTAATAATCCTTGAGAATCACGCAGCAACAAGGGGATTCAAAGGTAGACAAAGTGGCAGAGAGAGGATTTACCAGAAGGCGGAAGAGGCGTTTGGAGCCAAACGAGCCGGGTCTGAAGGCGTTGCGGCGACAGAACTTGCAGAGGGCATTGGTGGAAGGCAGAGGCTTCTCGCACACTGAGCAGACTATGTAAGAGAAGTCACTGGTGGCGTCCACGGCTACGATGGTGCACATGAGCCTTTGCGGCTTCTCCTCTTCCATCACTGTGTTGTGTTTTTTGTGGCGGGTGTGTTGCGTGCAGGGTAAATTACAGAATGCACGGAGAATTTTGAAACACACAGTAAGTTTCACAGGAATTATTATAGATAGATTTATTTAGGGAATAATTTTATTTGAATTTTGCGATGAGTAATATACATTATAAAGTGACTTTTAAATTTAGATGTAATTAACAGTTTATTTAGATGTGATTATAACAATAGTTATTATTAAATTAGTCACTCTAATTAATTATTAATAGTCACCATAAAAGCATTTGTCTCATTTTATAACTTACGTTAAAGGATCTCATACAAAACTTACTAATTAAAAAAATAATCTCTTATTTATGACAGTATGACTTTGAAAATTAATTGAATTTGTTTTTCCATGAACTATTATACTTCTATTACCTTTTCCCTTAATGGGAGAATTTTTTGTCCCAAAATATTGTCCTTTTGGAATCTATATATCTATGAAGGTATTGAACCACAGGTTACAACAAGAAGTAATGCGACATAGTGCAATTTCGCTACTTTGGCTAACAACCGAAGTCAAAGTCGAACCTAATGAGGAGGCAAATTATTGAGGTTTGGTAACTCAAACCTAATACTTAACCACTTTAGTCATTTTACAACTAATGCTAATTATAGGTGAAAATTATGTGCAATGTTAAGTTTTTAATTACTTAATGACTTTTGTTTTGCTAATACAATCCTTCGTATTTTTTTCCTATTAAATCTCATCGTATCTCACCCACTAATTCCAGCTCCTGCCAACTTTTTTCGACTCCTAACTATTTTCAGCATTCAACTCCAAAAAATTTTGTCCGAAGAAGCAGACCCTAAGTTGATTGCACTATATTTTAATATCTTAGAAGCTTCAAACTGATAATTTTAAGTTTTATTATTAACTGTCATTGTTAATAATTACAAAATGTTGTAAATTTAACAACAAAAGCATAAAAAAATTGTCATATATCGCGCGGTTATCGAAATAATATAAATGTAATTAGAGGGATTTGACCAAATAACTCCTAACCTAACTTCTAATCTATATAATCAATTTAGTAATAAACGTTAATAAAAAGGGCTATTCAAGAGGTTACATTTACATAATTATTACTTGATTTCAGCTATGAATATTAACTTGGACAAAACTATTTTGAAGGCAAGGATTATTATTGCAACATGTTGATAACATAAAATATTAAAGCAATTATTCCTTGGGATTATAGAAAATTCTCCATGCTCTAATGTAGGGAAGACCGAAGACTTCATATGTCCTGCTCAAATACTTAAATAAATAATTCTTATTAGCAATCCACATATTCAAAAATAGTAGTCAATAATTGTTGATAATTCAATTGCTACATGCCTAATCCGTATTTATCATTAGATCAAACGATGGTTATAATTTGTATTGATAACTATCATAGTATATTCCTAAAATCTGTCACAATTTCAAAAATGAAAACAACGGAAAAATTTCTCTTAAATAAACAGGCATTGTACAATTGGATTTTTAGATAGAGATAGGAGTTAAGGAGTGACTAAAAAATTAGGGTTTTGAGGTAGAGATGGGGGCTAAGGGTTAGCTGATTAATTTTTCCTTTGAAAATGCAAAACCCACCTAGAAAGATTAAATGCGGAAACCTAATATGGCTAGTGATGATCAGTGTGCTCTGTGAGTAGTCTTCAGAAAATATTGCTGACTTGAAAATGTTTTTAATGACTTCTATGATACTTTGATCAGGTTTATTGAATTTAGAAATTGTAAGATCTTGCGAAAATGTTAACTACAAAGGCAAATACATTTCCATGATAACATTGTACAGCTCAAATATGTGGTTTAAATATCTCAATGCATCATCTTTTAATTAGTTATACAACTTGGCTCTGAAAGCTAACAAATTGCCTTATATGCCTAAATAGGTTAATTGAATTAGTCATAATTGTGATTAACTGGTTATCTTACAAATTATTGTGTTTTTAACATTTGAAAGCAAGATGAACTTTGGGAATCATAACATAATAGCTGGTAATTGGTGGAAATAAAGAAAGGAAGTATAACTTTTTCCTACTTTGAGAAAGGGACCAAATTTGGCTTTTTGCAAAAAGTAATACGCAGGTCAATTGTCTTAAAAGAAAGATGTCACTATAGAAAGCAAAAATTCTACGATAAATCAGATGGTGCCACATGTAAAAAAATCGACCAATCAGAAATTGCCTTGTGTCACGTTCACTTTGGTGGACTCGCTTTGTCAAAATTAAACGTGGTAAAATTAAATCAGTTAAAAGCTGTCACGTTTCATCGATGATGTAGAAATTAGTAATTATTTGCTTTATTTAGAAATAAGGAAATAATTACTGGGCCTAGACTCAAAGCCTGACTCTAACCCTAACTGACAGAGCCTATAAATAGGGGTCCTCCCCCTTATTTTAAAGGGGAGCTCAACATTCAGCATCCTACAAGCTCCAGAGCTCAAACTACAAACAACATCCAACAATCAAGCAACAAGGATCAAAGTCAGTTGGCTCAACATCTTCTGCAACCTCAAATCGAAGTCCACTTTAGAGTTCTTCATCCAGTTCATCGATCGAGATCAAGCAACCTCATCCTCGCATCGATTAATCTGGTCAACTAAATTCAACATTAAACATTAAACATTGCAGAATTCAGAGGCTCAAACTGCAAACCGTATCCAGCTACCAAGCGAGAAGGATCAAAACTTGTAAGCTTCAGAAATAGCAATCAAGCATTTGCAGATCAAGATCAAGAACCATTTTAGAGTTCTTCAACTGATTTGCATCAATCAAGATCAAGCGATCATGCCCTCAAAACAATTCAAGTTATTAGGAGATTAAATCAGAGGATCATCTCATTGTATTAAATTCAGATATTGTACCTACACATACAGCATCAATACAAAATTCAATTTGCTTATGAATTTCTTGTCTAATTTATTTTAGGCGAAAAATTTGAGTTTACAAATTTGGCACGCCCGGTGGGACTTCTCTGCCTCTCATCTCTTTCTCTAAGTGAACAAGTTCTACACTATTTTAAAGAAGAAATGGCTCCCAAGAATGCCATTATTGAATCTTCGAAGAAGGAGACTATCGGATTTGCATCTGAAGGATCCGCAAAGGTTGGTATTGTATATGGCAATCGAATCACCAGGGTGACGACTAGAAGCATGACTACAGATGCTGCCTCCATCACCTTAAAGCAACAAGTCGTGACAACTTTACAGTCACGCAAAACTCAAAAATTTGGCTCCAACTTGCTTGTTAATGAAGTCAATCAAACTGTTTGTCCCCCTAAGTTGAAGCTAAAACCTCTTACTATCTTCAATATTAGGAAGACTCTACCTTGTAGATTGAAAGAATTTCAAACATGCATCAATCCTGTCTTCCAACCTATCAGTGAGGAGGATGATGACTACGGTAGCAGCAATTCTTCACCAACATCTTCAAGGGATTCAGTTTTCTCACAAGTTGAACTCGAATCCTCTAACACTGTTATCATGCCAGTCATGGTGACAGAGACTATCAACTTGGAGGAACAACTAGCAGACATGAAGGCCACACTCGATAGACTCGAAAAGGAAAATGCGAAAAAAGATGCTCAAATCAAGAGTCAAAGTAAACAGATTGCTGATTTGACAAAGAGGTTAGGGAAGCAGACATTTGAAGCTTTCAACAAATGCTCAAGCAGTGAAGATTCTGATAAAGAGTCTAATCACAGCGAGGAGTCTAACGATGGATGCAAACCAAAGAACGATTCATCCTTCAGCTTAATGTCAGTTGAGCAAATTCAAAATTTGATAGCTAAAGCAATCAAGGCTCAGTTAGGAGGGTCTCATAAGAGTCACTTGCATACAAAGCCTTATACAAAGAGGACCAATACACTTCATATGCCCTATGGCTATCAACCTCCCAAATTCACCACAAAAAAGATTGCCTTTACCAACAGATTCATAGTGACAAAAAGATCATTATGTTGGTGAAAGAAAATATTACCATCAATTAAAAATATCTGTTGGTATAAAAATATAAGATTTATTTGGCGGGAAAGGAAGTGGGTATTTCCAACAAAAAGCAATTTATTTGTTGGTGTCATTATTCAAATGCGAACATTCTTGTAATTTGTTGGTATTGTTATTCTGACACTCACATTTTTCTTTTATCTGTTGATATTTTTATTGAAATACCAATGGGTTTTATCTGTTGGTACTGTTATTGGGTATTAACATATTTTTCTATTGATACAATAACAACAACAACAACACCTCCCAGTGTGGGTCCCGCTTTCGTGGGGTCTTAGGAGATCCGGCTGTAAGCAACCTTAGTCCTACTGGCATTCCTACCCGTAGAGAGGCTGATTCCAAGAGACCCGCAAAAAAAGATTTTGAGAAAATATTTTATAGAAGAAAGATTTTGTCAAAACCTTTAATGGGAAAATTAAGGACACATAGCAACGAATGACTAAGATTTATTAAAATGCAAGTTTCTAAAGCTATGTAACAAAAGCACTATATATCAGAGGAAGGTAATATACCTTAGCAACCAAAGGTGCGCAAACGATGTCTCCTCCTAGAAGAAAGTACAACATGCATACAAACACAACATACAAAAGACACCACTACCAGCACTATGTCACTGCAACCAAACAAATCCTATGGGGTCTACTCTCTGCGATCTAAGATCTTAATTCTATCCCGCCACAGCTTTCTATCCTGAGCCAGGTCCTCCGACAAACCGACAACTTTCAAGTCCTCTCTAATCACCACGTTCAAACTCTTCTTTGGTCGTCCCCTTCCTCTTTTGCCTTTGGGGATGCTGATCATATCACATCTCCTCACTGGAGCGTCCACAGTCCTTTTCACATGGCCAAACCATCAGAGACTTGTTTCTCTCATCTTATCTTCGATGGGAGCTACTTGAACTAAGTCCCTGATAACTCTATTCCTAATTCTGTCCATTCTCGTATAACCTCACATCCTCCTAATCATCCTCATCTCTGCTACCATTGACCTATGAATCTGCGTCATTTTTAGAGGCCAACATTTCGATCCATAAAGAACAGCCGGTCTAACTACCATACAATAGACTTTGCCTTTCAATCCAATGGGCACCCTCTTATCATACAGCACACATGAGGTATACTTCCATTTTTGCCAGCCCACTTTTATTCGCTGGTTAATATCTTTGTAAATATCCCCATTATGCTGAATGATCGAGCCTAGATACTTAAACTTATCGACCGTAGGTGTCCCATCCAGGGTGACTTCTCCCCCCGCATCTACTCCTCTACTGAAACAACAATGAAGGTATTCCATTTTCGATCTACTTACTCTAAAACCTCTAGATTTCAGTGTATGCCTCTACCTTTCTAACTTGTCATTAACCTGTCTGGTCTCATCAATTAGAACAATGTCATCGGCAAATAGCATACACCAAAGTAACTCATCTTGAATCCCTCTGGTAAGTTCATCCATAACTATGGTGAAAATGAAATGGCTTAAGGCGGAACCGTGATGAAGGCCCATACCAACGAAGAAGTCATTGGTGACCTCTCCTGGAGTCCTAACACTCGTCCTAGCTCCCTCGTACATATCCTTAATAACTCGAATACACAAGGGTGACACTCCTTTCTTTTCCAAGCATCTCTATAACACTTCACGCGAAATTCTATCATATGCTTTTCCTGGTTAATGAACACCATATGAAGATTCACCTTTCTATCTCTGCACAAGCCTATGAGCCTTCTAAGGAGGTAAATCGCCTCTATGGTCGACCTGCCTGGCATAAAACCAAATTGGTTTTCTGAAATCGAAACATCCTTCCTCAATCTTCTCTCAATCACCCTCTCCCATAACTTCATAGTGTGACTAAGCAACTTTATACCCATGTAATTATTACAGTCTTGAATATCACCTTTGTTCTTGTACAAAGTGATGACTGTACTAGACCTCCATTCTTTGGGCATCTTAGCGGTCCTAAAAATAACATTGAAAAGCTTTGTAAGCCACTCTAATCCTTCTTCACCCAAACACTTCCACACTTCCACCGGAAAACATATTTTTCAGTTGATAATGTTATTTTTTTTATAAAAATATTATTTCTACTATTACAATATCAACATTTTTATAAATTATATTACTAATGTAATTTAGTCTCATGAAATTATATCTCCACTATTGGGGAAAATATTTGAATTAAATTTCAATAAAGCAAAGAAAATGATTGGAAAAAAAGGCAAAAAAGAAATAGAAAATTAGAGAAAAATTCTAAAAAGAAGGAAATAAATCCTTATTTTAGGGGGGTATCTGGAGTGAAGAGTCGGTGTCCCCCCAAACCCATGGACATAGGAAGAGAGAGGGACGATGGAGAGACTCTAGCAGCCATAGCCGCCGATTCAACCCCATCGCCCACCGCCCATCGCCCATCGGAATTGACGACGGCGGCAATGGCAGGTAAGGATTTCGAATTTTGGCGGGTGAAGGAAAACGATTAGGTCGGCCTGTAGGGGAGGTCATGAGATATTAATAACCTCCCTTCATGGCTCAGTCACGACTATTCCATGGGGCAGATGCGGGGGTGATGTCAAATCAAACCTAATTAACTGCAGGGGAGTTGTTCAATTAATGTTTGATGTTCTTGTTTCCTCGAAAACAAAATTCTAATTTAATTTAATGCCTTTAGGGCTTGATTCAGTCGTGTTTCTTGTTCCCTTTTCTTAACCATTTCTTTGAATTGTACCATGTGAGTTCAAGAAGGTTGTTGCTTCATGGTTTCCCTTAAATTTATTTGTGTATTATAAGGAAAATTTGTTCTTAGATACTGGACTACGATTTTTTCTCTAGTGCATCATACCAGACGACAACATCCCCGATGTCAGTGTTATTAGATGGGAGCTCAGTGAGCTCAAGTTGCCACTCTCAGTTTCCCTATCTATCCGACCATTGTACCATCATCTTCTCTATGTCTCTGATTTAGGGTTTCTATTAATTGATTTCCGTAACTGGTATATATTTAAAATTGCTGATTGGTTTCAATTGAACCAGACTTTGATTTATATATGACTAAAGACTGAATAAGTTTTGGTATAGTTGTAGAAATTGGCACCAAAGCTTTAATACCAAACATGAATTGTTGTGGCCTGTAATATACGCTTTTGCATATATGCATGCTATTAGTTGTTGTGATGCAATGACTGAGCTGTTTCCGTTAGTTACATACTTGTCAAAGAAAAAGAGCAGACTTCACCACCCTTTTTGTCATCTTTCACCTTTCCCCTTGAGTGTCTGTTTCCTGATTGTGATTTCTTTTAGTATGCAGTTGTAGAGTAATAATCATTTCTTTGAGCTGAAAATTTCCTTATGCAAATATTTAGTTGATTGTCTAGTTATATTTATAGGCCTTAATTTGATCTACAATTGGTGTTTTTGATTCTAGACTCTGATGGCTATGGGAGGCATTCAGCCTCTGATGTCATTGTATAGCATAGTAGCAGCAGCGAGGATGTTGTAATGCCTAAGCACGGAGTTGAGAAGTTGTCGAGATCATGCACCGCACTCTACTCCACCTCTCCCAACATTTAAAAGAAGTTTATGTGAGTGATTCTTTAAAATTGGGTTTGTCTAAGCCTAATGATTTGTTTGAATCGATGGCTTTATTAACTGGCTAGAAACCTAATTCGCTGTTTGGAAATTATTTTATTTGTTAATATTTTGATTGTGATTATGATTTGGATTTTTATCAGTTTGTATTTTGAAACCTAATTTGGAACCACACCCTATACTATGAAACACCAAGATGAGGTTCAATTCTTAGTCCATTTAGTATCTACTTGTACTGCGGGCAATCTATTGAACTATCTCAGCGTGAGTGTTTATATTAACCTTCTATTGTTATTCCTTGCATTGCTTGGGAGCTTTTTTATGTACTAATTTAGTTGATTTTACATGGTTTACCAACTTGGTGCTTGGATTTTGCACTTTGAAATTGCCTTGATGTTATCCTGCTATATTTCTTTGCTTGTGCTTTAACTTGTAAATCATAATTCTTCCTTCATTGGGTGTAAGGTGTGTTGTGTATGTGGGATTTATTACTTCTTCTTGCCTCCGTGCTTTGCTTGGATGCCCCTGAAAGTAAATACTTTTTGGGTTTATTTTGTTTATGAGTTTCTGGGTTTAGGATTCTATCTCCTAAAAGGCATCCATGTACTTTAAGAGGCAACAACTTGGGTTTATCTTCTATTTCTAGCTTGGATAATTGTGTTTAATATGCTTTGTGTAGCCATTTAACATTGCTATTTTTATAGGGTTATTAGAGGATCTTTTTCATTGCATTAAGATGACACTAGAGATAATGAAAATGCTTATGGCACCGAATTTGAAGACATTGTTTGCAGAAGACGAAAAGGAGGAAGATGAATGCTAATAAGGCAGATGTAAAACGAAGACGATGTAATATAACTCCTTATTTCCTACATATTGGTGATGTGTGGTTAGGAATTCATAAATAACAATCTAGTAGATGTGTGGTCTAAACATTAATTGTGCTCTTGTAGGACGTTAGATATGTATATTTTAACTTTAAATCTCAGTGAATTGTGAAATTATTCTACATACAAGTGTAATTTTGATAACGCTATTTTTTATTTTTTGTTTTTTTTTTGCAAAAGAAAATTATATTAGGTATATAGGGTGATTACTTGAAATAGATATGTTGATCATGAAAGATTCGAATCCCATTACTAGCACGTAACATCGACTTAGCACGATGGAAAACCATTACCAACAGATAGATTTTGTTTGAGATTTACATAACCACAAAAACAAAATACTAACAGTATTTTTTGTTGGTAAATCATAGTATTAACAACAAAAAACCGATCTGTTGGCACAATTATGATAGTACCCACACAAAGTTTTCTATTGGTGTTAGTGATTAATTGCAATAGATGATCATATCTGTTGGTAAAACTTATACCATCAGGTTTTTTTACCAATAGTTTAGTGACAGATATTAATATGTTGGTATTAAGTTTTACCAACAGAAAAAGGGCTTAAACCACCACATAAGCCACGTTGGTAAAAGTCACTTTTTTTGTAGTGATTCAACTAATTTGACAGCAAGAGTAATCCCAAGCAGCACATCGCTCACTTCATCGAAACCTGTAGTAATGCTGGCACTGAAGGAGACCGATTGGTGAAATAGTTCGTGTGATCCCTTAAAGGAATTGCATTTGATTGGTATACAAACCTAGCTTCTGAGTCCATTGATAGTTGGGGGCAAATGGAAAGTGAGTTCTTAAATCTCTTCTATAGCACGTATCGTGTAGTCAGCATAACAGAGTTGACTAACACAAGGCAATGGAACAACGAGTCAGTGATCGATTATATTAACCGTTGGCGTGCTCTTTCTCCGGAATGCAAGGATCGTCTATCAGAAGCTTCAGCCGTTGAGATGTGTGCCCAAGGGATGGATTGGGATATACTTTATGCCTTGCAAGTAAATAAGCCCAAAACATTCCAAGAATTAGCAACATGAGCTCATGATATGGAGTTTACAATTGTGTACTATGGAAGACGGCTCAACGATGATGAATCAGTGACATTGTCAAGAAGTAGAAGCTCCATGCTTAGAGACTCTAAAGAGAAAGAATGCCTTTATTCTGAGTCTGATGTGCTAAAAATGCTTGACAAACTTCTTGAGAAAGGACTTATAAAACTCCCAAAGTCAAGCTGTCATGAAGAAATTGGAAGAACTAATGATCCCAAATACTGCAAGTATCATAGGATCATTAGTCATCTTATAGAGAAGTGCAAAGCATTCAGAAGACAAGTCATGCAACTTGTAAAAGAAGGAAAAATCACATTAGACGAAGAAGACACCGAAGAATCTGATTGATCGTCTATTAAGATCATATTGGAAAGTGCTTTGTAAAAGAGCAACCCAAAATTGGCATTTAGGGGCAAACTTCCAAGCCAGCCTCTATAGACTCCTAAGTCATCAAAGAACTTACAGACTTTGAAGTCACTCCTTTCATAGACTCGAAGACTTTCAAGCCACTCGTTGAAGACTTTCAAGTCACCAAACTCTAAGACTTCTATGTCAGCATTTATACGCTTCTCAGTTGAGAAACACTAAGACTTCCAGGTCAGCTTCTACAGACACCCGAGACATCAAACGCTCAGTCTTCGAAGTCAATCCTACCAAACTTTAAAGTCAAGCTTGACAAACTCCGAAGTCCTCATGGACTTCCAAGTCAAACTTTTAAGACTTCTAAATCATCAAATTTCATAGATTCCTAAGTCTTCAAACTCTCACAAACTGCCACATCGTCAAAGTTTCAGACTCCTAAGTCAACAAAGTAAGAGACTATCAAGTCATACAAATTCAAAACTCCTAAGTCATCAAATTTTGTAAACTTCCAATTTTTGACATTTGAAGATTTTCAAATTAATTATATGAAACTTCCAAGTCAACAAACTCCAAGACTTCTAAGTCAACGTAACTATATGCTTGATGAACACTTTCAAATCACTCCACAAGACTGTCAAGTTACAAAACAACTTCGACTCTCGAGTCACCCTTAAGACTTCCAAGTCCGAACTTCTAGACCCTCAAGTTAGCATAGACTATCAAGTCACCCACAGGATGCTTAAGCCATCAAAATCAAAGACTTCTAAGTAGCCTGAAGACTATAAAGTCAACAAAATTGTAAACTTTGAAGGGAATTCAACGACTCTTAAGTAATCAACATCGTAGACTCTCAGGTCATCAACTACGTAAGCTCTCAAATAAAGCTTAAAGATTCTTAAGTCATCTAAGTTGTACACTCACAAGTCAAACAAAGTTGCTGACTTTCAAATTATCGAAGACTTTCAAGTGAACCTTATAGACCCTCAAATCATTGATGCAATAGATTCTTAAGTCTTCAAAGTCAAAGACACCAAAGGAACAGACTGTCAAGTCAGTAAAAAAATGCAAGACTTCTAAGTCATCAAATTGCAAAGACTCCCAAGTTTACAACTCTCTAACTTCTAAGTTAATCTTAGCAAACTCGAAGTCAAAACTCTCATAGACTTCCAAGTCAATTTTTTTTAAGACTACGAAATTGTTTCTTCAAGACTTCTAAATCAACGAAATTACTAATTCCCAAGTCACCAAGTGGATTCTTTAGTCATCAATGTTCAAGTCTCCCAAGACATCGAAAACTAAAGACTACCAAGTCGTCAAAGCTCTAGTCTCTAAAATCAAGAAAGTTCTAAGCTCCAAGTTATCAAACTTAAAGACTCACAAGTTATCGAGTCCAAGACACTCAACCATCAAAGTAAAAGACTGTCAAGTTATTCTGTCAAAGGTGTTGACTGCTAAGTCACTAAGCACATTTTCAAATCATATAAATAGGCTTCAAACAGTGACCAACTTGTTACAAACTTTTAGAACACCTTCAAGTTGGGGGCAATGGTAAGGTCACATCCTCTTTCTCATTAGTGATATAGGCGCCTTCTTTTAAATTTGCAGTCTTTTCCTTCAAGTCGGGCATTGGAAATTTATAAAGTTAAGCTTTCAGTGTCTGATCAGAATAGTCGTGTCTTTCCTGTCTGACTGAATGAGTCGAGCCTCTGTCTGTTCGAAGAAGTCAAGTCTGCACTTTCTGATTGGAGAAGTCACATTCGCTATCTGATTGGAAGAGTCACCTTTCTCTCTGATTAGACAAGTCATTGCTTTCTGATCGGGATAGTTACGTTCGTTGTCTGATCGGATGAGCCAAGCCTTCTCTTTCTGATCAGAAGAGTCACCTTCGCTGTCTGATAGAAGATGCCAAGTCTGCACTGTCTGATCAGATGAGTCACCTTTGTTGTCTAATAGGTTGAGTCAAGCATTTGCCTTCTGATCAAGAGAGTCGCCTTCGTTGTTTGATGGAAGAGGTCAAGTCTGCACCGTCTGATCGAATGAGTCACCTATGTTATCTGATTGGACAAGTCATGCCTCATTTGTCTGATCGAATGAGCCAGGCTGTTGCTTTCTGATTGGGATAGTTGCGTTTGCTACCTGATCGGATGAGCCAAGCCTTCCTTTTCTGATCGAAAGAGTCACCTTTGCTATCTGATGGTAGAAGTCAAGTCTCTGTTGCCAAATTAGAGGATTCTAAATGCCTTTTGATGTATTCTAGCCTCACTAATGCAAGAATTTGCAAAAGGGATTCAAGAATGCATATGGGTAGTTTAGAGAGAGATTGAATCAAAGGAAACAAGAACAAGGATAGAACACACATGGGCTAGCAAGGGTGATTCGAGTACCCACCTTGGCTCACACACACTTGGGCAATCTTCTTAGTTCAACTAAGTTACATAACTTAATCACCTTCTTAGTTGAATCAAGAAGGCCTAGTGACCCACTTGAGGTTGTCACACTCAAGATATAACACTAGGATTTCAAGAGAGGTAGAGAGAGTTTTCTAAACTCAAGCTTTGCATTCATTCAAGGTTGTGATACAAAAGGGAAGTGGTTGGCTTTTAAAGAAGCAAATCAGCCAATTCAAACCTCTAAAACCAGCTAAGGGAACCGAAAGTACAAAGGGGGAGTGGGGAAGGGTCAATTCGGCCTCCCTAAGTGCAAAGTAGGTTTAATCCACCTTTGGCCACCTCATCAGGACTAATGATGCTCCCAAATGAGGTGTCAAGCTTTCTAGGTAGCCTA
>JACYFF010031955.1:73223640-73260539 GCA_017589665.1 Selenicereus undatus
GACTAATGATGCTCCCAAATGAGGTGTCAAGCTTTCTAGGTAGCCTAATTACATTAGTATAAGTCAACTTGTAGCGAAACCCAAAGAAAAAGGGCCCTTGTACCGGCTGGTGTATAACCGGGTAAAAGGGGATTTTTGTTATCCTTTTGGTTGGATAAAAGCAGCACAAGGGGGTGCTTTGGGGACCCTTTGGGCACTTGATTTGATAAATATTTGTGTCTTATTTCATGCCCTAAAGTTTCAAAAATAATGGACTTTAGTAAGTTATCTTAATTCTCCTTGAATCTGCCCTTCGCTGGATTTGCACCAGAACTGCACCATCTGAAAGAAGTTGCTGGTTGACCTAGCAAAAGATGTCCAAATTCCTAGAAACTTTATTTATTTAAAAGCTAACATCTTGAACTTAAAGGGGGTGGTCAATGCAGTCAATCATCCCCTCAGTAGCTGGTCCCAAAAGACAGACAAAACTGGGTCAATTTTTAGTTGAACTGGACAGGTTGCTGTTGAACTGATTTAGGGTGTTTCTGACCAATGCCTAAATTTCCTTGACTTCCTTGGTGTTTCTGGGCTCTTGTAGGCATGAGGAGGAGTGGTTAGAAGGCTCAATGAGAAGGTCCCCATCACCTTCGCTCTTTGATTGTATGAGTCAAGCCTTTGTTGTCTGAACGGATGAGTCAAACCCTCACTTTCTGATTAGAAGAACACGCCTTGACTATCTGATTGTAGGGGGCATGCCGTCATTGTCTGAATATCTTTGTTGTCTGAACGGATGAGTAATGTCCTTGCTATCTGACCAGAAAAGTTCTGCCTACACTATCTGAGTGGAGAAAGTCATGCCTTCAAAAATCTAATGGAAGAAGTCGCTACTAGAACGAATAAATCCAAAGTTGACCCCAAAAAGATTATGTGAGGGAGTCTCCTGCAAGAATCGAATCTACGGGGAGAAACGATTCCTTGTCTTAAAGGTCGATCTCACGTCACAATCTAATTGGAGGAGTTGCGACTGAAAGGAAGAAATTCAAGTCGACCCCAACTAGATTAAGTGAGGGAATCTCCTATGAAGAATCGAATCTATAGGGAGAAACGATTCCTTGTCTTAAAAGTTGACATCACTTTGCGATCTAATTGGAGGAGTCGTGGCTAGAAGAAATCAAAGTCGACTCCAAAAAGATTAAGTGAGGGAGTCTCCTGCGAAGAATCGAATCTACGGGGAGAAACGATTCCTCGTCTTAAAAGTCGACCTCACTTCGCAATCTAATTGGAGGAGGCATGGCAAGAAGGAAGAAATCAAAGTCGACACCAAAAAGATTAAGTGAGGGAGTCTCTTGCAAAAAATCGAATCTAAGGGGAGAAACAATTCCTCGTCTTAAAAGTCGACCTCACTTGCGATTTAATGGGGGAATAGTCCGTCTAGCAGTTGCCTAAAGAAAAAAAGGGAAGCATTAGTCAAAGTTCTCTAAAAAGGGGGGGACTACAAAACAAAGAGACCTTAAGAAAAAAGGGTCTAAAAAAAAAACCAAACGGAATATCAAAAGGCCGAAAAAAAGGAAAACCAAAAAAAATTGTGAAAAAGCAGAATCAAGAAGCTGCATGTGCTCGGCAACTCAGTAGAAGAGGACAAAAAATGGAAAATTATGATGGAGTGTTCGTCTCGAGGTGCCAACACTCTGGGGTAATTTTCCACCAAATTGCAAAAAAAGGAACACAGCTGCGGGAAGACACAAACTCTTCTTCCTCGTCCTTTTCTATCTTTCCCGAATAACGCCATGGCTATTACACTGAGACTTACCTAAGAAACTCTGGAAAAAAAAAGCTGCAAAAAATAATAATAATAACAATTCCAACCCTATAGAATCCCTAGAGATTGCAACAACCTAATTCAAGAATTTGGTTTTCTCTTGGCTGGACATGAAGTTGTCAGTACCCAAAGCAAGAGATTTCAGATGTCAAAAATGGAGGCTGGTGGCTTGAAGACGAAGAATCGAAAAAAAAGAAGGGGAAGAGGAGACAATGAATTGACAGCAGCCCGAAAGGGGAATTTATAGCAGTTGTCAGAAAAATTATTGATACAATTTTATCCAAATTTGTTGATAAAATTATATCCTTTTAGGTTGTTGATAGAATCTATCACTAATTGTTGATAGAATTTTATCCTTCTAAATTGTTGATAGATTTTATCACAAATTGTTGATAAAATTTTATCCCTGAAATTATTGATAGATTTTATCGAAAATTTTATCACAAATTTACAAGAAGAATTATCTTCAGAAAAATTTTGCATAGATTATCTACCAAGTCGGCAAGTTATTTCTCCAAAAAACAAGGCTCCAATTTTCAGCATCTTTCAAGTTTTTAAGACTCAGCCGCTTCAAACGCTCAAAAATTTGTTTACGCGTCCGACTCTCGAGGGGGCATTTGTAGAAGGCAAAAATTCTACGACAAATCAGATGATGCCACATGTGAAAAAATCAACCAATCACAAATTGCCATGTGTCACATTGACTTTGGTTGACCTGCTTGGTCAAAATTAAATGTGGCTAAAATCAAGCCAATTAAAAGTCGCCACGTGTCATCGATGATGCAAAAATTAGTAATTATTTGCTTTATTTAGAAATAAGGAAATAATTACTGGGCCCATGCCCAAAGCCTGACTCTAACCCTAACTGGTAGAACCCATAAATAAGGGTCCTCCCCCTTATTCTAAGGGGGAGCTCAACATTCAGCATCCCATAGGCTCCAGAGCTTAGACTACAGACGACATCCAGCTACCAAGCAACAAGGATCAAAGTCAGCTAGCTCAATATCTTCTGCAACCTCAAATTGAAGTCCACTTTAGAGTTTTTCATCCAGTTCATTGATCGAGATCAAGCAACCTCGCCCTCACATCGATTAATTTGGTCAACTATATTTAACATTCAACATTGAACATTATAGAATTTAGAGGCTCAAACTGCAAGCACTATCAAGCTACCAAGCGAGAAGGAACAAAACTTGTGAGCTTCAGAAATAGCAATCAAGCATTTGCATATCAAGATCAAGAGCCATTTCAGAGTTCTTCAACTGATTTGCATCAATCGAGATCAAGCGATCACGCCCTCGAAACAATTCAAGTCATTAGGAGATTGAATTAGATGATCATCTCATTGTATTAAATTCAAAGATTGTACGTACACATACTACATCAATACAAAATTCAATTTGTTTCTGAATTTCTTGTCTAATTTATTTTTGGCGCGAAATTTGTGTTTACAGTCACATTAAGAACTTAACAAGAGCGTGTTTGCCTTAGCAAATGAAGAAAGCTAGGGCAGTTACTAAAGGTTGAAAGCCTGCTCCTTAAAGCCATAAGAAGCTAAGACTTGTTATAGATCTCGAGACCAAAAAACCTACCTGAGATAACTATCTAGGCCCTTCAACAAACTACTACCCATTAGACAAAAGGTCCAACACAATATTCCAAAACATCCACGGCTATCTTCTTCAACATTGTTCATACTAGTGATTGAAGACTATAAATAGAGGACTTTGCTGAAGATTGAGAAGCACAACACACAACACAAAGACAACAAGTGCTTAAACTCATATCCTTAGTTGTATTCTTGAGAGAGTTGTGAGAGTTTTTCTTGTAAAGAAGGGGCCCAACTAGTGTGTTATCCTCACTAAGAAGGGTCTTAGGGCAAATTACTTCAAGTAAGACTTGTAGAGAGTTTGTTGTGAGGTAAGGGAGTTGGAAGAATTCAGCTTGCAAGCAAGAAGGTCAAATAGGTTTCTTTTCTACCTAAGAGATGTTGGAGTTGAACTCCTTCAAGTAGAACTTGAGGGGTGTAAGGTCAAGGTCATTGGGTGGGTGCTAAAGTTGTAATCTCTAGAAGATCAATACTATTAATTCAATCGTAAATAAGTACTCCTTAAGCAGAGGTATAGTTTTATTGAAAAGGTGAACTTTAGTTAAAAAATGCAATTTGCTGTATTTCCTACATTTTACTTTTTGCTCAAGATCCTTAATCTATTATGTTTAGTGTCCTTTAATCTACACGTATTTATTTGTTTCGAGCTTAAGTTTTTGTTTCTGGTTATTTTCTATTTTCCTGTTCACTACCTAGAGGGTGAGTACTATAACTTGGCACCATTAGATGTACCTCGACATTGTCTATCATCAGTAACGACTTCTGCTAATCAAATTAGAAATTACTGGGTTATACTAAATAAAGACAATCATGCAGTAGATTACATGCGATAATGTAAATAGCAAATCACAATTGCAACGTCAAATATAATGAAAAGGAAAATAAAAAATATTAAATATTTATAGCAAGCAAGTACTAAATTAATTAAAAATTATATCTTTACAAAAAATGCGAAACTAATAAAAAAAGGGAAAGGAAAAGAGAAAGGCAAAGGGAAAAGGTTATTGGGTTCATGCTCTTAAATTAACCCCTTGATTAAGCAGAATTAGCAGTGTGGCCCGCTTCAACTCTCCATTCTTTAGTGGTGCGTTTTTCTATTCCTAACTATGTTTTTTTTTTTTTCTGTTTTCAACTGTCCCTTGCACCCTAGGGGTAGCCTTGTGTATAAAGACAAAGGCGTAAATCCTAGGATAGTTTAAAAATGATTCCCAAAGGTATTCAAATAAAACCTTGACGGTAAGTAAACCAACGTAATCGAGGAACATGGGCATGTTCCTAATGCTAGGCACAAAAATCAAGTCAAGTCAAGAACATGTGCGTGTTTCTAGGCCTATGCATGAAAATTGAGGTGAACCAAATCTTGTTGCATTCCTAAACCAATAAACCAGGTTGGGCTCTTGATCCTGGGTTAAGGATTAAGTTAACTTTCAAACTACGTATAGGTAACTTATGCCTACTTAATGTTCATTTTGAAGGTTTAATACTAGTTTGAATTTTATTAGGCATCAAGCATGGAGATTAGCCTAAAGTTTCGTCCTTGGCATTTTATAAAAATTGAGACATAATTTTCTGATGTCTACAGTTAGTCCCGCTGTAACTGAGCCTGAGCAACGTGATGGTCAAAGTAGGCAACTTTCATGCTTAATTTTGGGTGATTAGTATAATGCTATGAACATCAATCTCTGAAAACATGACATTAAGTTGTTCAATCCCTAGAAGTGACATGCTATCGGTCTCTGTCGTCTATTAGATGTTGATATCGAGATATCTATTCTCTAAATTCGGCCTAGCATTGGCAACGAGTTGATGTCAAGGTGTTTAATATATTAATTTGAGATGTGATTTGTTAGGAGTTGATGTCAAGAGGTCTAATATCTGAATTTGACTTTTCATCAGCATCTGACTTGTCTCCATTCAAGAGTTCATGTCGAGATGGCTAATCTTTAAGTTTGACTAATCATCAATCTTTGATAAATTATCAGCCAGGAGTTGATATCAAGCTATCTAAGTTTTGAATACGATGTGTCCTCTATCGGAAGCTTGATGTTGAGATGTTCAATCTTTGAATCTGGCCTATTGTCGGTTGGAAGCTTGTTATTGTCCCCTTATGTTGGAAGCCAGTAGGATCGATGTTGACAGTTAATCTCGTTAGTTTGCGAGCCTATTGCTCGATCTCGATATTTGTTATGTTATGCCAAGTCGCAGATGTATGTGGTGTCCTCCTATTTTAGAATGAAGGTGATGATTATCATGTCCCCTGTTGCGGAACAAAGATGCTAATTTCTCATGTTTAAAATGCAATAGATAAATTGAGCAAAGATACTTGTATCAAGCTTGATTTGAGGGTGGAGCCTCCTCTTTATGCCATTTGATGTGTACTTACCTCAACAAGATTCACGCTCACAAGAACACTCAAGGTAGACTCGGATTGAAGGTCATGAAAACCAAATGCAAAGATGAGAAAAACAAGAGCTTGGATGATCGAGTGACCTTTCAAGGGATAATCCTAGGAGCCACCATTGGAGAATACTTGGACAATCTCTTTAGATCAGCTAGTTACAGAATTTAATCACCTTCTAGTTGAGATAAAGAGACCTAGAGACCCACTTAAGTTGTCAAGCTGAAGATATAACACTAGGAGTTTTAATGGAGAGAGTTTTTCAAACTCACAAAGTTCATACACTCAAAAGTTATTACAAAAGACTCTTTGTCTGTGTTTTAAGGCCCTTATACGGCTACCCAAGGCCTCAAATAGCAGCCAAGAGACAAATAGTACAATTAGGCATCAATTCTAGCCATAGCGTAAGTACTACTAAGTCTAATCCTACTTGTGACACCTCATTAGGACTAATGATGCTCCCAAATGAGTTGTCAACCCTCTAATGCTACTGGAAATACTCAGGTACAAGTCAATTTGCAGCTAAGGACAAGAGAAAACCAAGAATTACATCACTATGTACTAACTAGCTATGGACCGGTCCAAAGGAATTAAAATCGTCCTTTCTGCTGGTTAATAGCAACAGACGGGGGTGCTTCCTGGTCGTTTAAGGTTGATGATTTGATCAATATTTATCTCATATTTTATGCCCTAAAGTTTCAAAAAATTTGGAGTTCAATAGGTCAACCATTTGGCCTTTGTTTCGGACCTGTGCTGGATTTGGACCTGCACTGCGCAGTTTGAAAGAACTTGCTGTTTGACCTAGAAAACGACCTCCAAATGACTTGCAACTGGTCTTATTGGAAAGATAACATCCTGAACTTAAAGGGGGTCATTATGGAAGTCACTTATCCCCTCATTATCTGGTCCAAAAAGAGTGACAAAACCAGGCCAATTATCGGTCGAATCTGCCCACATTCTGTCCGAGTGCTCTATGGTGTTTCTGACCAAGGCATGAATGTTCTTGACTTCCTTGGAGCTTGAATGGTTGTGTAGGCTAGCTGGTTGCTCATCCAAGGCTTGATCTTGATGGTCCCCATCACCATTGTACCTATTGAAGGAACTTTCTAATGTCCTTGAAAACGGGCTAGGATTGTGTGAACAACTTTGTGGATGTCCTTTTCTTGTCCGGCCACATGCTTCTTCAATCTAGGGTGTTACTGAGTATTTAGAGTGAAGGGTAGGCAGATAAATAGGGAAATTTTCATATTGTTGTTGATATAATTGGTCTAGACTTTCTTTTAATTGGCAATTTTCATATGGGATCAATCTTGATATGATTGGTCCAAAATTTCTTGTAATTGACAGTTTTTATATTGATGTTACAAAATCACCCTCGACACACTCCCGCTCTCCAGTTAGGTCAAATATGGTTGCAAAAGAAACTGAGTCATTAAAGGCTCAATAGGGTTCCAAGTAGTGATTTTTAGGTTTGAAGAGGAAATTAATGAAGGTTACCAAATGAGATCTCCTATCATAGGCATATTCTTTAAAGTTACATAACTTTGCTTCAATAAAATCTTCTGATAATGAGATTGAAATCCTTGGGTTTTTTTTTTTTTGGTTATTATTATTCTCGCTTTCCTTTTGTGCAACTCACCTTTTTAGGTTTTTAAGCTAGCCCCACAATTTCCTTTCTCTTTTTTTGGGGGGGTTTCCTTGATTAGTCATAGGACAAGAGCATTCTGGTTTAAAAAAGAAAGAAAGAAATGGAATGGGCTTGGGAGGTTCAAATGAAAAGGATGAGGTATCGAGACTTGGACAAAAAATGGGGTGGTGAATGGTAGTAAATGGACTCTTAGGCCATGAATACAAACTTAAGGAGTTGAATGGCACTCTTTAGATCCAACATTTGGTGTGGATGTATGTAATAAGCTTAGTAATGAAAGCCCAAACAGGATTGGTACTAGGTTTAGTCTCCTATAAACGGTATAGCATCTTGGATTGCATTCTTTAGATTATTAATGGGTGTTGACATGTGCTTCATCGAAGATCTTAGGTTTAGTGATCTAATAATGAGCCTAAGGTGGGCTAATTTAGTTTGACTTTAAGCGAATCTATTGATAGCTTAACGCAGTTTTAAGCTTGATCTTCCTTAATTATTGTCTAATTGAGGTTGATAGATGGAGTTATGTGATCATAAAAATAGGGGCCAAGGTAAGGTCGAGTTTTGGATTACTTTCCATGTCCACAAGTTTAACCAACGTATAGGCTATGTTATTCACTACCTGATCATTGGACTTCCATATGGTCTATAGCTTGATAGATATGTTAGAGAAATGTCCACTATGATTCTAGAACTCTTAACATCCTGTTTTTAGGGATTTTCAAGATAGATGCAATCTTCCTTATCCTCAATAAAGTAGCAATGGATAAAAAGGATGAGTAGAAGGAAGGCAATGGAAGGGAAATGTTATTGACCTTAGTGATGGTTTTAGTTTAGTGAAATTTTAGCAACTAAGGTTAGGCTAAAAAGAAAGTAAGGATGGGGTTGCTGGAATTTATGCCAAGCGAGGTGAAGTCCAGGTTGGGGTATGAGAATAATACAAGATACTAGAGGCTGGTGGTTAGTTTTAGGTTGAAATTAGGCCTCATTCTAGATTGGGCCCTAAGTTGGGCTTGAACAACTAACTTGTGAGCTTAAGTTGGATCTAAGTGTACTTTGGATGAATCGTGAGCATAATCGGGTTTAAAGCATGAACTTGATTCACCATACATTGAATGGGCTAATTCAGGCATGTGCATAGGTTTGGGTGGGCTTATCCATGTTTCCTAGACCCAAGGGTCGGATGTATGATGTATGAACTATGGACTTGAATGAAGGCAATGATGCATGATTAACTTGGAATCTAATCCGTTAAGCTTCCTTAAGTTTAATAGGCTACATTATGGACTTAGAAATTAGACAGACCCATATGCAGTTTGCGATACTTGACATGACTAACAAATGGTGTAATAATTGATGCAAAGACTCAAAAGGGGGCCCAAGTAGCTCATTATATTGTCAAATGCTGTCCAACAATTTACATACAATTTAGGGCCCAGTCACTTCAATCCAAGACTTCATAAATGGGTCATAACTACGATTGTATCATGCAGGATAAGACCTACACCGGCCCTAGCCTAGAGATTACTGCCTAGTATGATCCACATGCGATGCCCAAAGACAAATATAATAGACAAAAACAAAACAGACATTACAACCAGATTGACTTTTTGTAAAATCTAAATTGTAAAAGAATTGTGAATTGTTACCATAAATAAGACTAAATAAGACTTCCGTAACCGTTTTCTTAGTGTTACAACTTACTCAATTGTAGTAACAATTCAAAAAAATATATTTAACTATAGTAACAGTTTAGAAAATATGTTACATCTACCTTGAATGCATTTAGAAACATGTTGCATATGATATCTTTGTAACCCTATTTTAACTGATATAATGGACATCTCTTCCAAATAAGATATCGGCTTTAATAGTTAGCACTCACTCCTAGTTAGATAAGGCCTTACCTTCGATTCAATTAGTGTGTCTTCTATAATGTTAACCATCTCTTTTATTCTATTGTACTAACCTCTGTGCCATATTTAGAGAATAGCAGGCATTACATGAAGCTTCATTATCCAAGAGATCTTATGATGTAGGTACGAATATACTTCTAGGGTTCTTTTTAATCATAATTATATGACGACTAATTATAAATTTCTTTAGAGGTGATTTTTATTGAACTCACCCAGTCACCCATAAATAAAATGTCAGTCAATCTTAGATTGAATAATGACCTAAAATAAAATTATTAGTCTACCCAAAATTAGAAGAAATCATTTGGTCATACATTTTGCATAATGTATTTGGGAAAAAAGAAAATAATTTTTGAAAGCATTAATTCTATTAATTTTTAAAAACTTATGATAAATCCATAACTTAATCATTAGGTGGAACCACATGTACTCCCCTGGTCCCATTTCATGCAATATTTTATGCAATAAATATATTATACTCAACGGAGTACATACTTTCAAAAATCACATTAATAAATATATATTAAAAAATTAATATATGATAAACACACACTTAAAAAATATATACATGTGAATAAGAAAAATATATGCTCCAGGGGGCACATAAGAAATTGCCCCCAAACATATAAGAAAACACTTAAATTTGTCGGGCAAGACTACACGTGGCAAGTTTGCACATAAATGAACCGCAAAAGACAGTTTAATACAGTATTACATACACTGCGAGAGAAATTGAGAAAAACAAATCTAAAGCTTTATACATCAAATACCTTAGTTGTGATTACTAGGGGATGACCTCATCCAGAATATTAGACAGTTCATACATGAGGAGCGCAGTAAAAAATCGATCTTTTAAACCTTGGGTGCCTAATAATTACGCAACATCACAACTTCGAACGGGACTGCTCAATGAGCACTCGTCTGAGAAGCTTTCCTGAAGCTGACTTGGGTACACTATCAGAAAACATCACCTTCCTCAACCTCTTGTAAGGCGCAACCTACAATGACGAGAGCACAGAATCATAATCATTGACGTTTCCAGATGACTCGAAACCACTTTCATGTTGATTCTTTGGACAAGATCACAACCACAATGACTATCCAGTATATTTTAGTTTCATTTTCTATGATGTTATTTTGGAAGCTAGGAAGGGGAGCCTTGGAGCAACAGTAAGGTTGTCTCCGTGTGACTAAAAGGTCACGGGTTCGAGCCGTGGAATCAGCCATTGACAAAGTCAGGTTAGGCTGCCTACAATTCACCTCTTGGGGTGCGGCCTTTCTCCGGACTCTACGTGAACACGGGATACTTGTGCACCGGGCTGCTCTTTTTTATTTTGGAAGCTAGGATGTGGACATTTGACCTCCACTCCGCTCCCTGAACACCAACCACCCACCCCAAAAAAGTCCCTCGCTCAGATTTCATAGTTCTTGAAATATCTCTGGCTGTATTACAGAATCCAGGAGTTCAACTAAAACCCGCAGAGTTCTACTAAAAGCGATATATGATCACACCATAATAGCAAATGGCCAGGGAAAAATTGTCTCTTTCGAATCTACCTGATCTGCGACAAACTTCATCACATCCTTTTCCTTGAGGCTACTTTTAGGTGATCGAACCACATAACCAACAGGTACTTCACCCGCTTCAGCGTCAGGAAAACTGAATAAGATAAAAGGAATAAATTTGGAATAATTTTGAGGCAATGTTTAGCAAGAAGCTACATAACTAATATACACTAAAGTCACATAAACTTACGGAACCACAGCAACCTCTAATATTTCGGGATGTGAAATAAGGATAGCTTCAAGTTCTGCAGGTGCAATCTATCGAGAAGGTAATAGGACAATTACAATGCTACCCACCAGTAATAAGATAAAATAATTGATAAAATAAGCATAAGCAGAGCTTGAACCCTCTTCTAGGCCAAAAAGTTGTTACATCATTTCCAAGACAAAAGGTTCAATTTAAAACAAAATATGCAGTATCTAGCTGTCCCTATATACAAACATGTGTTCTTTTTTTTTTTTTTTTTTTTGAGTAAACACATATGTGTTCCTTGTTATTCTGCTTTTGAACATTCTGGCCTATTTGGGACTCAGCAGCTGTTTTATGAACATGGGGAAGTTGAAGTGTATATTTGAACTTGATCTGACTGAAGACAAGCCCACCGAATCATGGTACCCAACAAGAGCAAAAGGTTGCCCTAAAAAAAAAAAGGAAAACAAAAGAAAAAATATGGGCCCAAGGTGGGCTGCAGGGGTTTTTTTTTCTCTGCCACTATTAAAAAAAACAAAATCATGGTTTCAGAAACCAATAAACTTTGCACGGTAATAGAGTGCTTCTTGATTGAAGAATTAGCTGCAAGGCTCTAATGGAAAGTGATGGGATGCACTTCGCAGCAGTATTCCAGTATCTTACATCAATATTTGTGGGAAGTCTCTATGGGAATCTTCATTTTTATTTTTTACATTTTTTTTTAGTTTTACCTAGGACCAATAACAGCCTCTTAGCTAAAGTGACCATCTTCAGAACAAGACTAAGCAACACTAAAAGGATGAGCCGACTAAGAATACAGGCTGGAGAACCCTTAATGCAACATCTGGCTCGTGTTGCCTTTTTGTTCATTGAAGGCAGGGCAAGTGACACGACATGCAACTTAAGTATATATAGGGCTGATTCCCCTCTGCTATTATTTAGTGGGATCTAGTATGCAGGGTTGGTTCCTCTCAGCTATTGGTACACAGTGATGTGCATTTTTGCAACATTTTATACGGTTCAAACCTTTGGAGTAACTTCGAAGTACACCAATACTCTGATTTGAAGATGACTGTAAGACATGCCCATTGTTCATACACAGGATTGGAGAAGACAAAAGAAAATACAATCAAATCAGATTCAGAGGTTATAGCACACTTGCGGAAACATATAAGCTCTTTTCAATTTCATTTTCAGATATTTAGGTTACAGAGGATGATGTTACATGCCAGAATACCCTATTCCAAATGACATACCTGAAAACCTTTGTATTTAATGAGTTCTTTGAGTCGATCCACAACAAATATCTGGCCTTCCTCATCAAAGTATCCAAGATCTCCTGTATGCACCCAGCCCTGATCATCAATAGTCATCTTGGTTGCTTGTGGATTATTGAAATAGCCTGTGTATAGATACAAAATAAGATCAGCTTCTGGATCCTGAGGAACTCATCCAATACACATTGTATTAGTAAATGAATTATGAACATTGAGCAATTATGAAGCTTTCAAATATGTGTTTCATGACACCATGAGTGCTAGAATTCCAGAGAATTCAGCGTGCCTTACCTTACAACAAACCACACAAATAGGATAATGACTATGGTTGGTCACTACTTTGACCTAAATGGATTGTTTCAATTTGTGAAGGCCAAAGTCGTATACTTGTATACATCGATTCAAATTAGTTATGAGACACTATATCAGTAGACATAGGAGGAAAATCATTAGTCCAAAGTCGATGTAGAAAAGTGGTGCTTTCTGTTTGCTTTCCTATCCTTGCTCTGTTTGCACCTATTTAGATTATGGCTCCTTGAAAAATCCTCGAGGCTTTTGATCAGCTCAGATGCCATCTAAGAGGTCAGTTTCAATGTCTCCTTGCACTTTGAGTTTCCTTTTCTTTTTTTTTTTTTTTTTTGGTGGTGGCTGCTGCGGGGAGGTCTGCTTGGTGTGCTTCTTGATTTCGACCATCACTTCCAGATTTTCATGGTGAATGTGCATGGGAAAAAGGCCAATGAAGTTAGCATCTGTTTACTGAACATTCCAACAACTTAGCTGCCCAGCAGCAAAAAACACTGCTTCCCCTTTCTCATCTCTCCCATCGCCAGGTCTTAGTCTTCCTACATGTTAAATTGCTATATCTACGTCGGAACTTGATCACCCCAGGAGAGGCATCCCTGGCAGTGGAGCAGATTATGAAACTCTCTACCTTCTCTTTCTTGGTTATGCCCACAGGTTGAAAAT
Source organism: Selenicereus undatus (assembly GCA_017589665.1). NCBI lineage: Eukaryota > Viridiplantae > Streptophyta > Magnoliopsida > Caryophyllales > Cactaceae > Selenicereus > Selenicereus undatus. Next base: position 73,237,006 of record JACYFF010031955.1, read on the forward strand.
CCCTAACAATATATAAATGCTTTCAACTTCCAGACAGCATGGTGCCATGGTTCTGGGCCTTTCCCAATAAATGACAGTTCCACGGAGCCCAAGACAAGACAAGAAATTCAGCAAGTGGTTCCTCATCACAATTGGGCCTAAGGACCTTGCCATGAAGTGACGAGATCCCACCACTTCTGACATCAAAACTCACAAGAACAGCCAGTAAGTATTGTACATGTGAAGTTAGACATCCAAATAAGTTGAGGTGAGTTTCTGAACAATTAACCTGCAAGTGAAGCATGAGCTCAATCACATATCTAGAGCCTATGAGAATCGACAGGCACAAGTTCAAAGCCAGTTGGCCAAGAATACCAACTGCAAGGGCAACTGAGCAGAAAGAGAAAAGGAGAGTTTGGGAGAGCAGTAAAATATGAGAACAGGAAAGAAAGAAAGGAGGTTCAATGACAAAAATAAAGGAAATTGGAAGTTTATTTATCTGGCTCTCACAACAACGTCCACAATCATCAGAAATGGCCCAGAATAGTGCCAAGAGAAACATGCATATAATCAAAGATAGAAAGGATGTACACAAGGAAGTAAAACAAAGCGAAAGAGTCATAGAAAGGATGTACACAAGGGATTAAGAGAAACCGAAATAGTCAATTTCTCAACAAGAACAGGTCTGTTCATTGGAAGTGCAGGTAAAGGGAACTTGCTCATGTACAATCTATGAAAGAACACATATAGTAATCAACTAACATCAATCATCAGGGCAATGCAACAAGACAACCTAATATGGATATCAATATTGGAGAGGTTACAGGAGGTCAAGCTGTTTTTCAACTTTATCCTCCGTGGCTAACTGGAGTGCAGATAAGTCATTCCTAGTGTACAAGCTCCATGGCATTGGTAACCATGATATGTACTGTGACATCAAACATAAGGCTCATATAACAACACCACCACTTAGAGTAGCCCTTGCTATAGTTGAGGTTTATTGAGGTTAAGATGTCTGCAACCATACCATTTTATGGATATCAACAGTTGAAATATCCTACAACATAAGGTCAGAGGGAATTATACTGATGAATGCAGCAGCACAATCACGACAGTGGATCGAACACATGGTGCATGGAAGCAAGTCAGTAACTATGAGTAGGAAGGGTTTAGGGAGCTCAAAGATAGTGTTACATTATCCTATCACTCTATCAGGCTATGATAGGGATGTTGTTTCTGGGAAACTGTAGAACAGAAAACAGATTTGCATCACGAAAAGCCTAAATTTTAATGGTGAAGAGGTAAATACATTCATGACATCCAAATTGTCAGTGCTCTTTCATTAATTCCTAGCCTTTTGTTTGCTCTTAAAGAGTTTCGTCCAAATTTCCCCAGCAAGTTAAACATAAGTTCTTATGTACAGATCCAACACATAAACAACATTGCTAAAGCTTTCCAGCAATCATCAAATGCATGAGCTTCATTTCTGGAATAGAAAAGCCGACTACATAAATTCTGCACAGCCTAACTTCAGGGAAGCTGCTTTTTCAGTAATGGAAGTCTGGGGTGCATACGGACTTAAGCGCATAATTCTGCAAACCTACCAGTCAGATTTTCCAGATCATAGATGGTGATTTGGATTAATATTGAACATCTAGAAATGCTTGCTTTGACTGTAATAGAAGTCAGCATGAACATCATAGAATTATTGCAGTACCTTTCATGATATTAGGCCCTCGAACCCATATTTCCCCCAGTCGCTTAGGCAGGAGAGGCTCCAATGTATCTACTTTAACTATCCGAGCTTCAACACTTGAAGCCAACATTCCAGCTGAGCCAGAGTGTCGACCACCCAGTCTTGGGTGCTCTATAGATATGATTCCACAAGTTTCTGTCATACCATACCCCTGAAATTGTAATTTACATTTGAATCAAAAAATAATCAGCCCACTGATTGAAATAATACGCTTTGCCCTCTCTCAGATTTTCAGCAGATTAAGGACTAATGAACACTGTGCTATGTGAAGTTTTCATATAACCTCAACCACCATGGTCGCATATTTGACACTCTATTATCAACAGGGAAACTTGATACTTCATTTTAGGACCACAAAATGGATTTTTTCATCAAATTCTGACAAGTTGATGAGTACCAAAATCAAAAAACTTCTAGCCAAATCAATGACTATGGCCTGACTGAGTGTCTGAGCAATACTAAAGCTAGTAATCCATGCTCCAGCTCCAAGGATTGATTCGCAATTGCATTATCACATCAGAGTTAATCAACATGGATTTCAATAAGTTCATGAAAATATGGTTGAAGGCACCTCACATATTACGATGAAAATCTATTCAATGACTCAATTTTAGAGTTTTAACTAATGACTATAATAATTTGCTTTTCATGATTGATGGCACTGTACATATGATAGATTATCCAAAATTCACATTGAAATGTATATGATTAAAGCCCTATTCTCTTCGACTTTTTTTGTCTAAACTTATTCTGAACTGAACGTATTTGAACTTATTCTAAACTTATTTGCTGAACTTATGTACTGAACTTATTCTGAATTTATGAAGAACAAAGTTATGAACTCATTTGTTAAAATTGGCTAAACTTATTCTGAACTTATTTATTGAACTTATTTTAAACTGAACTTATATGAACTTATTCTTTAAAAATAAGATAAAAAAACAGAGACCCTGTTCTGTTTGACTTATTATGTCTTAATTTATTATTAACTGAACTTATTTGAACTTATTTGCTGAACTTATTTACTAAACTTATTCTGAACTTATTCTGAACTTATTAAGAATAAATTTATGAACTTATTTCTTGAACTAATTGTGAACTTTTATTTACTGAACTTATTCTGAACTGAATATATCTGAACTTATTCTTCAAAAGGAAGTCAAAGAGGATAGGGCCTAAGGCCCCGTTTTCTTCGACTTATTGTTTGAAGAATAAGTTCAAATAAGTGCAGTTCAGAATAAGTTTAGAATAAGTTTAGTAAATAAGTTCAGAATAAGTTCAGAATAAGTTTAGCAAATAAGTTCAGAATAAGTTTAGCAAATAAGTTTATAAATTTGTTCTTAATAAGTTAAGAATAAGTTCAAAATAAGTTGAGAATAAATTCAGCAAATAAGTTTAGAATAAGTTTAGATAAGTTCAGTTCAGAATGAGTCCAAACAAAATAAGTCGAAAAAGAACAGGGCCTAATAAGTTCAACAAATAAGTTCAGTTTTGAATATGAACAAGTTCAGAAATTTGCTTTTAATAAGTTCAGAATAAGTTCAGTTCAGAATAACGCAAACAATTTCAGAATAAGTTCACACAAATTCAGTAAATAAGTTTACACAAGTTCAGTTCAGAATAAGTTCAGATAAAATACATCAAAGAGAACAGGGCCTAATACAGTAGATTCCTACACGTGCTTTAGACAATGATCTTGCGCAGGAAAGCCTTCTGGGGCCAGGGAAGATGCTTCTACAGCTGCCAATAGAAAATGTGACCCTGCAAGGACAAGTTCACGTGGGTAACCTACACCCCTATCTGCACGACTGCACCAGTACTTATGCGACCAGAGAATGTTGTTAGCAACTTTTTTGGCAAATGAAAAATGTTAGAAACACACTATGAACATTTAAAATGTTACCCAACAGATACATAGCAGTCTACAGAAGATAAAATCACTGAGCAGCTCTAATATTTTTTTAATTAAATACCTGAATAACCTTAGCCTGAGGCACATTCTTTGCACACTCTTCCATTATCTCCTTCCCAAGAGGTGCAGCCCCAGAACCAATTTGCTTCAAAGAAGAGAGGTCATACTTCTGGACAGAACTGTGCTTAGCCAATGCAAGCATAATTGGAGGGACGATCCACAAGTTGGTAACATTATACTTTTCTATTGCTTTCAACATCATCTCGAAATCAAACTTTGCCATGGTTACCACTGCAGTACCCCTCTGCAGCTGAGCATACAGAACTATAGACAAACCAAACACATGAAACATAGGAATCAAACACAGGAAAACATTGTGCTTCTCGCCCTCAAAATCTTGATCAGTTGAAGCCATGAGTGAGGCAGCAATGAAATTCCTATGAGTTAGCACGACGCCCTTGCTAACACCGGTGGTGCCAGATGAATACAACAGTGCAGCAGTGTCAGACTGCTTGATTGGAACCACTGGCAAATCCACTGCGGACCCATTAACCAAATCATCCAAGTAAAAAACTTTCGTACTAGACACAACATTCCCAGCTCCCTTAGGCCCCAAAATCAAAGCAGGCAAATTCAAATCATTCACCTTTTCCCATAATTCGGGGACAGTTACAATCATTTGGGGTTTGCAATCATCAGCTTGTTTCTTGATCTCAGACACCGCATAGATGGGATTCACAGTGGTAGCAATAGCACCAGTGGCAATAATACTAAGAAAAGTTGCTGGGTAATGGATTGAATTTGGGGCGAACATGAGAACAACATGCCCCTTTCGAATACCCAGTTGGGTAAGACCATGAGAGAGCTTAGCAACTGTTGACTTCAGGAGAGAGAAAGTCAAGGTTTGCCCAGAATCGGAATCGATCAAAGCAGGCTGCTCGGGGTAAGAAGAGGTGTTCCTGAAGAGAAATGAGACCATTGAGAGGTTGGGATTTGTGGGTAAGATCAGTGGTGGCCTAAGCGACCTGTAAATGCCATCACGGCCATAACCTGAGCGCTCCATATATCGTCGAGGTGGAAGGGAACATGAGAAATTCAACAGAAATTCAGGATGTCTGCATTGTGCTGAAATTTGGAAGAGAGATGGCAGTCTGTGGATTGCATTTTGATAAATGGAGAGGGTTAGATCAAATATAGTCGGTTCTTGAATTGAGTGATGTTGACAGAGACGTGTAGACGTAGCACGCGATGGGCAAGATGATTCCAATGCATTCGAACTCCGTGATGGGACATACAGACGCAAAATCGTATTCCTTTGCTACTACAATTTTTATTATTATTTTTTTTTAAAGACATACACTACAATGAAGTTATATCTAACATGCATCATTTTAGTTTTCAATAATTCTAAATACTTTAACAAAAATTATATCAATTTGACAATAGTATGATTATTTTTTTTTACAGTGGAGTTAGAAAAACAAACAAAGCAAAGGATGTCTGCAATGCCCCAAATGTACATAAATCATTGTTTGCGATTCTTTCATTAGTTTTCCCAATTAGACATGATGACCCAAATGATCAGTTGTTACCGCCGTCCAGCACGGACAAGGCTTTGCTTGCACATGATAAACTTAGCTATAATAATCAATGTTTACCATCAAAGACATTCACACCATCACAACCCATCAGATCATTTAGATAAATATAGAAACTGTTCTAACATTAAACCCATTCAAATATATCAAGGATTACACCAAAATATAGAATTATGATAAAATATACAATTGTCACACCAAAATATATCACAATACGGTGTTATAAACATCTCAACAATAATACACCACCATTCTATATAGACTTCCTGGCTCACTTATCATTTTCGATTGTCCTGCCCGCCTGAGGGCAATTTGCTGAACGCTTTCCTAAAACAAAACATGAAAACATTTTGAACTGTGAGCCGAAACTCAATACATGCATTCCTGTATTGTTAAACGTTTATGGAAAAATTGATTGGGCCCGTATTGCAATTTATTTTTAATTAAAAACAGGAAATGAGACAAATATAAAATTGCGTTGTCAATTATTATCTGATAGTGAACCCTTAGTAACTGTTACGATTTGAAGATATGTGTACACCTGCCAAGCCGATCGGGACCTGACCTAGAGCCGCGCAGATAACTGAAGGGCTATGCCCTGTAACTAATAACTGATGGGCCACTAGTTATGTGATAAATCACTTATTAAACTGATTCATTGATGTACTTACCAAAACATTATAATTTTGATAAATATGTGCTGATTTCTAAAGATACAGACAATGAACGTACCTGGAATTTTTAAATGTAAGCTCACTGAATAATATTATGCACAAAAGTGGAAGGAATGATAGATTAGGCCTTGACTCTGTACAAAATTATTATTGTAGGACATAAGGTTAGCAAAAATATTTATTTCATAGCTAATAATTTAGTAAAAAAAAAAAGCATAACATGGCTTAGAAAGAATGACTCATAACTTAGTCATCTGAGCTTTGATTGAGACTCAAAACCCCAACACAGAAAGCTTAGGAAGTCCCAAAAATCTTTCATTTAGAACACCAAGCTTGATTCCTACAATAGAATTCCCAAAATGAGGCTAGAACACAAATATATTAGTTTTGGTCCATTTTGCACAGTTTTAGTAAAATGACCATAATGTTTTTCACAGACCTTGGATTAAGGTGATTCAAAAGGAATTTTGAAGCTAACACACTAAAGTATATACCCACCAAAAATCATAATTTTCCAATGGGCCGATCATTACCAGTTTAACTGTGAAGTCTGTGCTGTAGTTTATGGCCAACTTGGACTCACTCCAACTCATTTGAAATCACCAAAAACATCATCATAAATACCAATAGGTTAGAACATGACCAAATCAAAGATAAAACAATAAAAATTCAACACTTTAACATCAAGCTTGCATGATTAAGGAATAACCCTAACCCTAGCATGATCCAACTTCAATTCCACCATGATCAACACCAAAATAACTCTTATTTCTTATCAAAATAACATGATCAAAGATCACAAACATCAAAACAAGAATCAAAACTAAAATAAAAAGAAAAACCAAAAAGATAAAGTGTCAAGATTACTCACTTTGCTTGAAGATAAGTAGAGATGGAGATGATGTTTAGTAGTTTTGATGATGGAGGATGATAGCTAGAGGTACTGAGATGTTGGGGGGGGGGGGGTCGGAAACCACCAGGGCTAGCTGCCCGTGAGGAGAGAGAAAATGTGTGTTTTGGATTGAGTTGTGTGTTTTTGACTAATCAACTATCTTGGCTGAATTTTTAACTAGTAAAGTAACCTTTTTAGGGTAACTGTGAGACCCAGAGTTTTGTCGTAATCGTTTAATGAATTTTATGCCTGTTGGGTTGGAATAGTTTACTTGAATACCCTTCAGCCTTGGGAGTAGTTCGATGTTTTAAATCGAACCTGGTTAAATTTGGGAATGAATAGTCGATGAAGGAGTATATTATCGATTTGGGTTTGGAATTCGGTTACGAATTAGACTAGCAGTGTTAAGTTTGGACTGTCGAATAAATGAAAGGGAGAAGGGAGGGGCAAACTGGTAATTTCGCGTGCCCCTTATTTCTTTCCCCCATTGCCGCGATGCCCCCCCCAACACGACACTCTCTCTCTTCCTCCATTCTTCTTCTGCTGCTGCTTCTTCTTCTTGGCGCCCTGTCCGTCCTCTCCTTCGCGTCACCACCACGCACGCCGGAGTCAGCCACCGCCCCCTAGCCCCAGGCGACGCCCACCTAGCTGCCGGCGACCCACCCCACGCGTGGCTGGGCCAGAATCGGCTACGGGCAGGACGAAAATCCGGCGAAGAACCGGTCGAACGCCGGTGAACTTGGGGCATGCAAGGTGAATTCGAACCCCTCATTCATTCATAAGTGTATTCTTGACCTAGATTCTCCCTAATTGTGGTTGATTTCTCCAGAAATTGCAAGTTAGGGTTTCGGTTTGGAGGAACCCGAACCCCCACGCGAAAGCAAACAGATTTCTTGGGTGTGTGGAGTCCGAATTCAGCTTCAACCTAGCCATTGCACGCAAATTGTTTGAATTCAAGTGGGTAATCCTTTAATCCCACTTATTTTAAGAATTTCGTATGATTATCAAGTTTATGGATTTGCTAGTTATAAGTATTTATGCCTAAAGAGTATGAATTATGCTAAGAATATGTATTTGAGGTGAGTTATAAGCATTTAGTTTCGATTCGAATCAAACTGGGTAAATTATGCTTAAGGTGCTAATTCGAAGTGAATTAAATGTGTTCAGCTTCGATTCGAATCAATTTGGGTGAATTATGCGTAATATGTTAAGTCGCATCAATTTGGGTGATTTATGCTAACGAGGTTAATCCGAAGTGAGTTATAGCTTCGATTCGAATCAAATTAAGAGAATTATGCTTGAGGTATCAAGTCGAAGTTAGTTATAAACGTTTAGCTTCGATTCGAATCAAATTAAGAGAATCATGCTTGAGGTATCAATTCGAAGTGAGTTGTAAACATTTGGTTTCGAATCGAATCGAATTGGGTGAATTCAAAGTGAGTTATGTATGTTTAGTTTCAATTCGAATCGATTTGGGTGAATTCAAAGTGAGTTATATATGTTTAGTTCAATTCGAAGCAATTTGGGTGACTTATGATAACGAGGTTAATTCAAAGTGAATTATACATTTGTTTAGCTTTGATTCGACTCGAATTAAGGAACTATGCTTGAGGTATTAATTCGATATGAGTTATATACGTTTAGCTTCGATGCGATTCAATTTGGGGAAATTACGCTCGAGATGCAAATTCGAAGTTGTATGAATTCGATTGTATGCGTGGATGAGCAAAGGGATTAAGCTTACTATGTTTATAAGCAACCTGATTATGTTTGTAAGCAAACGAAGACGGTTTTATGAATTAGCAAACCTTGCAAGTTAAAAGCAAAGTCGTTCATGGTTAGGCAACCTCGTTATGTGTATAAAGAGCCTGTTAGTTAAGAATGGAGTCGTTTTACGATTAGTGAAGACGTTACCTTTATAAGAAGTTTTTAAGGCTAAAGTAAGGTCGTTTCACAAGTTAATAAACGCATTGTGTGTTTAAAAGGGCTTTTAAGTTAAAAATGAAGTTGTTTTACAAACTAGCAAATGTTTTACATCTATGAGAAGTTTCTTAGGCTAAAACTGAAGTTATTTTGCGAGTTAGTACCCGTACTACGTTTATATAAACCTTTAAATTGAAAATGGAGTCACTTTACGACGTAAAACGCTTATTATGTTTTAAAGAAGTTTTGAAGTTTTAAATGAAGTCGATTTATGGAATAACAAACTTATAACTTATATAAGAAGCTTTTAAGCTTATAACTTTTATAAGAAGCTTTTAAGTTTCGAACTTAGTTCGACTTGAGTTTAAATTAAGCATTAACTAAACCCGTTATGTTTCAAACGAGTATCGTTTTACGATTTAGCAAACTAATTACATTTTTACGAAACTTTTAAGTTAGAAACAAGTATCGCCTTACGATTTAGTAAACCTATTACGTTTTTACGACGCTTTTAAGTCAGAAACAAACTTCTTTTACGATTTAGCAAACTAAGTATGTCTTTATTAAACTTATAAGTTAGAAATGAACTTGTAAACGTATTTCATAAAGTAGTTCACATGTTATTGCAATTGTTCGATTATGGAAAGTTTTTAAACCTTTCGCAAAATCGATTTATGAGTAGTAACTAAAGCTTTAACTAGCTTTTAAACTCGTTATCTCTTGCGGATATTATGATTTAAACTTACGTAACTTACATAAACAAATCGGTTTTGCATCAATTTCATTCTTTTGCGTTTAAAAGAGTTGAAACGGTCTTAAAAGGGCAACTGGAGTTGCGTATTGAGAATCATATCTTTGAAATGCATGATTGTAACTACCCAGGTTTTGAATCGTGAGTTAGTATACTCACCATACTTTTAAGAAGCATTTCTCGTTGTTTGCCTAAAGCTAAAGGTGTAAGAAAATTATGTTTTCAGGTTTTACGTTCATAAAACCTATGTACGGAAAAGTATAAGCATGTTTGCCTTCTAAGTATGTATGTTTATGTAAGTATTTACATGTATGAATGTTATAAGTTCTTAATATACATATATATATATGTTTAAGTATAAGTATGTATGCTTACGAATACTTATGTTATGTTTAAGTATAAGTACGTATGTTTACGAATGCCTAAGTTTATGTTTAAGTTTATGTTTAAGTATAAGTATGTATGTTTACGAATACGTACGTTTATGTCTAAGTATGTTTATGTCTTCCTAAGACATATATATGAAAAAGTACGTATGTATATGAATGATTATGTTTATGTGTATGTATAAGTGGAGGAGCTACTCTAGAAACTTTAAGCTTAAGTCTGAGACCCAGGGATGGTGGCTTAGTTCCCGCCTGGTATTATGTATGTTATGTTATGATAGATTCAGGGATGGTGGTTTGATTCCCGCCTGAAGTCTATGTATGAAAATTTATGTCTCAACATAGTATGATGTCTGTCCGGATAGGCGTATGTTGCCGCTCGAGTTTGGCCGACTCGGGATGGCAGTAACAAAGTACCGCTAAGAGTTTAGTCTCCTCATTTACGTGAATAAGATACTACGTATGTTTTCAGTAAGTTTATGTTTTGCTAGGTTTATGCCTTACGATTTCACGCAACGGTTTATGCCTTATGATTTCATTGAAGTTAAACTTTTTAGTATGTCTATGATTCCTTTTAGTTTATGGAATGAATATGATGTATGATATGTAAGTCTTCAACTAAAATGAATTACGAAAGGCTTTTGGTAAGTCATATGTATTTTAAGTATGTTTTGGGAGAGAGGGTTTACTCACTGAGCGGTGGTTGCTCACTCCCATTACTTTTCCCCTTTTCCCAGATTCACAGGTATGTGACAGCTGCGTGGAGCGCCCAGGGTGGAATTGCTTGGTCTATGTTGCCATAGTTATGATTTTGTTGTGTATTGTCGATTGTGGTTGGAAAGGTTGCAAAGTTATGTAAATAGCCTGTTTCTTGTAAGTTTATGAATGATAGCAAACTTTGTGTACTCCGGGCGTGTGGCCCGTAGAGTTGGGACTCCGGCGTGTAGCCGTTGAGCTGTTGTTGGTTGTTGATTTGTATTGCAGGGTTATAATGTAAGGCTTTAAGCCTGGGAAACGGTCAGTTTTCAGGGGAAACTCTGCCCGTTTTGCCCCAGAAAATTAAGAAAAAAATTGGCATTTGTAACCCGAGGGTCAAATTTGAGACTCAATTATGTTATAGTGGTTTAGGTGTTGAGCGCCTTTTATGCTATGTTATGAATAAGTCTTAATATGTTGCCTTAACAGTCCTTCTCGGGGAAGGACTGTGGCGTGTAACACGACCCGGCGAGGTCGGGGTGTTACAGTAACCATGGTTAAGCTTAATCATGGTAATTAGTTAGGTTAATAAGCAAACTTGTTGGGATTCAAAACGGCCGAAATAAGTTGGGTTCAGGAATAAATCGCTTCGTAACGAGAATGTTTTTACGAATCTCAAAATTAAATTTTTGTAATGTTACGGAAAACAAAATAAGTTACTTAGATTAAACTTGTTAGAGCCCACTATCAATTCTTCCAAAGTTTTCATTAATCAATTAAATAAACAAATAAAATCCAAATTGCCAAGTGAGGGTCCAAATAAAATTTTCCCCACCGAAGTGAATAAATTCGATATATAAATATAAAAAAAAATCATGAACATGAGGTAATTAAATAAATAAATAAAATTAAATAATTTAAGGTTGGACTATTATAATGTTGGTAGCTTGAATAAAGACCATAATCAAGTTCCACATTATTTCCCTTATCAACACTAACTTAACATAAGACTTATTCTTAACAAAGGAAATAGACATTCATCACAATGCGCTTAAAGGAATTCACTAGTAAGATTGATCTTTCTCTTGGGTATCCTTCCTTTTTCTTCTTCTCCCAGGTAGCCCGACTTTTGCTTTGTCCCTTTGTGGCTTCGTTCATGTAGGCATGCTTTAATCTTTTCCTTCATCCTGATTTTTCTTGCAACGAGAAGTAGAGCTAGTAGTAGTTGATTAGGAGACATCTTTGTCCTAAACACCCATCATCTTAGTTCCTTTTGTTGGATAGCGCCTTTCATATCTACATACCAAAATCCTCACGTCCTTCTTTCTCCTCCATATGTAGAAGCAAAGAGGTTGATATGAGAAAATAGAAGTGTTAACATGCTCCTCCTCTTTTTCCAGCTTGTCCTTTTTGGTTGATGAGTCATTCATAGTTGATGAACCTGCCTTATGATCTACACCATCTTTGTAATTCTAACCCTCCCTAAGAAGAAGGATGGATTCTTCTTATGGTCGTCTTTTCTGGTTTGATTCAAGGCTTTAACATTTTCTACACTCCCATAAGTCCGAGCATTCATGAGCTCATACTTGGATGCATGTAGAAATTTCCTCTTGTTGCTATCCGCAAGGGTTTTATAGTTCCTCCTTGATATTCTGACATAGCAATTTGGTCGATATTTTCCCCAAGTGAATATACTTATTATTTGGTTTGAATTTGAGAAAGTTTTAAAGATCCATTCTAGCGTCCTCCATTTACCTCAGGTGAACATAGGCCAATGCTCCTCTGTATCTTACTTTGACATTGAATGCATCAAACTTCAAATCATAATAAAAATTTTCTCCCTCAAATTGGTTAAGTCTCAACAAATCGCTGGATTACAGTTAAATGTGATCCTTAGTTTTGACACTAATGCAGCATTTCGTCACATAGTGGTAAACATGTGAAAATTGTAAATCTGACGATGGACTTTAGGATTTCTAGGCCTTTTTAAACAATACATTTCCATTATCCTTACTAGCATGAGTCTCCCAAGTAACTTGTCTATGATGTTCAATTGTTATAGTTACACAATCACACAATCTTGCAACTGTTATAATAATTTTGAATTAAAAAAATCATCTAATGCATAATCCAACCCTGGATCCGTATTCACCTAAAATCTTAATTGAACAACAAAAGACAAGGCTTTAAATTAAGCAAGCAAAACAGTAACTTGGTTTCACACCAAACGGGACACTACAATAATAAAATCAAAGACCTCCAACACTTACCTACCTACCTACTAACACAAGTGCCTAAGCACCATCAAATTGAACTTGAGAAAATTAAGCCAATAACATAGATTAACACTTCAATAAATAGTTGGGGATATAAGCTAAGAATCAGACTTCGACCTATTTGGTATTGCCACTACTGTGAAATTAGCAAGCATACCGTTCATCGTCGTAGCATTTATAGGTGTTGTCCTCAATGATGAATTATGAATTTAGGCCACAAAAAATCAAAAACTTTAATAAAAACTACCGAATACCTATAACTAGAGACAAACTTTATAATCATCAAACATCACTTAAGCCGCTAACTTTTGAAGTTAATATTCTAAACATGATCAACTTGAAGTAACACATCACCAACACTGAACTAAGTTCATTATATTATCATTCACTTGAGCAAGATCTAAAATTAAAATTGAAAAATCGAAACTGAATTCAAAGGCAATAAAGAGTTCACAAAAATATTGAAAGATAAGACATCATCCTTCAAAATCCATTCAATCCGCAACCGAATTAATGAACTTGGCATCCCATAAGCTGGATTCGAACAATGGCTGAAACAATGGAGAAATTTGAATCCCAAAACAAGAAGCTAACTCTACTCTTTAACTGATTGGTTGCAATTTCAATACCAAAACTCAAATTCTCACTTGAATTTAGCTAAAGTAGAATCAAATACATGAATTTGGGAGTCTAGGAGGTGGATCTGAAATTGAAAAAAAAAAAAACTAAGAATAAGAGCTGAAGAACAAGAACAAAAAAAATTAACTAAAATGCTATCATCTTTCTTATTCACCTACTCTGGCCCCAAATTATAGTCTTCTTCTCATTCCATCATCAATCCTTCAATTAAGAACCAACCCTTCACTATCTTCAATTAGATATGAATTCATACCTAAATGACTCATGTAATTGCTGGGGAATTAATGGTCAACCATTGGTGATAATGAATATGGTGATGTGCCGGTTTTTGAGGTCATGACATTGGCTAAAGGGAGAATAAGAAGATGAAGCAGCAAAGTCATATGAGGGGGTCGTTTTTTTTTTTTACTGGGGTGGAGAGAGAAAGAGGAAAAAATGAAAGGGGATGGAGCTGGGCTAGGGGGGTAAGGGTGAATTGGGCCTTTAGGCCGAAAGAAGAAGGGAAATGAGGAAGGGGGGGGGGGGGGAACGCGGGTATTTGGGAACTGAAGGAGAGGATAGGAAAGCTGGGCTCGAGATTGGGCTTGAGGTACCATTCGAGCTGCCTGTGTCTGGGAAGTGAAGGAGGAGGGCTGGGGGAGAGAATATGGGCTATGGGTCTGGCTGGGCCAGAGACGAGGCCCACTTTTCTTTTTCTTTTTTTTCCTTGATCCAACATCATCCCTTTTAACAAGCAATTTGAGCATCGTTTTTTTTTCCTTCAAATTTTTCATATTCCTACAAAATAAAAAATATTAAAATTCTAATTTAATTATTTATTTTGAGAAAATTTTAAATAATAAAAGGGCATAAAATGACATAATTTCAGTACAGCCACACCTATATTTTGCTTGTCTTCGATGAAAATAACACTAAAAATCCGAGAAAAAGAAAATAAAATCCTAACTCACTTTTGTAGAAGTCATGGTTGCACTTAGCATATGCTACAAGTTCTTCAAACCCCCTACGTCCCCCCTAGTGGACGAATAACGTCTCGTGAGGGTTTGCATATATCCACAAAATCTTAAAAGAAAACAGAAAGTTTTTTGGTGGGCTTTTTTTCTCTCTTCCAAAGTACATATATGACACCGGGGAAGAATATATACACATTCTAATTAGCCACGTCACTTAAGTAACCTAAACATTATATTACATATAAACACAATGTACACATCAAGAAATTCTTAGTCCCCATTGATGACATCTATACACAATCTTTCACCCCACTTAAGAATTATGAACAAACCTAACTGATAGAGCCTCACTTTAGCGTTATGTGGAACACTCCTGCTCATGTGTTTAAGATTTAATAAGGTTCCCTAAATTCATCTTCCAATCATACAAACGATCATAAGCTTGCTAGAGTTCTTAATTCTCCGCCACTCAAAAGCAAAATGCCAAACAATAATCAAGAGGACTTTTATAAGGGGTGTAATAGGCTAAAGGAGGTTAAGGGTTAAGAGATGAACAAATGATTTGGGAAATGAGCTTACAAGCAACAAAAACTTACACCAATTATAATAATCACACATTCTCCAAGAATAAAATAAGAACACATCCCTCAATAGCAACCATTGAAAATGAGTATTTACAATGATAACATTCATGTCAAACATTCTTATTCACAACTTTTTTTTTGTTTCTTTCTCATATCTTTTTCTTTTTTTTGTCAACATGTTTTTCATTTTTGCTCTGCTTTCTCTTTTTCTCTTAAAAGAAAAATAAATGAATGACATGTAACAAGACAACTCATTTTCCAAATGATCACAATAAATCACCACCTATATAACCAAAAGTCAACCACCAATTACATAAACACCCAAAAGCTACCCGACATTAAATCTTGAAGTGTTGCTCCACTAGTCTTGGCTTAGGTATAGGAAAGTGTGTTTAGGCTAAAGGCTAAAATGTAGGGTTCACAAGAAAAATGGTCAAGGCTCAAAGGATTAGCAAAGGATAAACATTCAAAAGAAGGTGATAATTTGGCTAATGTGGCTCACAAAAACAGATGAACGTCTCTATCATAGCACCATAATCCACATTTTAAATGTGATTTCAAAAAGAATCAAAGCAAGTTGTAGAGATGTAATCATGAAAAAGACACACTTTAGAGAAAATCATGAGACCAAACATGACGAATTAGTCTTTAAGGCACAAAATCTCGCGAGGTTATCAACCAAAGTCAAGCTTCCTATCAAAAAATGTCAAGGGTTAGGAATAAGCATGAATATCACACTTTAGACTAAGTTCTATCATATACACCATATTTATATACAACCTAATACTAAGGTACAAGAGAACATAGTCAATCAGAATAACAAATATATTCCCTTAAGTAAAACAAAAATCTTTTTGGATTTTTCAGAATTTTCAGTTTTTTAATTTTTTTTGAAAAATAGTCTCCTAACCCCCATACCTAAATAAGACAATGTCCTCATTAGGAGTGAAAAAAATAACAAAAACCAAAAAGGAAAACAATATACAAAAAGAAAATAAGGCTCGAAAAGAAAGAAAATTGATAAGACTCTAAAACTCAAAAAGAAAACAATGAAGCTAAAATAAAACAAGAAATATATACAAAAGAAAATAAAATAAAAAGAGAAGCTAGATAGGAACGATTATACCAGATCAGGTATAGAAGCACACCTAAGCTATGCCTTCCTTAAAATCAAGGAATTTATGGAGCATTAGCCACTCCATACCAAGCTGAAAATTACTACTCAAAACATAACCCATTATTGAGCGTAGTAGCTTATCAAACTGGTATGAACAACTCTTAATAAAACAACAAAATTGGAAGTTAAAGAGTTGGTGCCAAATAGAGTACATCCGTAGCATCAATGCAGCACAAGTAAGAGCTCATTTCAACTTGTCAAATTGTTGGGCCCAACTATGAAATAGAGAGACATACTCAAACTTAGCTAGCAAGTGGGTCATCGACCTAGAAGTTGTATCAGCATGAACAAGCAATCTAGACCAATCAGTAGGTTCTAAGTCCACAAGTCCCTTTCTTTCAATATGCTCAAGAGTTTGGTCTAAATCAATAGTTACAGGCATAAAAGTCTCAGACTCAGTAAAGGTAGACTTAGTAGGCTCAAAAAGATATTTAGTAGTTATGAGGTCAAAAGAAAATGATTCATATTCAACATAGAAACCCACATGAAGACCTTCATTGATGTCAAACCCACATGAAAAGGACTCATATTCCACAGAAAGAATATCATCATTGAATTCCAAATTAATGGGCTCAACCACCCCCTCACACAACTCTTGTAAAGAAATATCTTCTAACTCATCTATATCATGATAATCAACTTCATTTGTGATGCTAATATCAAACTCACTAGTGCTCTTAAAAAAGTCTTCACCTACCTCAAACTTAAAAGAGTCATTAGAAAGGGGTGGGTGAGTCGCCAGAAATTAGGACATTCTTAGTGACATCTCTAGGTGAGCTAAATTCAGGTGCAAGTTTATGGGATAGAGACATATGGTGGCCGCTATCTTGTTCTAGGCTAGACAAAGGCATGTCATCATGAACATCAGGCCTAACAAGATAGGAAGGTTCAAGATCATCATAAAGACTAACTTCAGGTTCAAGAGATTTTAAACTAGAGTTAGGTTCATGGGAATTATAATCCTCCCTACAATGATTAAAACATTGAGAATATTCAGCAATTCTCTTTTCATAGTCGCTATTATTTTATTAGCCATTTCATTTATCATCTTTCCATGACTTGCACATGTTGCATCAACATAACCACGATAAGGACAATTATAAATATCATGATCAGAAGACTCACAATAATCACACAAAATAGGAGACACACAAGAGTAAAATGGGTCATATGAGTTTCTAAAGTAATCCTGGTGGTAGGGATTAGCATGAAAACATACTCACCTTGAGTTGGGTATTTTAAATTCTTTTTAGCCTTTTCAAACTCATAAGTGTCCTAAGCTGATTTTTCAAAGAAATCATATACCTCATCTTGTGGTTTAAAAAACAATCCTACTAAACCGTCAGGATAATAGACTCAATATAACCCCTAGATTCAAAATTCAAACCCACAACGATGACCTCAAAAAATATTCCATTTTCCAAAATGTTGGTTCAATAGAGCATAGTAATCATTAAGCCTCGATAGATCACTCCTAAAAGTTCATGCTTAAATTCTGGGAAATTAAAAACTGGCATGCTTGAAATTTTTTTTTTCAATTTCTTAAGGATTTTAATTTTGTTTTCTTTCAAGTTTTTCAATTTTTTAAAGGAAAAATAATAATCAACAACTCTAACACAATAATTATAAACTAATGACTAAAACAAAAACAAGACACTTAAATAATTAAGTTAACAAAACACACTATACTAACAAAAATAAAACTACATTATCAAAAGAAAAGAAAGACCAAAAAGACATAAACAACAAGAAGTGACCGAACACCAAAAACAAAAAATAAGCACTAATGCAAAACCTGAGCATCTTTTCTTTTTCTGATTTTTGTACACACAAATACAAAAAATATCAAAACATAAAAATAAAACTAAAAGTAAAATAAAATAAAAAATCAAAGTCCAAATTTAGAACACTATACATAGAAAATTCAGCATAATCACATAGAACATAGATATATTTTTTTTCAATTTTTTGTGTCCTAGAATTGTGCAGAAAAAACAGAACATAAAATTGTTTTTGAAAATTGCTGAAAATTCCGAAAATGCCTAAAAATTCCACAAAAATTCGCCTAGACTCTAAAAATCCCTAGCAATCCTTAACAATCTACTGCAAATATCAAAATAGCAAAATTTGCACTAGAGTAGCACCAAAAAATCCAAACAGAATCTAAAAATCCAGAAAAACCCTGCATTGATATTTTTTTTTGTCAATTTCAGTTCCGCCCTTGCATTACTCATAGCTAAACTATTAGTTTTGATTTCTTTTTTAGTAGAAAATAATCAGTAAAAATAAGAACAAAAATGGCCAAAATAAAAATAAAAATACAAACTCTAATCAAAAATCAAAAACAAAAGAAATCTAAACTAAACTAAAACAACAAAAACAAATGCTAAAAATCGAAATTTAAAAGTATGAAAAAAAACCAAAATGACTCAATCGAATAAATGACGATTTGATTCAAAACCTACTTTCACAAAATCCATCCCCGGCAAAGCCGCCAAAAAGTTTTACTCAAATCTGCAAGTGTATGGTTTATCATCGTAGCATCCACGGGTGTCATCCTTAGGGATGAATTACGAATTTGGGCCACAAAAAATTTAATAAAAACTAATGAATACCTATAACACGAGACAAACTTTATAATCATCAAAATGGTTTAAGCCACTAACTTTTGAAGTGAATATTCTAACAGCACAACACCAACACCTAACTAAGCTCATTATCTTGTCGTTCACTTCAACAAGATCTAAAATCAAAATTGCAAACCGAAAACTGGATTCAAAGGCAATAAAGAGTTTACAAAAATAATGAAAGAGAAGACATCACCCTTCAAAATCCATTCAATCCACAGCCAAATTAACAAACTTCGCATCCCATAAGCTGGATTTGAATAACAACTGAAACAGGGAAGAAATATGAATCCGAAAACAAGAAGCTAGTTCTACTTTTAATCGATTGCTTGCAATTTCAATACCAAAACTCATATTCTCACTTGAATTTAACTAAAGAAGAATCATATATTTGAATTTGAGACTCTAGGAAGTGGATTTGAAGTTGGAAAAAAAAAAACTAAGAATAAGAGTTGAAGATCAAGAAACGAAAAAATTAACAAAAATGTTGTCGTTTACCCTATTCGCCTACTATTGGCCCAAATATAGTCTTCTTCTTCTCTTTTCATCATCTATCGTTCAATTAAGAACCAACGCTTCACTATCTTCAATTAGTTATGAATTGATACCCAATTGACTCTTATAATCGCTGGAGAATGGAAGACCAACAATTGATGATAATGAAAATGGTGATGTGTCGGTTTTGGGGGTGATGGCATTGGCTGAAGAGAGAAGAAGAAGAATTAGCAAAGTCCTATAGGGGGTTTGTCGTTTTTTTACTAGGATGGAGAGAGAGAGGGAGAGAGAGAGAGAGAGAGAAATGAAAGGCGATAGAGTTGGGGTGAGGGGGGCAAGCGGCAAATTGGGCCTTTGGGCCGAAAGAACAAGGGAAATGGGGAAGGTTGGGGGGGGGGACATGGGTGTTTGGCAAGTGAAGGAGAGGATGGTGGAAAAGTTGGGCTTGGGACTGGGCTTGGGGTACCATTTGGGCCGCGTGTGTTTCGGAAGTGAAGGAAGAAAAGGCAAGCTGGGGGAAGAATTTGGGATACAGGTCTAGGCAGGCCCTGGACGAGGTTCGCTCTTCCTCTTCTTCTTTTTTTCCCTGGTCCAAAATCATTACCTTTCGCAAGCAATTTGGGCATCTTATTTATTTATTTTCAAAATTTCACATTCCTATAAAATAAACAAAAGCATATTAAATTTCTAATATAATTATTTATTTTGAACCAATTTTAGATAATAAAAGAGTATAAAATGACATAATTTTAGGTTGAACAACCACAAAGCTGTGAAATCAGTTGAGCCCAAAACTCTTAAACCAAAAGGCTATAAGCAGGCAAATTGATTCATGATTCCAAACTCGAAATGCTTTGCTTTTGGGCATACCCAGTGTTGAATTGCCTAATAGAAATACTAGATCTTATTGAGTAAGAGATAAGGAAGGAAGGAACAAAAAAGTTGTAGGCATAGGGGAAGTAGATGACGGTCTTAAGATGCTCATCACCTGCTCCAATGAGCCAATAATGATGAAATTACAATGTGGTAGGTGAGGTGGGTTGGAAGGAAGGCCCTGTGAAGCCGGTTTAAGGGAAAAATAATAATTTGACATTAGCATACAACAACAACAACAATAACAACAACTCCCAGTGTGGGTCCCGCTTTCGCGGGGTCTGGGGAGATCCAGCTGTAAGCAATATTAGCATGATATGCATAATTAAATAGAAACTATCATTATAAAGCCAACATAATGTCTATAGTTTCTAACTCCAATAATTCCAGTTCTACGAGTTGTTGGATGCTAATAATTGGTATTTAAGAAATAACGCCTAATGCCTTATACATTGAGGATATGCCTATCAGTGTGCACTAGCGGGCTAAACACAAGTTAGCTGTATTTAGATTTGAGAAAGGTGGGGTCGGTTTTGTGGGTTTCAAGTTAATCCAACAGATTCAAAGCACCTAAAGGTACTTTTCTTTTGTCAACTATAAAAAATGGCATATTCACCAATTAAAATTGTTTATTGTTTATTAAAAAGTATAGTAATTGTATTTTCCTAGAAGAATATTAAAAATATCAAAACTTTTCATCATGACATAAGTGCCAAATGGGGATAAGTGGGTCAGCTTATTTAAAATAAAGTCAATAAAGAATTGAGTCAATAATGGGTTAGGTGTTGACAAGTCAACCCATTAATGGCTCATTTAATGATAATATTTTGTGTGTTTGCTCTATTTTTAAATAGGTCAAAAGAGGATAAATCCGGGATCATCCGAGATAAGTCCACAAGAAAAAGCCAGATCTGACCACAACACCGATCACCACAAGTGCATCAAGTTTTCTAGTGTATCAAGGTCGTTTCCAGGAAGACTAGATTGAACTACTAAGTTTATGCCTTCGAAATCTGCAAACTGTAACTATGACTAACAAAGTGATAAATATGCCTAGACTAAATTCAATTATTAAAA
Organism: Selenicereus undatus; assembly: GCA_017589665.1. Taxonomy (NCBI): domain Eukaryota; kingdom Viridiplantae; phylum Streptophyta; class Magnoliopsida; order Caryophyllales; family Cactaceae; genus Selenicereus; species Selenicereus undatus. The sequence continues at coordinate 73,258,274 of JACYFF010031955.1, forward strand.
TCATTTAGGCATAGCTTCTCCTAGGGTGACTTGATTTACTAGTCAAACAATTGCCCTTAACATTGCCCGTTGATTCAAAAATTGATAATTCATAGGAATTCACAACTTCCTCTTAAAATAGGGTGAATTAACCAAATTAAACTAATCACCAATTTTCATTAGATCTTAATCTAATCAAGTTTTAAGCATAAGAATATCTCAAGACTACTAGATTCACAACCCTTTCTCAACAAATTAAAAAACCAAGTCTAATCTTAATAATTCGATATCGATCTTCACCTTTCAGTATTTTGATTTGGTATCTAACATACATGTAAGAAATTGGCTAGAAATCCCAAAATAGCAACCAAATCTCTAGGTTTGAATTGAAGTAGCCAAATAAAGAATCAAAACACAATTAATTGAAGCTAGCAAAATCAACATCAGTTTGGATTAGCGCCCCCTAGATTAAGGAAACTACTCACACATCTTCAAACCTAAGAAAGGAAAGATCTCTAAAAACATATCTAAACTATTAGAGAAGGAAAAGAAGAGGGAATAAAAGAAAAGCTCATTCTTGCAACCCAATTGATGATCTTTCAATCTTCTCCCTATGGCCTTTCAACTTTGCTATATCTTCACTTTTTTTTGTTCTTTTAAGCTCTGTACAATGGTGGATGGTGGGGGTAAGGTAGATGATTATGAATATCTCTCCTAGAGAAGGCTGAAAACCTAGCACTTACCATAAAAGTTAGGGTATTCAACATAGAAAAATGCTTAGAAAACGAACAACCGTGAAGAAATCAAGAGACCACGGAGGATGCTGCTTTACAACAGCCTAGCCATTGTCAGCTTTGTCTTGAATTTTCTTCTTTTGCTCTTCATATTATTTCATTCAGGAACCTCTTAGATCATGGTACCAACCACAACCTACTCACGTTGAGTGTCCTTGGACCTCTTTTGTATCTTTCTTTGATCTACAAGCCCTCAAAATCATCCTTTTAAAAATTTTCCTTGGGTTTACAAAGTCAAAATATACCCAAACTCACAAAACGTGTGAAAACCAAGCATTATGGTGGAAATAGTGGCATAAATTGCAAAACTAAGCACACCAATCCCCTAAGATAACTTCCATACACTCAAATAATCCATGCAATATATGACATTCATTAGTCCCCCATTCTTAGATCTTTGCTTATCCCTGAGCAAAGCTAAACTTGAGACAAACTAATAAATGAAGATGCAGTTAAGATTTAAAAAACACAAGAAGCCCTTCAGGCTAGTCAATTGATTACGAATATCAATCAATGACAACCCCAAGAGGTGTTATATCAATTCAAAAATAGGAGATGGTGAATGTTTTTGAAGAAGGATCAAACAACAAGCCTGGCATCAAATATGATCACCCCAAAGTAGTTACATACACATCATGCAAGCACATGGAATTGAATAAACCCAAATAGATCAGTAGAACCTTAATTTTAGGAAATGTGGATAACTCTTTCTCATTGTTTTGAAATATAGTGTGGGTTCGCTTAAGACTCAATCGAAAGATGCAAACTACCATATGCTTGCTAAAACTATCAAATTCTATACCATGAAAATGTAAAATGAGCATGATAATTAAGGGGGCTTTAGATGGATTATAATGTAGGTTCAAGGGTAAAGGGAGAAAGGGAGAAAGGGGGACAAATGAATTTGGGCAATGTAGAGCTAGTAGCCAAGTAACTAAGAAGCAGCCAACAAGGGTTAATAAATCATAAAACACACCAACGCTCCTAGCCTCAACAATATAATGATATACATCTCATGAATTAAAGAGGAAATGAGTTGACATAAGAAATAACTCAAGTTATTCATAAGTTGCCAATGCTAATCACTTATTCATATTTTAAATTTTTTTTTCTTTTTTCAGCAAATAGAACAGGAATTACAACTATTGAAAGGCGTAAAACCACTCGTTGTCAACTCACAAAATAATGCACACATACACAACTCAAACAACAAGAGAAGAAATCCAAATTTACGATGTCATCAATTGATTAACAAACCAACATACCAAAGTCATTATAAACAACCCCATAACTACCCATAATATATACGAAGGGACACTCCATAGACGGCTTAACGATAGAAACATGTGCTTAGTCATGAGTTAGACTAAAGGGACCACAATACATACATACATACATACATACATACATACATACATACATACATACATATATATATACATACATACATACATACATACATACATACATACATACATACATACATATATATA
>JACYFF010031955.1:73260639-73276410 GCA_017589665.1 Selenicereus undatus
TATATATATATATATATATATAAGCGCAAAGGGTTTAGCAAGGGGATAGATGTGAAGCATAAGATACGCTATTTAGCAATGTGGCTCAGAAAAGAGAAAAATTACCTATATTATATGATAAAATGCGCATAACTCCTACAGATGGAACACGAAAAATTCACACACATGAAGATAGATGGGACTAAATATGATGAATTAGTTCAAGTGAGGCTCAAAATCTCACACGATGTTTACCGAAGTCTCATCTAGCTTATGAAGAGAAACACATGTAGCAACATTGGTGCTAAGGATTCCAATGGTTGTCATCGTTCTTAATCAAGACAAAGTCCAAAACAAGGGACATTCACCAAACCTTAATAAAATTTTCACAGCGAAAGGGCTTACACATTAGAGGTCCATCAAGCCATCAAGCTCATAAACATTACATGCCTAGAAAATCATCTTTAGAGGCCCTTTTTTTCATTATATATATATATATATATATATATATATATATGTATGTATATATGTATCTATGTTGAATGCAAATCTAAACCTAAATACAAACGTAAACATGCACATAAATGAACTATATTAAAACCATATAATTTAAACAAAACATGCTTAAAGTAAGATGGAACACACAAAATATCCCTCCCCCACGTATATTGCCCTCAATGTAAACAGATAGACACAAGAAAAGGCGAAAAAATGGGATATGCAAAAGAAGACACAAAAAATATGTACAAAAGCTAAAGAAATAAAAATAAAGGGAAAAGAAAATGAACCCTGGATCTCCCCAACGGTGCTTCTTTAATGTCTCTAGCTATACCATACAACGATATCCTCTAGACAAGGGAAAAATTAGTAAGAAAAGGGACTCTATAGCATTTGTCCCTCCTTTGTCATGGACATTGAAATCAAACTCTTGTAAAACATGGAACCATTAGAAGTAGTAGGAATAGAGGTCGTTCTTAAGCAGCAAATACCTCCTGGTCGCTTGATCCATAAATAAAATCATCCTGGGGGTCGACACCATTAGATGACCCACCATCACAAAAACCACACCCGATCTCCGAATAAAGGTCAGAATCAACATGCCTACAAGGGGACAAAGAAGGTAGCACATGCTCAAGCCTACAACAATCACTCAAATAACCCTCACTTTTCCTAGACAATGCCAGGTGGCAAGCTTTTAATCAAGTTGACCTTCACACTATCAAGTTCATACCCCTCAAAAGACACCTAATCATGCACATAAGGATCATTTTGGACATAAATCAGTTGGATCCACATTACTATAGGAATCAAGTACATTAACCCCATAACAAGCAAAAGAAGGGGGGAAAAACTCATTGGTGCTAAACAAACCAAACGCAGCTTAGTGCTATCCTATATCAAAGTCAACCTCCCCCTCATATCAATTGTGGACCCCGCAGTAGCCAAGAAAGGCCTCCCAAGAATGATTTGGGACACTAGGTCAAGTATCACAAAGTCTACTTGCATATAAAAGTCACCCACTTTATGGGGAATGTCCACTAAAATATCCAAAGGCTGCTTCACGTAAGGGTCTACTAATTTCAATGAAATGGTGGTAGGTCTCAACTCACCTAAGCCTAGTCTCTAGAAAATATAATAGGGAATTAAACCCATGGTAGAACCAAGGTCACACAATGCCTTATCAATCCGCACATTCCCAATCAAGTAAGGGATGAAAAAACTACCGAGATCGTTGAGCTTAGCACGAAACTTATTTAGGACCACAACACTATACTCCTCCTATAAAGCTATGGTCTCATTCTTATAAATTTCCCTGTTTTTGGAGAGGATGTCTTCAAAAACTTTGCATACATTGGCATTTGAGACAAAACGACAATGAAAGGAATGTTGACATGTAACTTTTTAAGCACATCAAGAAACTTCCAAGTTGAGCATCATGGTTGGCCTCAACAAATCTTCGTGGGAAAGGCAAAAGTGGAATGTAGGATTTAGAGGAAGGTGGCTTAGATTGCTTAGGCTTCTTGCTCTTACTTTGGGCTTAGTTTACATCCTCACCACTCTCTGTGTTTGGCTCACTCAAAATCTTCTTTTGAGTACTTTCCTTATGTTGAAGTACGTTTTGGAGGGGAATAAGGGTTGAAAGTTTGTTGTCCTCTGGGACAGTATTGCAATTAAGTTATTTGTTATTTTAGCTTAACTCTAATTTAAGGAAAGCAATAAATGTGACTAAATGTGATTAATTAAACTAATGCTCACTAATCCTAATATAAACATAATTAATTAAACTAATATAAAATAGAGCATAATCAACAAAAAACATCATATTAACTAACAATAACTAGCAAAACATCTAATTTAACTAAGAACGCATTAAATCCAATCGTTAAGAGAAGAGAGAGAAAAAGGGGGTACCTTAAATGCTCAGGAATCCAATAGTGCAGGTTGGCCTCCATTGTTGGAGTAAGGGTAATAGTTTTTATGGTGGACTCTCCACTTATTTTCACTAATCTAACTCAAGTAGTCCTAATTTAACCATATGAACGAGAGACTCAAACTTGTAAAAATGGATTTTTGAACCCTAACTTCAAAAGATAGAGAAAATTACACACGTGCAACATTCTAAGAAAGATTAGAGAAATTAAGAGTAGGAAAGGATGAGAGGATGAGATTAGGAAACGAAATCACCAACTTTAAATCATAAATCAACCATAAAGTAAGCAAATCAAAGCATTATATTAAGAACAAAAGCATGGAAAATATGAAATATCCAATAAGAAGATTATAACAAAAAGGCAGAAATAGAAAGCATTAAATCATTAACTTGAACCCGTAAAAACTTGATTGTGGGTACAAATTAAGCCAATTCTACACCAATCTCTTCCTTGGCTAACATTAGAACCCTCAACTCTACTTTTAAATCTAAATTAAAACCTACCCTATAACACAAATGAGGGAAGGGGATTTATATAAACCCCAAATTAGCGAACCTGGCACGAGTAAATCATGCCAAATTTCTGGATTTGTGTCCAAAAATAGAGCAAGGCAGGAATTTGGCACCGGTAAACTTCTGCCTCCCTTTTCTTGTTTTTTGGCAGCTTTGGGCATGGGTTAACCCAACTTTATTTCATAGTTATCCCGGATTGTCCTAAGGGTTAACCTGGGATAACATGCCAACTTTTAGTACATTTTGCTCCCATTATCTAACATTTCAGCAATTGTCTTTATCACCTACAAAACTAACAAAACTCTAATCAACTTCCTAATTTACCAATTATTATGAGCAAAATCTAGATAGAATAATCTATAAAATTCACGTATATTGAGCCCAAACACCCTATCCACATCTCTAACAACAATGGGAGCCTCAAGTAGCTTGCCACTTCTCAAGACAACACAATTGTAACTCTTTTTAGGGTTGGTCTCAGGTTTGCTACGTAACCTACTCGAAGGTGTAGAAGAGTAAGCTTGTTATGTAATTTGTGCTTCCAACATCTTAGTATGAGTTGTTAGTAAATCAACCTTGTAGGTAAATTGCTTAATGTACTCATCTTGCTTTTGTTGCATCAAAAGCACACTCTCTATCATAGCCTCTAAGTTGGACTTTCGTGGGGCTTCCGGATAGAAGTTCGGTCTTTGAAAACCAGGAGGTAAGGGCCCAACAATGGATTGTGTGAACAGGAAAGGTTCACTCCTATATGATAAGTTGGAATGGTTCTTCCAATCGGGATTATGGATATTGGAATATGATTTGTGGTTCGGTCTTGGTTAGAAGTTGTTGATAGATGCAACTGGCTTGCTAGAGGTTTGAGTAAAAGGGTTTCTTACTTGACAATACAAAGTCACTTGATCACAAGGTCTGCAATTATTACAGGTGGGGGAGGGAGCATATGCACACATTCAAACAATCTAACCTTTGATCATTGCATCCATTGTGCGGTAAGCAAAGTTAAAGCATTAACATGAAATTTACCTTTGGCCTTTTTGAAAGGTGCCCACTCATTAGAACATTTGGTAGTTGTTCAATGACATCTCCTCTATCAAGTTGTATGACTCATCCTTCATCTTGTTCATCAAGTACCTCCTGTCATTGCATCAATCTGGACCTTATGGCTTGTGTGACTCCATCATAAAACATTTGGAAAATCATCCACTTCTGGAGTCCATAGTGGGAGCACAATCCTAAAAGGTCCTTGAAGTCCTCCCAAGCCTGACAAGGAGCTCAGTATCACTTTAAGTAAATGAAGTGATTTGGTTTCTGAAACTTGTTGTTTTGCTTGGACAAAAGAACTTGGCAATAAATGCCTTAGTGATGTCATCACAAGCCGAGATGGATCTTGATGCGAACGAGTGTAACCATGTCCAAACCTTGTCCCTAAGTAAGATTGGAAACAAGCGAAGGCGGATTGCATCATTTGAGGGGCACATTGATCTTCAACATGTCAAGAACCTCTAGAAAGACTAATAGGTGCAAGTTTGGATCCTACATAGGATTGCAATTAAATCAAGATTGTTACAATATTGAGATTAGTGTTGTCTTGAGCTCAAAATTAGTAACCATTATGACAGGCCTTGTAATGCTTAAAGTTAGGCCTTGGACTCCCAAAGTGACATAATCCCTAAGGGTCTTCCTTTGTTCTTCTTCTCCTCCCACCATCTTAGGTGTGTGTTTGGCGACGACTTCTAACTCCTCTTGCAGCCTTTCTTGTCTCTTCCTTTTATAAAAAATTCAATCAATGTCGAAGTAAAACTCAAAGAGTGCTCCAAAATCAAGGGACTTGTGCATAAAAACAGAAGATAATCCACACAGAATCGAAGAACACAAGAAAGGTAAAATCCAAAAACAAAGAGAAAAGAAAAATTCTTTGTCAAACTTCTTGGGGAACACTTAATATCCAAATCTAGTCTTCAACAACGACACCAAAAACTTGATCACCATAAGTGTACAGGATGTTATAGTGTATCAAGGTAGTTCCCCCGATGACTAAATTGAACTACTAGATTTGAGCATTCTAAATTTGCAAAGTGTAATCAAAGTTTGGATGAGGATTCTGACAAACAAAGCGAAAAATTGGCTTGGACTAGATTCGATTATTAAAAGCATCTAGGGGTAGCTTCTTCCAGTGATGAGTTGATTTACTAGTCAAACAAGTGCTATTAACTTTGCTAGTTGATTCAAAATTGATAGTTCATATAAATTCACAACTTTATTTCACAACGAAGTGAATTAACCCAATTAAACTAATCATCAATGCTCATTGGATCTTATGTCGACTAAGTTGTAAACTTAAGATTATCTCAGGACCCCCATGACACGACCCTTTCTCAAATGATTAGAAAATTGAGTCTAATCTTAGCAATCCAATGTCAATCTCCACCTTTCAGTACTTTAATTAGGTATCTAACATATTGTAAGAGCCACAACCAGGAACCTGGGTGCAGTTCCCTATGAATGATCAGACCTGCTTGCTAGGTGCTTGGTTTGGATTTTTTTCCCATTTTCAGCAGAAAACGAATTAAGATACAATAGGATTGGCTTCCTAACCTAGAAAGCTAGACGATAGCATTGAATTAGGACCCTCCTAGGATCCTAGGGTAGAATTGAGTCCAGTTCTTTGGTCAGGCTTCCAACTGTAGCATCTATCTGGCCCAAGAGGCTAAACTGTAGCCCTAATCTAGGATCCAGGTCGGATTCTTGGGCCAAGATAGAGTACAATCTTTTATTCCAAACAGTGTTACTGCTGGGGTCCCGAGGTGAAATTCGTTCCCATTCAGCTCAGTTTAGAAAAGGTATAACCAAAAATGAAAAGAATTAGTTAATAGAGTCACCATTGAGTTTCTAGGAAAACTTATAAACCGAGGTGACTCTATAAAATGAACCATAAACCAAAAGGGACACCAAAAGGAACAATTGGTGCATTTTAAATAGGTTTTCAAAAGGCCCCTGAATGATCTTGAAGTGGAACCATCTGACTCCATATGCTCGAACCAAAGATCTAAATTCGGGGGCGAATGTATGACGTCATAATGGAATGTAACACGACATCACCCATCATCACCAATGGCTTCTACTAATTAACACGGGAAACTATAACTAATTTACATTGACATAAAAACATGCAGCATATTAAGTACAATAATAGTAAATTAAAACGTCAATTAGAAAAAAGGAAAAAGATGCAATTAAATATTCATAGCAGGTGGGGCCTAGATTAACAAAACTTATATCTTTCAAATTAAATAAAGTTTAACAAAAGAAAGAAGAAAAAGAAGAAAGAGAATGGTAGGTTGAAAGATTGGTGCCCTCAGCTTACTTGCCTGAGTGACTTAGGGAACCTCGAGATGGAGAACATCGAGCCTGACTTGTGCCTTAGAGGGTTTTGAGGATATATTTAAGAATGGCTTAGTTAGTTTTTTTTAATATGTCAGTATTTTCTCAAAGTTTTCTAGGATTTCGGTTGTGTTTTTAATGGCTAAGTGAATGGCTGAATTTATAGCAATAAGGAACGAGGGTTTCCTAGGGTTTCTCGTGAGTTCTCACTATGTGGGCTAGGGTTTTTACCTAATTGAGTCGGTGATTAGGGTTTCAGAAGATAGGCCAACAAAAATAGTTGGGTCGAGTTCTGTTAGTCAGGAACCCAGCCCAAGTTCCTGCACTGGGTTGCAAACAACACAAATTGTTTCGACCATAACTTTCATGTCCGACCTCTACATTTAGTGATTCTTTTCTTCCTTGAACGTTTATTGAGTCTAGGTTCTAGTAAAATAATTTCATAATTTTAGATAATTGTGGAAGAGGATAGGCAAAATGCTGAATAGGTCTCATTTTCAACGCACGTCATGGTGATCGACTCATATATTTTCCGATGCTTATTGAATTTTGATGCATAATATTTCATTAGAAATATTATTCAATGAAGAACATTAATATCTAAACTCAAAAATTTTATACACCCTAGAGTGTAATGAAAATGCAGAATAAATCTCAATTGGATTCCGAACACTGTCAATTTGGGCCTATTTGGGTTTTGGGGTTCTTTTAGCCATTTGGGGACACCTTCGGGTTTGATGTGTTGGTTAAGGGATGTTGGCATATTTTAAGGTTTTTTATTTCAATATCCAGTGGTCCTCAAGTCTTATTTGATCACTTCATCATCATTGGATATTTTATAAAAAGCAGTTAGGCCCTACTTTAACCAAGCCCGCACATGGAGAAGGTCAAAGTAGATACCATTTGTGCTTACCTATTTGAAGATGATGATGCTGAGACTTGGTTGTTGGAAGACCTAAAGCCTAGTCGCACTCTAACATTCGTCATGATTGCGGCTAATGTTGAGATGATGATGGAGGCTAACATTGTCCTTTTTCAGTTCTAGCAATTTTGAATTTGACCTTTTAACGGTCTAGCAATTTTGGATTTTGACCTTTTACCGATCCAGTGGACCTTTTCTCAATCTAGCAGACCTTTAACTAGTCTAAAGGTTCTGGATATTGACCTTTCGCCAATCTTACGGTTACAAATTTTGATCTTTTAATGGTGTAGTGGATCTTTCACTAGTCTAGCGGTTCTAGATTTTGACCTTTCATTGGTCTAGCGATTTTGGATTTTGACCTTTTTTGAGTTTGATCTAGCGTACCTCTCAACGGTCTAGTGGTTTTGTAAATTTTGACATTTTGTCAGTCTAACAAACTTTCTACCGTTCTACTAACTTTTGATTTTGATTGTTTGCGAGTCTAGTGGACCTTTCACTAATCTAGTAGACTTTTCATTGGCCTAATGGTTTTGAATTTTGACCATTCGCCGGTCTAGCAAACTCTGCGCTGATCTAGCGGACCTTCGCTGGTGTAGCTGTTCTAGATGATTTTGACCTTTTAGCGTTCTAGTGGTTTTGAATTATTGACCTTTTACCAATCTAGTAGATCTCTCATTGGTTTAGCAATTGTTATCGTGAGAACCTAAAGGCCTGTAGCCAGATCCTAGTGAACTTGGTAATGTGAGAGCCTGAAGACTTGAAGTAAGATCCCTGTGAACTTGGTGCCGTGTGAGGATGAAAATCTATAGCCATATCCATGTGAACTTGGTGGTGTGAGAGCCTTGAGACTTATAGCTTGTTCTTGATTGATCATTGGTTAGGTGTTGAGACCTAAATCTCCAAGTTTAACCTTTTGTTAGTTAGGCATTGATGTCATCTCCTTCTGATGAAAGCTTGTTGGATGTTAAAATGTCCTTGATGTTGAGGTGTTCTTTTATGTTGAAGATGACCCTTTTGAGCCTAGCTAACTAATGACCTCAAGTTGGGTTAGTGTCCTTTCTGTAAGGACATAGGTGATTTATCCTTTTAATATAAGCTACTTTGAGGATGGAAACCCCACTTTGACTAAGCCTAATTAAGGTGATGGTCGAAGTATATATGTCTTCTGTGACAACTGTTGATGTAATCTTAAGAATAGCTGACCAAGGTCGTGTGCCCTTCTTGTAGGATCGCTTTAAATCCTAATTGCACACTTGCTTGATCCATGGTATCTCAAATGATTAAGGTGAAGGGTGAAGAAATGAATAAGCTAAAGACCCATGTATAATGTAGGTGCATTCGCTAGCTTAGGTTAGACTACGCATGTATGTTGAATATGCAGAGTTAATCGTGCAAACTTATGACAACCCAACCTCGTATAGATGTAGGTGAAGTTCTCATTAAGTTTGGGGTCCATTGAATAAGGCCTTATTAAGGTACATGAGATTGATAGTTTAGGCCTAGTGTTGTTCTGTAGCTTAGGCTACAAAATATTATAGGATTAGGGGTAAAAGTTCAGTTATTATTGCGTTAGGCTAGGTCATGAGGTATAAACTACCCAGGATACAAAATATTTTTTTAATGAAGGATTAACTTTTAATTTTGCACTAAAGTTCACCCATTCTGAAGAAGCCCCCAATTTTTGCTTGTTGTAACAAAAGCCAACATTGCTTTTGTTGGTGCTGCCTAGAGTAGCCCCTAATTTAGTGTAAAGAATGTGGTTATCTCCTTGTTGAGAAATGCTTACCGTGATAGGAGCCCTAACTATCTATGAAAATCTAGGGGAGCATCTATCTTGCATAATAGGTGAATGCCCACTTAGCAAGGGTGGAAATATAGAGCGAGCATCCACTCTTGAATTGTAGTCTTGGTTAAGCAAATGAGTCTTGAATTCCAGATTGGAGATGGGATTAGAGGCTAAGATGATTGGGAAGAAGTGATAAAGTAGGTGAATAGTTTGCTGAAGTCTAGTTTAATGGGACTGTGTAACGGAATGCTTCATGTTTTCAAAAACTAAGGATTTATTCCCCCTCTCCTTTTGCCTGGTCTACCTTTGTAGGTTTTTGAGCGAGCCACTCTTTATTTGTTCCTTCTTTTATTTATTTCTTTTTTTTTGGGAGATCAAAGGATCCAATGAGTATTTGCGATTGGGCCTCAAGAAGGTTACCTATGTATCCAACTGGCAGCCTAAATAAGGGATGCCTCTAGGAGTACTTTCTATAGTAGCCTTCAGGGGTAGGGTGTCCAAGGAAGGGAATCAGTGTGAATAACCCTTATAAAATCCCCAAGTATGCATGGGCAGTGAAGTTAGTGTGAATCAACAATTTTTGCCTTTGTTTATCATTCTTCTTTTCAAACTTTTTTATTTTATTTTTTTCTTCCCTTCTTTGTTTGGTTATTTTTCTCGTTGGATGGGACTGTCTAGTCCAAACTCTCTTGTTTGATTGTTGATTTTGATATTGATGCTACCTATGGCATAATCTCATTCCCTAGTTAAGTCAGATGTGGTTATGAAAGAAATATGTTCTTCAAACACTTAAATAGCTTCCACATAGCAACTTATAAGGCTTCATAAAGGTATTAATGCAGGTTACCAAAGGAGGTCTCCTATTTTAGGAATGTCCTTTAAAGTTATATGACTTATTGTAAAGAAGTTTTTGATCATTCTCTTTTTCATATGATAGATTGACATTCTTTGTTTCTTTTTTATTTTCTTTTTCTCCCTTTTCTTTCCCTAACCCATTCTTCTGAGGTTTTCAAGCTCTCCCCTCTTTTTTCTTTTCTTTTTTTCTCCTTGATTCATCATAGGACAAAAGTATTCTATACAAGACAAAAGAACAAATGTAGGGAATGATTTTATTAATTCATTAAGACTACATCAAACTTGGATTTATGATGGAAAAGAAAAGCAAACAACTCAACACATGGCTATAAGGTAAGCATGCCATATCCTCTAAATAGAACTCAAGGCCTTTTGTGAAGGCTTCTCTTCATAGTTGCCTCACACAAGGATATATGGATCTTTTACTTGGGATCCATCTATGCTGGTTAATAGATGGATCCCACACTTTGCTAGTCTAAAAAGGCTAGAATGCCATCATACGAACGAAGTGCATTACTGTAATTGTTGAGTAGCCTTAGGTGGGGGAAGTTGTCCTAACTTGAATATGCTTTCTAGCTGATTCTTGAAGGTTTTAACAATCCTCAGTATTATGGTTGTGTGCTCGGTGATATTTGTAATACTTGTTCGGGTTCTAGTTCTTAGCGTTCTATGTGTTCTTTACCTTGAGCTTGATTGGTGGGAGGTTGATCTTGGTTTTAGATAGAAGGTACTTCAGTGCTTGAGTATAAATGGTGTCGATGGAGTTTATTCAATATAACACTATAGAGCATGTACCTCCTTGCTTATGGAACCATTGTCTTTCTTATCCCCGCTATGATAATTATTCTTCCAGCTGCTAGTAGCCTTTGTCGGCATTTGCCTAGCCAACTCTTATTCTACAGGAATGCCAACATTCCTTAATGTTGTGAAGTTTTCAAATGTTGTGAACCTTAGGTGTTGCCTATATATGGGCTATAGGTTTTTGATGAACAACCTTATTTGATCAATTTCTAGGGGTCGGTCCACCATATGGGTGGCCTTTGGTCTCCATTGAGCAAGAAAGTTAGAAAAGCCTCCTATTTCATTAATTCTAAGTCCCTAAGTGTTATTGGTAGTTCAACATTGTATGAGTATTGATGTAGAAATTCCTTACACAGATAATCCTATTTCATGATCTTTCATGGATCAACACCATTATACCATCTAATTACACCCTTGTCAAATGTCCAAGGAAAGATGATGTGGAGGATGCTATGTTAATTCCTTTTAAAGTCGTAGCACTGACAAAATTTATCACATGGTGGTGAGAGTTCTTACTTTGATATCTATCATGGTGAACTGGACGCTTTCATTTTGGGATTGAAGCGAATCCTACAGAGTTAGTGGAATAGTTATTAAGCATTGATGACTCTTTAAGTAATTGCTCTATGCAATCTAGTTGTAGATTGACTTGTGGGGAGTCGTTTTCCTCACCATCTGCTTCTCCTTTCCCATCATCTTCCCCTTCTTTATTGTGAGGCTTCCCCCCATCTTCCTTTGGGGTGTTCTTAATAAGAGTTTGGAATGTAATGGGCATCTGTTCCATCTTGTTTTCGCTTTCTTCCATCCTAGCTTGTATCCTTTCTAACATTTTCATAGCCTGTGTCATTTCATTATTTCTTGCCATCTGGATAGGTAAATGATTGGACTAAGGCTCTAAAGGTCGAATTGACATGGATAGGTAAAGGATTCGACTTTGGGCCTAAATGGACTCGTGGATTATACATGATGAAACCAAAATGCGTGACTCTTTGGGCCAATGGGGCTTGTAATTGATGTGTTAAGAAATGACATGACCTTTAGACTTTTCTAATTATGTAATAAGCCTTGCAAGCTCATGATTTAAAGTGACCTAAACCTAGGGTTGTCAAAGTCTGACCCAACCCGATAACTCGACCTGAATTTACTGAGAGAAATACAAACCCTACCCGACCCAAACCGATTTCAACCCGAAGTCGACACGATTTGACCGTTCAGTGTGAAAACTTGTTATTTTTAAGTTTTGAGCAAATTTAAGCTATTTTCAAGGCCGACGCGAAATTGATATGTTTATTAAATGGGTCGACCCGACCCGACCCATTTGACAGCCCTACCTAAACCTAGACTAATGATGTTGGATATTATGAAGTATGCAAGGTCCAGAAACCAAACAACTTCTATTGGTCCTTTCCTAATGTAAGACCAAAAGCACTTGGATTTGACCTAATTTAAGAATGCTACAGCCTGACTACACCCTTAATGGGGCCATACTAAGATTTTCTTAACCTAGGCCTCTGGGCACAGTGATGACGTTATGAACCTTAACGCATTAATACATGGGCCTTTGGGTATGAATCAGTTTTAGAAAGATCCCTAGAGTTCTAAACATTGACATAATCATGCATGCAGATGAATTGGAACCTTATCAAAACTTCTTCAGTTTAGGCAAGGTTTAGACCCAAAATAGTTGCCAAGTGTTTCATCATCCATGGGGTGCATGATAAGACTAGAAAATTCATTTGTTTTCCCATATACTATGTGGATTGAGGAAGATGTATCACAAGTGGGCGAAACAGTTGTTTGCTTAGTTAGAAGTCTACTGGACTGTAACGCCCCAAAAAGTACATGCTTCTTTACTTGCATTCACCTGCTTAACTTCACCAATTAGAAATAATAATCCAATGAACGGGGCGTTACCGCCGTCCAAAAAGGACAAGACTTTCCTTATACATGAAAACTTAGCCATTTAAAACCAAAGTTTACCCTAACAAGGGCATTCACACCATTACAACCATTCAACCCATTAGTTATATACAGGAACAGTTCTAACATCCCAATCATCTCAAGGTTTACACTAAAATACTAAATTTAGTTCAAATATGCAGTTTCAACACCAAAATACATCACAATAAGATATGATAGCATCTCAGCACTCACACACTGCCAATCACATGGACAGTCCTGGCTCACTTATCACCTTCAGCAGTCCTGCCTGCCTGAGGGCGGTTCACTGAACACTTTCGTAAAACAAAACATAAAAACATTTCGAATTGTGAGCCAAAGCTTAGTACATACATTCCTACAATGTTAAAGATTCACTGAAAATTTGCTTGGGCCCGCTTTTCTATTCATTTTAATTTTGAAATAGGGAATGAGATGCAAATAAAACTGAATTGCTAATTATTATATGTTAGTGCACCCCTTAGTAATTGTTACGATCTATGAATAGGTGTACACCTGCCAAGCCGACCGTGGAACCTGGCCTGAAGCCGCGTAGGTAACTAGAAGGCAATGCCCTGTAACTGATAACTGATGGGGTCACTAATTATGTGATAGAGCACTGATTAAATTGATTCATTGATGTACTTACCAAAACATTAGGATTTCGATAAAGACGTGTTGATTTCTAAAGATACAGGCAATGAACGTACTTGAAAGTTTTAAATGCTAGTTCACGGAATAATAAGATGCACAAAAGTGGAGAGAATGAAAGCTTAGGTCTTGATTTTTGTGCTTGAGAAAGAGGTATGAGTGATTCTTGATGCTTGTGGGAGTGAGAAGGGTGGTTGGGGTGGTGAGTGAGGGTTGTTTGCTGGCTGTTTGGTGGTTGAAAGGTGGCTGGACTAGTGCTGCTGGGGGCTGGCCGAAAGGAGAGAGAAAGAAGAGAGGGATGGAGTCTTGATTTTACTTGGTGCAAAAGAAACTTAGGCAAATAAATACTTGGCTACAATTAACCCTCCAAAGCTACTTTTTACTAAGTATAATTAAGGCCTAACTAAAGAAAATTAGCTAAATAAAAAGGGTCAAGACTTAGTGGACCGAAATTGGCCTTAAACGGGCTCGGGTTCAAAAACTAGCTCAAACCGAGTGCGCTTGAAATTTTATTATTATTTTTTCCAAAGCTCGAGGTTAAATGTTTTGTGGTGTCATGAAAAATAATTAAATCGCTCAATTTATAAATATCAAGGCCTAATAACGATCTCCAGAATTTGACAAGAACAAAAAACCCGAATTGCAAGGTGAGGGTCCATTTAAATTCTCCCAATTGAAATAACGAAGAAAATGATGATTTAAATACGATGAAATTAATCACATGGATTCATGACATGAATAAACATGATTTAGGGTCAGACTATTACAGCCTCCCACTGGGTGACCAATTATTTTCATGACTAGGTAATAAGGGGTTTAAACCTAGAGGCGTTGTTAATCCTAATAAGGCAACACCTTTAACGCAAGGATGCCTAATGTAAGTGTAATTAAAACAATTTCCTGTTTTGATTTTCAAATCTCACTTTCTTAAAAAAATATCTCTAGTAGAGTCGCCATTGTAAGAATCATGGCCCATAACCCTGGTGCAATCCCCCATGAACGGTTGGACATGATAGGGGTCCATCTTTTTGGCCCAAAGAGTGGTATCGCCTGAATCTTGAGGCATAATTAAACTCCATAGGCTTGAAAATACCCCATGAATTGGTTCATTTTAAAGAGGTTTTCGACAGAAGCCCAAGTAATCCTTGAAGTGGGGGAAAATTAAACTCCATAGGCTTAAACCAAGGATCTAGATTCAAAGGCAAAGGTATGATGTCGTAATGGAATGTATTATGACATCGCCTGTTATCACCAACGGTAATCTCATATTGGTGTCCGTCAAGTTATCTGCCTGAGTGACTTAGGGAATCTTGGGTTGGAGAATATTGAGCCTTAACTTATGCCTTAGAGGGTTTTGAGGATATATTTGAAAATGGTTTGGTTGGGCTCTCTAACTTAGTTTTTTTTTAAAAACTTTTCTGAGATTCTAGTTGTGTGTTTGAATGTTACGTGGATGGCGGAATTTATAGATATAGGAATTGAAGGGTTCCTAGGTTTCTCAGGAGTAGGTACCATGTGGGATATGACTTTCATCTACTTGAGTTAGAGGCTAGTTTTAGAAGATAGGCCAAAAAAAAGGGGAACGAGTTGGGTTCTGTTAGGCAAGCCAGGTTCCTGGGTTAGGCGACAAATAACCCAAATTGTTTCGAGCATACATTCATTTTTGGCCTCTGTTTTAAGTGAATCTTTTTTGCGTTGAAACTTTATTGAGTCTATTTGCTAATAGCTCTAATGTCATAATTTTTAGATAACTGTGGAAGAGGACATAAGCAAAATGGTGAATACATATCATTTTCAGTGCACAGCTTAGCAATCCATTTATATCTTTTCCATTGCTTATTGGATTTTGATGCATAATATATAATTATAAATATTATTCAATGTAAAATGTTAATATCTAAACTTAATAACTGTATGCACCCTAGAGTGGGGTGAAAATGCAGAATAAATCTCAACTGGACGGCGAACACCATTAATTTGGGCCTATTTGGGCTTTTGGGTTATTTTAGCCTTTGGTGGGCATATTTGGGTTTATATTTGTGGTTTAAGTGACGTGCACTTTTTAAGGCTCTTCATTGCAATATCCAAGGATTTTCAAGTCTTATTAGATCAGTTCATCATCATCGAACATTTTGTAAAAGGAAGCCACTTTTCAGGTGTCTATACATATGTGCAAGAAATGAGTTTAAACTAACAAGATTCAAAGCACAATGAGTTTAAACTAACAAGATCAACAACATTAGTTCGGATAGCAACCCCAAGAATAAGGAAACTACTTAGGGGGTGTTTGGTGAGCAAAAAAGGGTTGGGGACTTGAATCCTCAGGGTTCAAGTTTTACTCCTTAATGTTTGGTGATAAATTTGGGAAAAGAAACTTGATACCTAGGCGGATCAAGTTCTCCCATAAACCCCTGGAACTTGAACCCTCCTATTATTGGGGGGTTTCAAGTTCTCATCCCCAGGGTTCAACACTATTGTTGTTGTTGCTACTACTACTACTACTACTACTAC
>JACYFF010031955.1:73283418-73305158 GCA_017589665.1 Selenicereus undatus
AAGTAAATTTAATCGTTTAGTTTAAATGACCATACATCTCACGTCTTCCCTGTGGACCGACCCTTAAAGTACTACGACTGACAACCGTAGGTGCTTGAGGTATCATTTTCCCCTTTTATTCACTCACTTTAATTTAGTCTTTAATTTTCACTCACCACCCCTCAAAAACCGTTCAACAGCAAGCAGGGTAAGAAGCTTCACTTGATATGCTTTAAAAAGCCATAAACCGATTGTTCTCATCAAAAGTTGCTTACAAAATAATAAAAATCTTTGAAAAGATTCTCACACTTTACCGAACCTTGCAATAGCATAAACCAGAATTGTAGTAGTCCGACTCTAAATTCTGTTTATTAATTTCATGGCATTAATCCATGTGATTGAGTTCATTTCATTCACATCATTCCTTTTTATATTCCCATCTTTTTATTATTCTCATTTGGTCATTTCTAACGGGGCCCTTACTTTACAATTCGGGGATTTCTTCTTCTCAATTTTGGAAATTGAGTTAGGCCTTGATATTTAAGAATTTAATGTTTGACATTCTTTTTCATGGCACCACAACCATTTATCCAAAATTTTTAAAAAAAAATTAAAATTTTTTTTCCAGAAATGCGCTCGGTTTCAGTTTTTCGCTAAACCAGAGCCTGTTTAAAGCCGATTTCGATGCAACAAGACTTGACCTTTATTTGATTAACTAAATCCTCTTAATTAAGCCTTAATCAAGCATGATATTATTGACTTTTCTACCCTATTTGCAGCCAAGTATTCAGCCATGTATTAAGGTGAGTATAAAAATTAAAAAAGTGGCTTTTATCTTCATTTTACACCAAGTGATTTTCTCTCTCTTCCCACCCCTCTTTCTCTCTCTACTCGGCGGCCCCATCTCACCACCATACCACCACCTTTCCACCACCAAAAAAACCCTCTAATCATCCCCCACTCACCACCCCCTAACACCTCTTTCACTCCTTAAGCATCAAGAAGCATATCAACCTCTTTTGCTAGCACAAAGTAAGTGTTCTTTCACCTCTATGCTGATTTTTGTTTTTGATCTTTGATCTTGTTGGGTTTTGTTCTTTATTTTGGTTGTTTTAATGATGGATTATGCTATTTTTGTGGTATTAAGAATCACCTTGTTGAGGGTTTATGGTGGAGTTAATTTTGGATGAAGTTAGGGTTAGGGTTTCATCTTTGGTATGCAAGCTTCTTGTTCAAGTGATCTTTATGGCTTGTTTTCTCCTTGTTTTTGCTTATCTTTTAAGGTATTGAAGTTTATTATGGTTTTTATGATGTGTTGGAAAGATGAGATGGGGTTCAAGTTGACCCAAAGTTAGGGTTTTATCCAAGAATGCATGGTTTGGACCAAATTTGTGTTAAACTTGAGGTATGTGTTTATGTGCCTAGAAAGTAAGCCTTGTTGGATATATTTATGAAGTGAATTTGAATGTGGTGATCTTGTATGATGTTGGGATGTACCATAGTGTGCTTACATGCTCTTAAGAAAGAGTTTAAGTTGAGGTTTGGTGTGAAAAGTGAGAGGACAACCTAAAACAGTGAGGCTGGAATTTTCAGTGAAACAGGATGAACTTTGAAACAAAACTGGTAATGATCGGTCAAGAAACAAAATTCTTATTTTTGGTGGGTAGATAGGTCTGGATGTTACCTTTAAAATGACTCTTGAATCTCCTTAATCCGAGGTCTGTGGAGGAAGTTATGGCTATTTTACTGAACCTGGGCAGAATGTACAGAATGGTTGTTTTTAGCACTAAAACCTGATATGTTATTGTTCTAACCCCATTCTATGGAACCTGTCGTGGGAATCTAGTTATGTGCCCTTCAGGAAAGTTTTATAGGACTTCCTAAGCTATTTATATTGGGGTCTTACGTCTCATTTGGAGGTCGGGAGTATAAGTTGTGGATTGTTCATTCCATACCCTCGTCATAAACCCTACCCTCTAAACTCGCTACTGTGCCTTAACTTAGCATTTCTATACTTTATTTAACTTTATCAGTTTAACCTATTAACTGGTTCACACAAATTCTTTATAAGCCTTTTCTATTTAAGGGTATCCATTGTACTAATTTTATGCCTATAATGATTTTGAACAGCATCAAGGCCTAAGCTCTCATCCTCTCCATTTTAGTCATCTATTTAATCTGTGAACTAACTTTTAAAGACCCCAGGTACGTTCATTGACTGTATCTTTAGAAATCAGCACGTATTTATCAAAATTATAATGTTTTGGTAAGCACATCAATGAATCAATTGAACCAGTGATTTATCACATAATTAGTGACCCCATCAATTATCAGTTACAGGGCATTGCCCTTCAGTTACCCGCGCGGCTTCAGGTCAGGTTTTCCGGTCGGCTTGGCAGGTGTACACCTATACATAGATCGTGACAGTTACTAAGGGGTGCACTAACAGATAATAATTGGCAATTTAGCTTTATATACATCTCATTCCCTGTTTTCAAATACAAATGAATTGCAAAACAGGTCCTCATAATTTCTTTCCCCATTGAATCTTTATCAGTACAGGGATGCATGTACTGAGCTTTGGCTCACAGTTCGAAATGTTTTTATGTTTTGTTTTAGGAAAATGCTCAGTAAACCGCTCTCAGGCAGGCAGGGAGGCTGAAGGTGATAATTAAATCAGGACCGTCCTTATGATTGGCGGATAGAAGTGCTAAGATGTTTTCACGCCTTTTTGTGGTGCATTTTGGTGTTCCAGCTATATATTTAAACTGAGTTATGTATGTTGTTATAACCTTGATGTAACCCGGAGAAGTTAGAATCATTCCTGTATGTAATTAAATGGTTTGAATGGACGTGTTTTCCCTTTGAAGATAAACTTTGATTTTGTGGCTAAACTTTCATATTGAAGTGAAGCCTTGTCCTTGCGGACGGCGGTAACGCCCATTCATTGGTTTTTTTTTGGTGCTATGCTTAGGTAGGTAAATGCAGCTATGATTTATGTATTATTTGGGCATTACAAGAATCAAGAGTTGGTAACTCATAATGGGTAATGAAATCACTTTTCAGGGCGTTGGATTCACAAGTTAGTGCTCTCGTTAAGTTAGCGACATAACTCACGAATTTTTATGTCCCTTGGGTTTCCCAAAGCCATCAGACTCTTTTCCTCGTCAGGGTAGTGACAATCAAGATTCTCGCTCAGTTTGAGATCCTTAGGTCTACTCCTGAGATCAAGTCCACATAATTAGCACTATCCTCGTAGCCCAAAACATTTCAAGTGTAACTCGCTTTTAAATACACTTGACATTTAAAATTCCCATTATAACACAACAACAGCATATTCATTTTCAAGAAGGCTAACAAAGCCTTAATAATGGCAAAATCTGATTTTTGAAAGCATAATAATAGCTAGTTTAACACAAATAACTTGTAAACAATTTCTCGTCTAAATAACTTCCACTTTCACATGAAAAGGACCTTGCAGTTCGTTTTTGAAATCTCAACTTGCAATTTACTCATAATTGTTTTACTTGAAAGAACTTACCAAAAATGGTTCTGCACATCAGCCACATGCTTCGAGTTTGTTAAATTCATTTCAAGTTCGAGATATAATTAAAACAAGCTCACAACCCTAATACGACACTTGGGTGACTTAGAGGTTATTGTTTTAACTTTTAGTCAACGGTTTGTCCAGCTATACGATTCATCAGAGTGATTCAGTTGAACAATTTAGTGAACTTGTTCATCACTCTTGGTTCAAGGTGCGACAATGAATCAAGTCCCTAGTCATGACAAAACGGGCAGGAAAGTCTAGCTAGAGTTTAGCAGAACAGAAATAAACAGTTGCTCAATTCAAGAAACCGTTTAGTTGCTAAATCAAATGGCAGAATCGTTCAGTTGGCCTCTTATTTGCCCTACTTAACTCTTAAGCAAACACAAAGCATACATGGGTTAATTATAGCAGAGACAACCACACCATTTTTCCTGATGCTATTGCCTAACTATAGAAGTTGACAATTGACTGAACACAAAGCTAGTCCTCACGCGTTCTTCCCTAGCACTATTACTGCCTAGTGTGCCCCCTTCTCTCGTTGTGCTTCTATCCTTCCTCCTCGTCTCTCCCTCGCTCTGCCATTCTCCTTCCACCTTGCTCTCTCTTTCTCTCTCTAGATAGTGGACGGTGGTGGTGATATGGTGAGGACAAGAGTGGGATTTGGGGTTGAAAGAGAATGTTGAATATGTATGTGTTTCATGTTTTCTTTCTAGTGCGAGCACGTGGCTGTTCAAATGAAAAGGCTAGCTTTTTGTTGTCCCCAACTAATAAACTCAAAGCATGGATTTAGGCCTAAACAACCAAGCCCACCTAATTTCTCGCATCGAATATCCCAACCTAATTTGTTAGTCTCACACAATCTCACATTAGCCAAATTTTGACTAATTCATTAAATTCCCAAATTCACCTAATAAGTTAAGACAATTTTAAAAACTAATTCACATAAATTAATGTACTTTACATACAAAAATTAGTCTAACTACTGGAGTAAAACATAGCCAATGCAATAACAATTTTTATAATTAACTTTAACTGAAATTCCCCGATTATAGCACTTTCCCCCCTAAAAGAATTTCAACCTTGAAATCCTAAAGTTCACAGTTTAGCAGAACACAATATTCGTATACACATGGCACAAACCACACAAACTCATAACAGAATCCAAAATCTTACTTTACACTTAAGCGTCTACCCATCAACCCTCTTCAAGCGAAAAAAAAGTTTACGGTATCTAGTCTCCTCCTCGCCAATCGTCCTCAAGCATGTACTCACTCTATTAAGGCACTGAGGGCAAATTGCATAGAAGAGAGGCAACTGAGTTTGCAGGGACAAACATATCAAACTTATTTTAAATGAAAACTTTCAACTTTGTATCTAAGTAATACCAGCACAGCACTCATTTACCATCGATAAATCTATGTTTACGTATCGATATGAGTTGGCATTTAAAGGCTTTTTGTGTATGGTAACCCCAACAAACATACCAAGTTCATATCAAGACAATCAACTTAGTCAAGTTCATGTTGAAGCATGGAGAAACTGAAACATGTTAGAATCAAGTTAATCAATCGGAGACCTCCGGAGCAATAAGAGTAGTAAGGACATCACATGCCATTACATCAATAATAACAACACTTAAAGGACACCCCAGTCTGTAGTGACATAATATAGAACAACATAATATAGAACAGCAGTAAGCACTTTGAAAGTAAAAAAATAAATAAAATAGTCACTGCAATAATCAATATTAAATGTATATAATGAGCAAATCACTAGGGCTAGTGCACGAAAACTCAAAGAAGGACATAGAACCAAGTACGACAGGACAACACCCAAAATAACAAGAACATAGCACACAGTAGCCCAAGTGGCAATAATGATACACTCATGGTGACTAATGACACTATACTCTGTAGCTCACAAAGTCTTGGTCCAACCTTTCCTTTTATGAAACTTAAGATCATGTTAATGACTTTTATACGAAGCTGGACATATGTAAACCATATGCACAGGTAAACAATATAACACACTTATAGATATGACACTCAGTTATTATTATGTCAAGTATTAAGATCAGACATAGCAACATTTATATTTCACAACTCACTAGTCTAGTTACTCGACCTAAGATAATGCCTCAGGTTATACTTGCAACTGTAATTAGTACGATGGAAGATCTCCCGCCAGAATGCATAGTTAAAAGAATAAGGAGACAAGGTAATCACAATAGCTTAGCTGATGGGAAGTCCTATCCTAGGGTCTCCATATGGAACTGGATATCTTTAAATCATGAAATCATGTGAATGAATGGACATGCTCATAGACATGTAAATGTTAATTCCACGTTCGAAGGATGGCAGTAATAATATGTAAAATGGTAGTAGGATGACCCAACAACAAGGCAACCAGAACGGAGGGAAGGCCACATGTAATAACCACTTCATAGCAAACTAACAATGGTAGCAAGTATATTGGCTAGCAAAGCACAACTCTTGAATTTCCTATGAAAGTTACCACGTACTACATGAAACTTATCGCATAAAACATACTACAAGATAGCTCAGTCATGTCATGCTAGGGCATTCTGTTGAGTTATGCTAGCAATTATTTTATGCAACTCACAACAAATGTAGAATAAAGAATTTAAATATAACATTGGATACACTAGCATGCTTCCCCCCTTAAGCATGAAATATACAAAGGTGACACATGCAAATACAGCCTCTTATAGTCATTACAGCATGCATTAAATACATGTATACAACCACTCAAACCATGTAATGAGATAATAGAATTTATGGAGTGCAAATAATGGCTCAGAGATCATATCGTGCGATAAATCAAATAAGTTAAATCATATTAGGCTAAATAATCACCAAGACGTTTAGTTACTTACCAATTTAGGCATGAAACATGTCAATGACCATTTCATGACGAACCTAGGTAACTATATAGGCTCCTATGAGCTTTACCCTGCATATAAGGTCATATTTATGCTCTAAATCCATATATTTAGAGCATTGTCACAAAAATAGATATTCAAGATGGTAACATGCATAATGCATAATAGCTAACAAAAGCACAATTCAAGAGTTTCTTATGAAAATTACGACATAATTCATGGAATTTATCGTGTAAAATATAGTATAGGACAACTTAATAATGTCATGTCATTGTACCCATACGAACTATGCTAAACATTGCCCAACATAACTTCTCCAATGAGTACAGGGTCAAGAATTCAATTATAATAATGAGTGCATGAACATGCCTCCTGTTAAGTATCAAAATTACAATGGTGAATATATAAACACAAGCCTTTGAGGCTACAAGATCATGTTATTAGGTATGCTTACACCTGATGATTAAAACTATAATATGAGGAATAACAGGCATGCAACTCGCATAATGAGTTCACGACCATACCATGCAATCGACCACATGAATCAACTAATTCGACGAACTCATCCATACTCCCAAATAAGAAAACAACCAAGTTTCATTCACTAAGTAAGTTATTAACGAGTACAACAATGATCCTTCTTTATAAATCTAAGTGACACATAAGCTTCTATATGCTTTACACTGCACGATATGCTAAATTGGCACGTTAAAACACATAAAGTCACGTCATCATTACATGAGAAGGGCCCTAAGCATTTATATGTAATTGCAAATCTTAAGGACCCACAGCACAGAACAGGAGGTTCACCTATAAGAGTTTTGGCTTCCGAGCTTCACACTAATGCTTAGAAAAGCACTAATATTGTATGAATCGTTTACCCTACGAGGTCACATACGTGGTGTAACATTATCAAAGTCTATCAAGTTCTTCCTCCCCTTTTTTTTCTAGGTGTTTTGAGGTTTTATATATGTGGAATACTACCAATCCTAGGACAAGAATAATGGTCCACATGATAGAAAGCATAGCACATGATAGACTCGGTAGTAATGGTAGTTGCATGATGAAAAGCTGGACATACATCATGTAATCAACATGAAGTCACCGACTAGGCATCAAACAATAGTGATGACACACAAGTCATAATGACAGATGTGTGGAGTAACAGGAATAACACTTATGCAACAATCCATCGCTACCACCCAAATTTGTACACATACGTATGACAATCTCACTTAATTTCCTTATACAATTTAGAATTCGCTAAAAGAAAGTATCATCTAGTAGGATTGTCAAGCATAGAAAATGTTTTCTAATCATCCTCGTGGTAGTTTATCATTAACAAATCTAGTGTTGTACGCATCTCAGATGAACTCACTCACAAACAGCTTCCAGCCACCCATAGGAGCACATACACATAAGTGTAAACCTATGCACTATGATATAATGGATGCAAGTCATCAAAAGCAGGAGAAACACATAATTCAATGATTATGAAAGACATTAACACCTCAGAATCTTTGGGTTCCAAAATTGGGGAATAGGTTAACTGTTTCTAGCCTCTTGTCTGCCAACTTTTGAATACATCTACTCATTTCATTATAGGGTCTGAAAGGCAAATCGTACGTAAGGGCAAATAATGGGCTTAAGGTTTACCATTTCCCACATTTTGAGTTCAAAAACCAAGCATACCTTCAACGATGTCGTCAAATATGCATGCGGAAAAAAAAGTTACTCATAGAGCTAACACTTAGCTAACTCATGAGAATACAAGTCATTAAGTCCATATTCTAACAAATAGCTCACTTTTAATAACCATCGTTTTACTCAATTCACACAACAATTAATCAGTCAAATCAGTTAGCACCTCAGGAACACATTGCATCTCAAAGGTACACCGTATAACATATTGTCATTCAAGAAATACCTAGACAATTATATGAGACGCAAGACTCAGGTCACAACCTCGGTCGTAGGACCTTGCTTTGATACCATCTGTAACACGCCTGCCCCCTAGGGCTAGTGATGTTTGTGATTTCTAAACTTTTGGAATGAAGCAGGCAGAGTTCTGCCCAAAAACTGTCCATAACTTAGGCTTATAGCCTTACATTAGGTATGGGTAATAATAAAACATAAAGAACATGCCCAACATACTGAATGGCTAAACGCTGAAGATCACAACTCCATGGGCCGCACGTCTGGAGTACATAAGCTATAAAGCTAAGTAAAAGAAAGAAATAAAAGATATAGTCAATGGATAACACGCTAGAGCACTGGGGTCACATATTCGAAGATAAAACTTAACTTCAACTAACCAAACGACTGACTATTTAGATGGTCGACCCATATCACCCTTCAGAGAAATCGATAGTCAATATGCATGGCATGAACTATTTACATATGCTCGAGAACTTAAGAATACATCACATTACATTATTTAGCTCATGAACAAGCCTATTAGTACACGTGAACCCCTTTCACAAAGCAAAAAGGAAAGTTTTGACTCATTTTACGTGAATCTAGGACTTCCACCAATCTTTTGCCTTTTCAAGAACTTGGGGAAAAGGGAAATTGAGAGGGGAGTGAGCTGCCACACGCTCAGTCAATGATTCTTAACCTTAAGAAAATAAAACAGTTGCATACAATCCCATCAAGTACCACACATACACAGATTATGGTTGTTAATAACATATTAGTAATTATGGTTGTTAATCATATATTAGCCATTCAAGTCCAAAAACCAAATGATCCTTCAACTCATACTAAACATAAAGTTTGATAGGTAATATAAACCCTCAATCATGCACTTGGCGTCAAACATCCCACTTAAGGTTGCCCCTTGAGCCTATTTAGTTATGAAACAGAAAAGGGAGCAAGTTGGGTAGGAGGCTTCACTTGAACCACTTTAGATAGCTATAGACCGATTCTTCTCATCAAAAGCTGCTTACAAAATAATAAAAATCTTTGAAAATATTAAACCTTGCAGCATTATAGACCAAAATCAAGGGTTGGTAACTTGTAATGGGTAACAAAATCACTTTTTAGGGCATTGGATTCACAAGTTAGTGCTCTCGTTAAGTGAGTGACACAACTCATGACTTTTGGTATCCACAGGCCCTCCCAAAGTCATCGGACCCATTTCCTTGTCAAAATAGTCACAATCAAGATTCTCGCTTAATTCGAGATCCTAAGGTCTACTCTCGAGATCAAGTCCACATAGTCAACACCATCCTCCTAGCCCAAACCATTTCAAGTGCAACTCGCTTTTACACACACTTGACACTTAAAATTCCAGTTATAAAACAACACTAGCATATTCATTTTGAATAAGGCTAACAAAGCTTTAATAATGGAAAAATCCGATTTCTGAAAAGCATAATAACATCTAGTTTAAATGAACAACTTGTAAATAATTTCTCGTCCGAATAACTTCCACTTTCACATGAAAAGAAGCTTGCAATTCGTTTCAGAAATCTTAGCCTACAATTTACTCACAGTTGGTTTTACTTAAAAGAACTCAGCAAAATGGTTCTATTCTTCAGCCACATGGTTCGAGTTCATTAAATTCATTTTAGGTTCATAAGAAATGAGATATAACTAAAACAAGCTCATGACCCTAATATGACACTTGGGTGACTCCGAGGTTATTGCTTTAAATTTTAGTTAACGGTTCGTCCAACTATATTATTTAGCTGAATGATTCAACTAAACCATTTAGTGAACTTATTCATCACTCTTTGTTTAAGGTGTGGCAATAAACAAGACCCCAGTCATGACAAAACGGGGTAGGAAAGTCTAGCTAGAGTTAAGTGGAAAGTTGCAGCTAGATTTAGGAACCCGTTTAGCTGCTAAATCGAATGACTGAATCATTTAGTTGGCCTCCTATTTGCCCTACTTAACTCTTAAGCACACATAAAGCATATGGGTTGATTGTAATAGTCACCACAGGACCCATAAAAGCTATTTTTTCTAGCCAAAACTCACACTTCTTCAACTTAGCATAGATTTCATTTCCATTAAAACCTCAAGGGCGGTTCATAAATGCTGAGCAAGCTCCTCTGGAGATTTTTAGTACACCGGTATGTCATCAATGAAAACTACCACAAACTAATCTAGATACGGTTCAAAGACTCAGTTTACTAAATCCATGAAGGCCACCGGTGCATTAGTGAGTTCGAAAGATATCACTATAAATTTGAAGTACCCATATTGGGTACGTAAAGTAGTTTTTCGTGTATCCTCCTCTCAGATACGAAGTTGTGGCAACCGAATCTGAAGTCTAGCTTTGAGAAGGTTACATCTCCCCGCAATTGATCAAAGAGATCATCAATTTGAGGTAGTAGATGGCGATTTTTTATGGCGATTTTATTCAACTCCTTGTAGTGAATGCACAACCGCAACCTTTCCCATCATTCTTCTTCATAAATAGTACTGGTGCTCCCCAAGGTGAGGTACTTGGCCTAACATACCCTTTTTGTGTTAGTTCTTAAGCTAAATGTTAAATTCTTTAAGCTCTATTGAGGCCATTCTATATGGGGCCTTAGAAATTGGAGCAGTTCCTATGTTTAAGTCAATATAGAAATCAACTTCCCTAGGCATGGGCATGCCAGAAATTTCTTGGAGAAAAATATCCGAATACTCACACAATATTGGTATACTCTCTTCTGACGACTCAATTGCTGCTAAGTCAACCACATTACATAGGTAGCCCTCACATCCTCATTTCAAGAGTTTGTGTGCCTTCACGGCAGGGATCAACCTAACTCCTAGTTTCAGGTTGGCTCATTTATGCACTACCCTATCCCCATTAGTACCTCTTATAATCACCTTCTACTTAAGGTAGTCTATTTATACATGATAGTTTGATAGCCAATCCATACCCAAGATTACGTTGAAATTGGTCAATTTGAAGTGATATAGGTCAGCTATGAATTCTTGACCAATTATTAGAATATGAAACCCTCTAAACATCTTCCCACACCTCACTGTCTCTCTCATAAGTATAGTGATAGCTATAGTAGATGACCCAAGGGAAGGAACTAGTTTTAACTTGTCAATAACAGCAGGTGCAACAAAAGAGTGGCAAGCCCTATAATCAAGTAACATACTTACTAGGTAAGAGTGAACAGAGAAGGTACTCGCAACCATATTGGGAGTGTCCTGCAGCTCGTCCCTCTTCATCACATACACCCTACCTCCCATGTTAAAGGGTAATGGGTTGGATAGTTGTTGCTGGCTCTATTGAGGTGGTTGAGCGAGGTTTAACTAGTTTCCCTGGGTTCTCTCCAGGCCCTAGTTAGGCGATTGGGATTAACCTCAGTTGTCAGCTCTTTCTTGATTAGTTGCAGGTGGTGGTAGGGGGTAGTCCCTCACTTAGTGCTATTGACATTCACATCTAAAGCATCCACCCCTTCTTTGAGGGGTGCTACAGTTGCGAGCGTAGTGATCGGGGTTCTCGTACACTCGACATATCACTCCTTGTTGATACCCTCCTGTCTGGCTGCCTTGTATGCCATCCTGACGTGACCTCTTGTGCTGGGGTTGTTTGTTCTGATGTTCTTGTGGCCTCTCTTTCCTCCTGTCCTCTTTCTTGTTGAAGAAGGCCTCCCTTTATTCTAAGCCCCTCTACGTTGACGACAACATCATACATCTCTTGGGAAACGCTATGTGTACATGTAGACATTGTGACCTTTAGCTTATGGTTCAATTCGGACTCAAATCGATTCATTATTAGGGTCTCATTTGCCGTATAGGCAAGGACAAAGCCAGATAGCTCTATGAACTTGGAAGTATATTGGAGGGCACTTATCTTTGCCTGCTCTAATTTGAGGAACTCCTTCTCCCTTGTCTTCTAATGGGACATATTGTAGAAGCAGTTCTTTATTAAGGGTTAAGATTAGGCAGAGGTTTCAACTCTTTGTCGTGACCTGTTAATGCTCATTTAGAAATCAAAATTCAAAATCAAAACAACAAACATTCAATTGTTCTGAGCCTTCTAGATTTGTGTTTTCTTGCCTTTTCTCACTCCACCTCTCTAGATCTCATTGACTTTCAAACCCCTACTTCTCACACTTTCTTTATAATCTTTGTAATAGTTTTCTACTTAAATAATTGGTGTGTAATTACTAAATCAAGTATTAGAATGGTTGTAAGAATTACTATGGTTACCATTAGAACACTTAGTTTTCACTTAGCCTTTACTAGGATGTTTGTCGTTGAACTTTATGAGGAAAAATGAAACTTAATGAAAATGAACATTTTTTATACATGAAGAGTTCGAAGGTCATGTATGACCCTTGATAACCCAAGGGTATCTACGTAGTAAGGGGTATGCCGACCCACATGAGGGTTAGGTACAATTGAAGTTGAGAAAACCCTACTTGTTAACCCTCATAACCTAACCCTCAACTCGCCTCAACCCTTAATTTGGTCAAGTCTACTTATAACATGTAAATAATATATTCTGTTTCATTTTTTCTAGTATCACTATTCATAATAAAAAAATCCTATAGATTTTATGTCTTTTCACCTAGATTTTAGCTCATACTAATGTTTAATGAATAAATTGCTTTTTGGTACCTTGAGGTTTGGTGAAATGCTTTTCTGAACCCACGATTTTAGAAAAATATTTACAGGACTACTTAGTTCAGTGCGAATGATTTCTAGGTCTCAAAACTTTGGGTTATTTGATTTCTGGGTCTCAAATATTTATTTTAAGGGCTTCAATTGCGAATACTTTAAAGTTTTGGACTGTTTTGTAAAGCTAGGCTTATATTGACATTTGAACTTCTTATAATGATTTTAACGGTACTGGTTATCACAATCTACTACTTATATCTCAAATATTATATTTTCTGTGATTAACGGCCCACTATGCTTGGCAAAAATAATTAAAACTTAATTAGAGAGTTTTGACCATTGCCTGAACTTAGTCGGCACTGGACTCCGGCATTCCTTTGGCTTCTGGTTTATAGAGCTTGCTAATCTCAACCCCACCTTTGTTAGATCAGACACAACACAGATCCATTTCGTTTCCTACCTCGGACCGTAGTCACTAATCAAGTTTTTAATCTTTTTCAAGGATAGTGCAACTTTAATCAAGAAATTATAATATTTAAGACATAAGGTTCAATTGGATAACGTTCCCTACTGGGAAACTTCTTTTATTGAAAGCTTAAAAGTGAAAATATTACAATGGAAAGCTTGAAGAGGGATTTATGGTAAGATCATTAGAGATGCTTACTCATAGAGAAGTGGAGAATCCCGACTTCTCTTGTTCTCAAGAATGCTCAAATGAGCTTGTCCCTCCTCTGCATTGGACCTCTCCATTTATAGAGGGGATGGGGATACCTAGGATGCCCTAACGGCTACAGTACACACTGACGGTTATAGTACATTGCTTTATTTTACAAATCAGACACTTGTCAAGATGGTACAATGATGGGGCAACCACTTTTCAGAGCTTTTAATGATGACAAGACTAGTCATCATTATTGAGACTCTGCATGCCTTCATCTCCAATTATATCATCTAGACCATCATTATCTGGATAATCATCTTTATCAAGTTGCTTAAGATGCTCTTGATCCCATTTTTCAAATAATTCAAATAGATATTTCTTTCCTTTTGCTGATAAGAATTTTTCAGCTCCAACGTCAAAGAGATAATCAAAAATATCTTATGATACTGCTCCTTCTACCTTCATGTACTCTTTAAACTCATTGTCATAGGTGAAGGTAGGATTTTCGCAATATAGTAACGTTTTTCCCTATTCAATTAATGCCCAACTTTGATGATAAATGTTGAAAAATCCAATGGCTCTTGCTAAAGCAGGATCAATAACTAGATGTGTTAGTAGTTTAGAAACTCATTCTTGTTGTTGATCATTGAGATTGTTGTAATCAAAAATCTAAATAAGATAATGGGCTGGTTTGGCTTTTCCATTTTCATATTCAATTAATTCGCTATACACTTCCAAATGTAGGCATCTGCGAACTGGGACTTTTGTTGGACCATCAGGAGATTTAAGAATCCAATGGATCCTTCTGAATATACATTGCTGAAATTTTGTTAGTCTTGAGAAAAATGTGAACTTTGGATATGAGATTTCTATGAAGTAAAGTACCATCCCATAGTCCCAGACTTTAAAGACAGGGTCATTTGGAGATAATGAATTTGCTGGAAAATTAACACCACCAACTCTAGATCTGTCAGGAAAATAGATCATTGTACCCCAAGACTCCCAAATATCATAGGAATAATGATGATAAAAGTCGATGCAGGTTGCATACCACTCATTGAACCATTTTTGTCGAACATGAGAACTTATTTTTTCTTGGATATCATAAGGACACTGAAGGTAACTAACTTGTATCTCTAA
Source organism: Selenicereus undatus (assembly GCA_017589665.1). NCBI lineage: Eukaryota > Viridiplantae > Streptophyta > Magnoliopsida > Caryophyllales > Cactaceae > Selenicereus > Selenicereus undatus. The sequence continues at coordinate 73,298,230 of JACYFF010031955.1, forward strand.
AAGGAAAAATCATTAGGCTATTAGGTAGCCAATAAAAATTAGACCAAAATGTGATCTACTTTTTGTATAGAATTCCAGGTTATTAATAAAGACTTTAATAGAAGGCGTAACCCGTTCTAGTAGGAATGACATTTCATTAAAGATTTCTTCCTTTTCTGGCAGGAGGTTGGCTTTGATGATCACCATTGGCGAGCTCTCGAGTTGGACTATCTGCCAGAGAGTTCTTTGATCCCTGTATATGTTCAACAGAGAAAGAAAACTGGTTGAACCATAATTACCAACACATGAGTCGCCCTTGCGCTTGCATATTGGACAAATTCTTTTTCACAAAACCAAGTATTCCTTTGTAATCAGTTTGAATAAGAAAATGTTTTGGGGCTAAAAAGATTAAGAATTTTTCAATTCCCCTTATGACCACAAGGATTTCTTTTTCCATTGTAGGATAGTTGCATTCTGCCTTATTAAAACTTCGACTGCAATATTTGCAGAGTTTTTCTCCTTCTCTGATTTTGAGTACCACAATCCAGTGCTCATTGTTGGCTTCTGTTTCAAAAAGTAAATCATCTCCTTCATTAGGCAAATTAAGAATAGGAAGATTTTTACACATCTTTTTGAAGTTTTGAACAATCTTTGTATCATTAATGGTTCATGTCTAACTTACTTCTTTCTTGAGTTTCTGTTGCAATGGTTTTATTAATTTAGCTAAATTTTTAATAAAATCTAAATCATAGGTAAGACATCTAAGAAACCTTTCTAGGTGCTTCCTATCTTCAATCTTTTTAGGAAAATTTTCTATTTTTTCTAGAATATGCTTTTGTAGAATACTATGTCCAACTTTTATATGTAGACCTAAAAACTCCATTTCTTGTTCTGCTTAAATGCACTTGTTCTTACCGAGTATAATACCATGGTCAATGCATCTTTGGGTGATAGCCAAGACATCATCTTTGTGTTGTTCTATGGTTTTGGAAAAGACAAGGATATCACCAATGTTAACTAAACAACAATGATTAAAGTCTTTGAAGATGTTATCCATTCTTCTCTGGAATATTTGGGGTGCATTTTTATGACCAGATGACATTACTATCCATTCATAATGTCCTTGGGGGGCACTAAATGCAGTTAAAGGAATACTTTTCTCATCTATTTTTATCTGCCAATTTTTGCAATCCATTTTCGAGAACCAAGAGACTCTTTGAATTCTGTTGAAAATGATATTTTGTTAGGAATATAGTAGCCATCAAAGACAGTATTGTCATTATGCTTTTTGTAATTGATTACCATTCTAGCTTTTTCTCTTTTTTCTTCTGCATAATTTCTTACCATGAAAGCGGGACTAATGTGAGGACTTTTGATATTCCTTATTAATCTTTTATCCAGAAGCTCTTTAATTTGTTTATCAAATTCTTGGATATCTAGGTGTGTATACACCATTTGTTTAACTTGAAACAATAGTGTTGGGATTTGATAGAGTGATTTTAGCAAATGTTTTGCCTTTATCCCAAAACTTTAGCGGATTATCAGAGTAGAGTTCCTTAAACAATTTTTCTTGTTGTTTATAATATGTTCTTTAATAAATAATTCAAGTAATGAGATTGTTAGTGCTATTTCTCGTTGTGCTGGCATTACCTTCTCATCACGCTGGCTGCGTGTGAACTCAATCTTCTGATGTGTATAAGCCTTACTTAATTTTTCAATAGGAACAGAGTGACCATTTATCGTGAATATTATCTAGTTTATGGTCTGTATGCATGAAGAATATAATATTTGAAAAGTATTTCCAATAATCATATTATAAGAGGGTTGAACAGTAGCCTATAGGACTGGTATAATGCACTAGACTCCTCCTAATTCTATGGATAACCCTTCTATTGCCTCATTATGACTCATAATACTATTGTCGGCTATCCTTACATGTAAAGGATTTTAAGCTCTTTTCCAAATAAACTCTGGAAACAATGATCTTTTCCCAAAACATACAGAACACCCACTACCTATTTAAGCACATAACTCATACTTATTATATCCCTTTAAGCGTGCGTTTATTGGGATATAAATGCTATTAGGATTTATGTTGGTGACTTCATAGCATATCTCCATAGTCATATGTTTGACTAATTCATCCTCGTAAATTGGTTCACTAATAGTTCTAGTTTTGTACCCGATGACCTTTCTCTCTAGACTCATAATTCGATCTACACTGGGTCTAGTAGCTTCAAAACTCATTATACTCATTTCACTGGTCATGCTAATTGTGTCATCTTCTTTAAGCTGTTCTTTAGCTAATGAAGTTCCTTCTCCTCAATCTGATCTTGTACTCATACTCCTTAATAGTTGGAGTTTAATGGTGATTTTACCCTCTTCATCAATTTTTATTATATTTTTCTTATTTATCTTAGTAGGGCTGACAAAGCTAGATATCCATGAACGATCGATTTTTATCTCTTGAAGATTAGACTTAATTCTCTGGATCTTTTGCATAGGGGTAGGGCTTTCAAATTTTTCTGCCTCTATCATTGTTACCTTAGTCTTTGGATCTGTTGCATTGTCTAATTTGTAGATAATTTTTCAAAATATCCTTCAAGGATATCCTCCTCTTTTCATATCCATCCCAACTATTTTTATCTTAAGGGATAGGAAATTTTTAGCAAATTCATCCTTTAGACTCACATAATGCCCTGGTCGGCAATTGAATCTTACTGACCCATTACATAAATTTATTTTATCCATTTGATAATTTGATTATTAAATTTGGTATGCCTAATATCACAGAGTAAGGCGTAAAGATCAATATTTTTACCATAATATTGTAATGGAGTGATTTGAACTTGGACACTTCCAACATGGATGTACCTATATTTTCTATCTTTGTTATGCTTAAGGATATTCTCCCAATTAATAAGATTAACATCCCCAACGTCATACTCACAAACCTTTATCTCCATATCTCCTTCCATCATTTCACATACGTATTTGCTTTTAATTGAAAGATGGTTTTTTTATAGATCATGTCTTTTTGGATTATGGGAAGAACCCAATCTCCTTTGACTTCCTCATGATCATTGTCTACAAAAAATTCTTCTCCTTGAAGATCACCAAGGCTAACCGAACTACTGTCCAACATATGACTTGTTTCTTCATAATCACTTTCTTCATATTCATTGTCCATTATAATTTCAACAATTCCTTTGTTGTTGCTTAAGGCTAGGTCTAATGCCTTATCTTCACTAAGCTCAACATAATCTAAGCTTCCCAAGTTTTCAATAAGCTTGTTATTCTTTTTGTTTTTGCATTCATTAGCATAATGTCCTACTTCTCCGCATGCCCAACATTTGCAGTTGTTTTTTCCTGCAAGACAATAAGCAACTTTCCTAAAAAATCTACATTTTTTAGGACTTGATTTGCTATAGTATTTTCTTATATATTTCTCGCCTCTTTGCTTGTTAAAGCTTTTTTTCTTATAGAATTTTCTTTTCCTTCTTTTTCAGGCTCCTTTCCCCATTGGTGAGAAGAATCCTAGCAAGTTAAGAACTGCTTCTTAATCTTCTTTTGCTTTTGAAAATCAAGACATTGTTCATTGACCCATTTTCTTAAATAGGAAATTCTTGAACCAAAGATATCAACAACATCTGTTCGTTCAAGCCAAGCCATATATTTTTCATTAATTATGGAATTTATCGGATATGGTAATTTGTCATAGAACATACCAAAGATTGATTTCATTATACCCAATTTTGTAATAATACTAATTGAATTTAGCAATAATTTTCTAGATATCTCATGTCCCATAATTCTATGTTGTTAATTTTTCTTTGCCATTCTCTTGCTTTTTCTTCATACTCAAGTTTAGCTCCAATGAATTCAGTTTCTATTTCCTTACATAAATTCCTAAACATAGCAGCTGGTGTTTCCATCATTCTTAATGCATTCTTACCATCTTCATTTAATGAGTCATACCAGTCGGCTACAATGCCCGAAAAACTATGATCGATGTAGTTTAGGAAATTGGCAGCAGTCCATGTAGTATTTAAGTTTACGACAATATTCATTACTCTTTTCCAGTGCTCAAATATTTTTTCTCTATTACGGGCTCCATCAATGTTTAATATATATCCAGTTTGGCTAATTGGGGTAAGGCTAATTTCTTCATATATGGTAGTTTTCCTTGGAATACACCCAAAGGAAAAATTGGTTGTACGCCCTACTGGAACATACCGAGGTCTTAAGAAATGAGTATTTCTTCTAGAGGGTTCACCAAATTCTTCAAGCTTAGGAATAACATTGTTAATTAGATTGGTCTCGATTTCATATAGGTTGATCTCTTCTCCAATCTCATTTATCTCATTTTTAATAGTCATTTTACCATATTTCTTATCCAGTTTTTTCTTAACTTCTTCTAATGGTAATACATTGAGATCTTCTAATTTAATCAAATTCATCTGTTGATATATTGGTTCTTCTAATTGAACATTATTGGTCTGTTCATTATTATCAGACAAAAAGTCATGTTTATCACTAATTGCGCCCATGATCTTGTTCAATTCTACTGGGTTTTGTTCTTTCTCTAACATATTTTGTAGTTCGTCAAGAGTATATTGCTTATACTCCATCTTCTTCTTCTTCTTTTTCTGCTTTTTCAGCTGATTTTTCACCTACTTCTTTTTGGATTTTTATCTCGCGCAAAGGAAATGGAATCTTGTTTTTTGGGTTGTGAAATGGATATTTATGCTGAAATGGAGCACTAATACTAGAAGTAGCTTTTTTGTTGTGTCTTACTTCGTTAACTAGAGAAAGGTGAATTACTGATATTTGCTTTGTAAGGTCCTTCACTTCGTTCTCAATTTTAGCTCATTCTGCTTTTAATTCTAAAACTATATCAGTTATATAGTTTAATTGAGGTGCTATGGGAGAAAGTCCTTCCGGTGAGTGAACAATGTGAGAATAATTCAGTCCAGGGCAAGCCGGTGATGATTCAATCATTAATCATAGTTAAACACAGTTAATTAACTTAATTAATCATTAATTAGCTTAATTATCTCAAGTATTTTTGGTCACGTGGCTCTGATACTAAATGAAAGAGAATTGAAAATACTACTAATGAGCAAAACTACACATAAGCGAATTTTAGATTTTCGAAAGTAAGTTTTCAAGAATTGAGGTTAAAATAAAAATTAAAAAATCTTTAAGGGCCTTTTTGCAATTTAGAAAACTACTTTTGGCAAGATTGATCCCAGAAATTATTTGCACCAAAGCTGGATGGATCAGAAAATCGTTTCTAAAGTTATAGGTTCCGAAAATTATTTACGCCAAACTTTGGGGGCCAGAATAGAATTTATCCAATGTTTAATATAGGGTTTTTACATTTTCTTTGTGTTTTTTTATGGCTATAAAATTGAAGAGAGTAAATAATGGGTTTAAGGCTCAAGAGGGCATGAAGAAAACACGGAGAGAATAATAATGAAAGAAGGAGTGAGGAACCTCTTGAACTGGCTGTTACATGGACAAGTTCATCCTTTGAACCGGCTAACAACTCCTATGTTCTAGCAAATTTCATGATTGAACCATGGAGGAGCCCATGACTTATGGGATTACTTATGATCTAATTGTGTCCCCCTTAATGACCTATGGGTGTCACCCGAAAATGGTGTCTCGATTTTTACAAAATATATGATGATAAAACTTTAGGCCCAATCTATATGCTTGAGGCACCAACAAGATTTAAACCAAAACTAAACCTTCAAAATAGACTTTAAGCAAGCATATGCAACCTAAACCCAATTTAGAAGTCGGCTAAACCCATAAACTAGGGTTAGGAGCCTGACTAGTTCACCCGTCTAAGAACTCGACTACGTTTGGCTCAAGCATTGATTTTTATGCCTAGGTTTAGGAGCACGTCATGTTCTTGGCCCACGTCATTTTCACGCCTACGGTTAGGAACATCCCATGCTCCTAGCCTACCTTAGTTTGCATGTTGTTAGGGTATCAATCAATTGCCTTTCAGAATCTTTTCTAGACAACCTAAAATTCATGCCTTAAGTCACCTTAAATAGGGGGCTACCCTAAGGGTTCAAGGTATAGTTTAAAACTGGGGAAAAACATGGTTGGGAACTGAAAAATAAAGCACAAAATACTAGAGACACTATGTAGTTGTACCATTCAAATTTTGCTAGGCTCCCAAGTCAATTAGGTGCCTCAACTTGAGGTCGCAAACTTAACTACTTTTTCTCTTTTCCCTTTTCTCTTTCTTTTTCCCTTTTCTTTTTTCTTTATGCAGTTTTGTGTTTTGAGCAAAGAAGTAATTTTATAATTGAGTCCTTGCTTATTGTAAATATTTAATTTTCTCTTTTTGTTCCCCTTTTATCTGACATTGTAATTGTGAGTTGCTACTCACATTATCACGCCTAATTTACTACATGATTGTCATCATTTAGTGCAACCTAGTTTAATTTTTGATTTGATTAGGAGGAACCCTTAATGATGAAGGGTAGAGTCGGGGTGGATTCAATGTTGATGGTATATCTTAGCCTTTAAATTTAAAATTTTGGTTCAAGCCAATGGAGTGAGATGGTCCACACACTGAGGATTATTCATGGACCCCTTTTTGAAAACCTTCTTTTGTTAATTGTTAGACCCATGTTCCTTTCAATTAACCATTCGATTAAGAGATCACTAACAGAAGTGAGACTATTTTTTTGCTACTTTTTGATGAAGCTGGCTAGTGGCTTTTAAGCATTAGCAAAGCTAAAACTAATTTTAGATCGGCAGTAGAACAAGAACACTCGGGTGCTTTTGCGGTGACCCGACTATCCATTCTCTTTCCTATATCAATCCAAATTAGATTTCTAAATCTTAAAACGTATATCTAGCTGCAAGTCTAGCCATTCATAGGGAACCACAATTGGGAGTCCAAGCCATGGTCCATATATATA
>JACYFF010031955.1:73381665-73401122 GCA_017589665.1 Selenicereus undatus
TCTCTCTTTGATAATTAGATGATCATAACTAATATCGACTATGTTATGAAATTCAAAGAGGAAGATAACATTGCCGATATCGACAATGACGACAACAACAACAATAGTAATAATGAAAATAATCATGAAAATTGTATTTATTATTCTATTATCTCTAATAATACATGCTAAAATTTACATTTGCATTCGAAAATATAAAATATTAATAATAATGATGGAAATCAAAAACGTTTTGGTTCGTGGGAGCCACAAAGGGCAATACAATATAATGAGGGAGTGGCGAATAGAACCTGAGACCTAATATGGCCAGTAAAGAGTACAATACAATGAGGGAGGGGGGGAATCGAACCTGAGACCTAATGTACCCAGTAAAAAAGGAGAGATTGGCGGTTATCAAGATAAATCCAGGGGCTGAGATTGCCTAAGATTTTGATTAACAGTTGTAAAGCTTGGATTAATGAGAAGCTTGGATTGAGGGAGAGAAGTATTTTTAGGTATCGACCCATTCTAGCATTTGTAAGATAAAGATTCTTTATTTTAATATATAAGTGTTTATGTAGCTTTTTAGTTTTCTTTTTGGGTCTACACCAATTAGGTCCTGGTCTGTAACATTAACTATTTAAGTGGATAGCATATATTGTTTATAAGTAGTGGATTACTATTTATATAGCAATTACGTACCTAGGTTAGCAATTGAAAAATGTGTGTTAAATTTTGCTGGACGATGTCCAAAGACAAAATGCCCAAACTGTAATGGGTTTAATTTTACTTTTTATTAAATATGGGTCATTTTTTATTCTAGGGGTTTTAAATTTTCTTAATTAACATGAAAAGTCAATGGAAAAGCACACCAACAATGCCAAACCCATCATCTACATTTACATCTCTAGAGATTAAGCCCAAGTGCAAGGTTTATAACCCCAAGTGCAAGGTTTATTTTCGAGTACTTGAGGTGTCGTCCATAAGGAGTTGGGTTTCAAGTACCAAGATTCGCTCAAGTGTTTCAAGCTAGGCTATGTGAGAATGAAAGAAAGGTAAGCTAAATTAAGCTAATAAACACAAGAAAAGAGGCTTGTAGTCATGATTTGACCAATCGACGGACCAACTAATCGAGATGAGTCCTAACCTACCCAACCTATTCAGAATACTAGAGATTGTCGGTTTTACCATTGAAAACCACCCAAGCCATCTCTCAAGGGTCATGAGCTAGCCTAATTACTCTAACCACATATTTTTATAGGGTTAGCCTAATTAGACCACCAAATTAGCAACCCTCGGACCTAGTTAGGATCAGGACTATTTTTATATCCAAATCCCGACTATCTCCTTTCCCACTCTAGCCAATTTATCTCACCTCTTAGCACAAGTCAGTAACCCAAAAATACAGATGAAAACTCTCTCAAGCATTTTATCGAACACGTGGCAGGCATGAGAGAAAGCTCTAAGCTCTAAGACTAATTAGCCATCAACAGGCTAATCACAATCCAAGCCAACCAAAATTAATAACTAATCATCAACAAAATACAAAAACCCCAAAACAAACCTGTGCTAGCAAATAACTTAAGAAGCATGAACTAGGAAAATTAATCTAATCTAACAAGGATTAAAACAACTAATAAACACAAAATCATAATAATAACTAAACATTTAAGCTAAATATAATCAAAACTAATACGATCGAACAAGAGGAAACAAGAACAAACATGAAATCAAAAGAGATAAAGGAAAGAGTCAACTTATAGATTGAGGTTTTTAAAGCTAAACCCTAGGCTAAACTAGCCTAAAAATTCTGTAGAAGAACCCCCTAATGTCCTAAAAGCAAGCCCTTAAAAAGGAATCAAGCCAGGCCACAAAATAGCATGTGGGAGGTCGAGGGGCTGGCTTGGTCGACAACTAGTCCTGCTGCCGACGACCAAGTCACCGCCAGTCCTTGCCTGGGCTAATTGTCGGTGGCGGCTGCCGTCGTGCAGTCAACAGGCCGCCCATTGCCCATTGTCCGTTGTTATGTTTTCTTTTTTTGTTCCTTTTTTTGCTCCTTTTCATAGCACTTGCTCGGTTGAACTTATTACCCACAAAAGCAAACAAAAAAGTAAAAATCCTAAAGATTATATTATTATATGAGCTGAAATTAGGTGAAAGGGACTTGTAAAATGCGACAATTTAGCACCGAGTAGGTAGATTCCCCTAGCTTGCATCCGTGGCCAGAGTAACTTTTCAGGAAAAAATCATTCTTACCACTCCCTCACTTATAAGTGTGGCGTTATGCATTTGATAACTAACTTTCAAATAATTTTTGCGGAAAACTAATTTTGGCGGAAAATTTTTTACATAAAAGAAATAAAAAGTCATTGTATTAAAAAATACAAATAATTTATATTTGCTAACGTATTGTAATCATACATACATACACATATATACATATATATATATATATGTGGAGGGGGGGAGAGAGAGAGAGAGAGAGAGAGAGAGAGAAGGGGGGAGAGAGAAAATATATATTTGATCATAATTTAAATGATACTAAAAGAACGAAAACTTTGTAACCATGTACAAATTGTCATCAATTAAGTTCAAAAATAACTATTGTTAAACCATATAATGAAAAGTGCAAAATTGAATTCAACGTGCCTATAAAGTATGCATCCATTACCTAAAAGGTTGAGTTTGTTTGCAATACACATATACAAGATTGAAGCTAAACAAAACAAATGGGATGGTGTAAAACCCCATAGTTCCAATTGAACACTTTACAAATCCAAACTTTATATTCGATTTTGTGGCAAGTTGCCTTGGTTTCAACCTGAAATCACCAAATTCATACATTAGAGTTAAGTACAACAAACAACACTACCAAGAGAAAACAAACTTCTAAAAAAATTACAGGATGTAATATCTATTAGTCTTCATAACTAGGTATTCTTACTCTACAAACATCATGCCAAAGCAGACTTGTTTTTTTCAAAATAGATAAACAAGCTTTGAAGTCTAGGTTGTAGAGGGAAGTTTCTCAAGACGTTAGTAGTGATTTTACTTTCAACATGACCTCCATTGTTTTTCCACTTGTTAATACCACAAATACAATAAGAATCTTGCGCCCATTTTCATTCCAGTACATAATGCAATCTTCAGGGTCATGCATGAATTTTCTTGTAATCTAATCCCAATCACTTACCATTTTCTTTGCTTCACAGATAGATCGAGGAATCTTCGCTTTAGGCATCACTTCTCTAAGCAACTCTAGAAGATCACCAAATGTGGAATTTGTTATTATCCCATGGAGGCATTTAAAAAGGTAGAGTCGAATTGTGAAAATCAATTTCGAAAAGTTTTTGCAACCAAAATACAACTCTTGCATCCTTCCTCAACTAACTCATAAAACTTTTTTGCACCCTCAATCAATTCATCACCTACTCCCCCCTCCACTACGTCTCTAAATGTATTGTATACCAATCCATCAATGTCATTATGAACATCTCTTCCAACTTGATGATCATCACTATCAGCATCATCCTCTCTACACTTTGCTTGTAAGTTATTTTATACTATCAAGTTATTCCTTATAACCATTTAGAAAACCATCAACAACCAAATGATCTTCCACTTCATCTTTATATTTTAGACAACGCCTTTTACGTTTCTCTTATGGACAAAGCATTTCATCATAGCTCATGGCTGCATAGCTAATGAGAACCTTTACTTCTCAAACATATTTAACACTTCCTCTATGGAAGTTCATCCAACTTTATTTGTCTTTTTTCATATTCAATTTTACAATATAGTGAAAATAAAAGTTGTCACAACAAGCTAACATATTACATGAATATATAGCTTATGAGGCCATAAATGTAAGGTATAATATCATATAATAAGGATGAGTTATTTAATGTTCACTAATAAAAATAATCTTTAACAAAGAAATAAAACAAGTAAATAAGCAAATGAAATCTATAAGTTACAGTAAAGTAACATAGCTTGAGGAAATTCTAATAGTACTTTTTTTGCAGGGCTATTAGGTATGGTGTTCATAATTTTTAGTCCCCTAACCAAAAAATCTTTATAGCATTTCTCTGTCCATTATCCACATGGGTCTAATTAGTCTTTATAGTAAGTAACCTAATTACATCAATACAAGAGAATGAAACCACTTAAATTATTTAATTGAGGAAGTGGTAATAGTACTATAGCTTTATTACTAAGTAAAAATTAAAGAATGCAACCTAATGCCAAAGAGAAAGCAATAACATGCATAGTAGCACAAGCATCAATATTGGGGCAACGCAAAATCTTCTATTTTTTGTATAATTAATTAAGATAAGATACTAACTAGAAGCGGTGTTAAAACAACATGTGGCCAAGTACTAGAACAAATAAATTGGCTCAATTTAAATGTCAAATTTATAATGCTTTGAACATTAGTTATTGTAACACCTCTAGAGTTAGAACCATAGACCTTAATACTCAAATATATTCATAAAAGTATTTATCCTTAGAGATGAATGAAAGTATAAAATAACAAGGATAAGACTTGGTAAGCTATAAAATAGATACTTAACAAAAATTTCTTTATTTTACAAGCTCAATTTGCGAGTTTGCAACTCTTGATATGCCGTTGTTCCAATTTAGGGTCCAAAAGGCCTAAATCATGTTTCAAGCACCCAAACAATATGCCTAATTACCAGTATCGTTCAATTACACAAATTCATAAGATGATTGTTACCGCCAATCTCAAAGCTATTTATTCAATTATATATTTATACATATCAATTGCTAGCCATATGTTGTTCTAGACATAAAATAATCGAAGGCAATAAGAATCAACTTTTTTTTTAGATTTTAAGGCTTTTTTCAATTGATACATAGAAAAATGCAAATTGAAAATATATAAGGATTTCACGTACATGATGTTTTTAAAGTACTATTCACTGACTAAACATAATGGATTAGGCATCTTAACTATTCCACAAACTATAAATTTTGACGATTTAGGTTGTCTAAGAAACAAGCTAAGGTCACAAGTGAGGTGGTTCAAACCCTACTAAAGGTACAAGGAAATTTTCTTCCGCTTTTGACCCCTTTCACTAGGGATGTTAATGGATTGGGTCTAGGCTGGGTAGATCTGGACCCAAACCCATTTAATTTTTTTGACTTGGACCCAAACCCACCCTAAACCCATTAGGTCTTAAAAGGCTGGACATAGATTTAGACCCTATGGGTGTGGCGGGTCTATAGGTCCTAAATGTGTTCTGACTGTTTTTCAAATTAAAGATTATTTTTTCTAAATTCTAATATGAGTTAGCACATTCTAAAAATAAATAATTGAATTTAGAAGACATGACATTTAATAAAAAAATCATAGTGATACAAACTATAACTAAGTGTTCTTATTTACGTCTTACACACCAAATATGATATTTTAATACAAGCCACAATGACAAATTCCATCAAATTTTAAACAAATATAACAAAATAGTTTTTCTTCTACAACTAGCAACAAGCAAAGTGGCTTTAGGGTATACTAGTTAATAGTTACCTTAGTCAATTTCCTTTGCCACTTTTTTTTTAAAAAAAAATATTAATGTTTCTTAAATAGATCTCGGGTCATTCAGACCTAGACCCGACCCACATAATCCAAACCCATACCTGCTTAATACCCATCAGATCTCATTTGATTGGATCCATACCCTCCAATTAGGTCAGATCTGATGAATCTTGATCTTGTTTAGGACTCATTGTCATCCCTATATGTCACTATCGCAAGCCTTCCTCTATTAGGATTGTTTCCAAGAAATACAACCTTGAGTTGACTTACTTAATCACCTTCTACCCCCCAAAAAAACAATGAGTTCATATCTATACTATGTACTAGCCTATAATTTGAAAAAAAAAAATAATACAAGTCATATGCTAGCCGTAATCTCACTAAAACACTATAACATAACAGAATCAAAGACCAAATACCAAAATCTAGACAAATTTGACTTAGATAATGGTTAATTGTTAGGGTTTGAGCAAATAAATTTTGCTAATATTTTGGTTAGTGCAATTCAACTTTACATTGGGTACAGATAATTGAGAAATTTGGAAGATTGTTGGCAAGTAAATATGTCAACGTGAAGACTATGTAAAAAGTGATACCCCACCAAACTAAGTAGTACACAAAAGGGAAATACTAAAGCAGTAAGCAAATTTCAAGCTATGTTGCTTTCTTCTTCAGATGTAACAATGGTGGTTCCTTAATCCATAGATTCACTGTACCTAATTAAGAAGGAAATATCACTGCCAGATACCTTGCTTTGTGTGGAAACTATAACTAAGGGACCATATTATTATAATATATTTAAAAGGGATAATATTATGTGGAAACTATTTTAAGGCGACTGTTCACTATTTTCATTTTCATTTTAGCCCTTAAACTTTTCATATTTGTATTTAAGCTCAAATCCTTAAAAACTTACATTCGAAAATCTAAAATTTCTACATGTGTAATTTTTCTTATAAGTACTACTCGAAACCCTCTTTACACTGGTATCAGAGCCATGTGATCAAAAATAATTAAGATAATTAAGCTAATTAATGATTAATTAATCTAATTAACTGTGATAATGCTAGAATCATCATTTGCTTGCCCTGGACCAAATTATTCACATATTGTTCACTCACTGGTAGGCCTTTCTCCAATAGCACCTCAATTAAACTATATCACTGATATAGTTTTAGAATTAAAAGTAGAATTAGCTAAAATTAAGATCGAAGTCAATGAGCTTAAGAAGCAAGTACTATAATTCACCTTTATCTAGTTAACAAAGTAAGACATAGCAAAAAAGCTACTTCCAGTATTAGAACTCTATTTCAGCATAAATATCTTTTTCAAAACCCAAAAAACAAGAATCCATTTCCTTTGCACAATATAAAAATTTAAAAAGTAGGAGAAAAATCAGGTGAAAAATCGACTGTAAAAGTAGAAAATGAAGAAGAAAATGGAGTATAAGCAGTATACTCTTGAACAGCTACAGAATATGTTCAATAAAGAACAAAACCCAGAAGTATTAAATAAAATTATGGGCGCAATTAGTGATAAACATGACATATTATCTGATGATAATGAAGAGACTAATAATGTCCAATTAGAAAAAAGAAATATATTAACAGATAAACCTTATTAAACTAAAGGATCTTAATGTGTTACATATAGAAGAAATTAGAAGAAAATTGGACAAAAAATATGCTAAAATGATTGTTGAAGATGAGATTAATGAAATTGGAGAAGAACTCGACTTAGGAGAAATATAGACCAATCTGGTTAACAATGTTGCTCCTAAACCTGAAGACTTTGGTGAACCTTCTAGAAGAAATACTCATTTTATAAGACTTAGGTACATTCTAGTAGGACGTACAACCAAATTTTCCTTTGGGTTCATCCCAAGGAAAAATACAGCCTTTGAAGAAGTTGGCCTTACTCCAATTAGTTAGACGGAATACATCTTAAATATAGATGGAGCTCCTAATAAAGAAGAAATATTTGAACATTGGAAAAAAGACAAGAATAGTGTCTTAAATCTAAATACTACCTGGGCTACTGCAATTTTCCTAAACTACATTGAACGTAATTTTCCTAGCATTGGAGCTGACTGGTATGATTCATTAAATGAAGATTGTAAGAATACATTAAGAATGATGGAAGTACCGGTTGCTATGTTCAAAAATCTATGTAAGGAAATTTAAACTGAAAATTAGAGCTAAATATGATTACGAAGAAAAGACAAGAGAATGGTAGAGAAAGATTAATAATATAGAATTATGGGATATGAGATATCTGAAAAATTATATTGTTGAATTTAGTTAATATTATTACAAAATAGGGTAAAATGAAACTAATCTTGGTATGTTCTAGGGATATTACCATATCCGATAAATTCCATTATTAATGAAAAGTACATCACATGGCTTGAACGAGCAGATGTCATTGATACCCTTAGTTTGAGAATCTCTTATTTAAGAAAATGGGTTAATGATCAATGTCTTCATATCCAAAAGCAAAAGAAAACAAAGAAACGATTTCTAACTTGTTGAGATTCACCTCACCAATGGGAAAAAGAACCTGAAAGCAGAAGAAAGAGAAAATTTAATGTAACGGCCTGAACCTAATCTTCTTTCTAATTTCTTTAATTACAAATTAATCAAGTTAGGCCTCGCTTTTCAATTCATTAAAAATTTACAATTCCATGGTGTATATATATATATATATGTATATATATATATATGTATATGTATATATATATATGTATATGTATATATATATATACATATATGTAAGAGGAAAAAAAAAATAAAAAAAAATTAGCAAAGGGGCCGAAGCCCCTTCTTCATTTTCGGGGAGCAATCACGAGCAGAGGAGGAGGAGGAGAATCGCGAGCAGAGGGGGGGGGGGGCTCCTTGACCCCCATCCCCGTCACACACCATGCCGGAAAGAGAGAGGGGGAAGGTTGGTGGTGTGCCATCACGCCGGCGAACGGACGGCCGTCACCGGCTTGCACGGGAACCGCGCCCAGTTCAGCCAGGGCGAGCAGAGAGAGAGGGGGGGTGGTCTTCGACCTCCCCTGGCCGGCGTTTCTCACACACGCACACACCAGGAGAGGGTGAGGGAGGCGCCGGCGGGGCCGCCGACGACCAGTAGACGCCGCCCGACCGTTCCCCCATCTCGGTTGTCGCCTAAACCCGAGCCAGAGAGAGAGGGAGGCAGCGAAAGCAGGGGAGTCGTGGGTCAAGGGTTGCGGGACCCTGACCCCGGTGGCGGTTGCCACCAGCACGGTCATTCACGCCGGACGCCGGCGATGGGGATGGCGAGCAAAGACAACAGAGGAACGAAGCAGCACCGAGACAACAGAGGGAGGGGGGAAGCCGAACCGCATCGAACCATCCAAATCGAACCCTAAAACGGGTCCTTTAGCTTGGATTCGAGGTGGGTTTCCTCATCCTCCTATTTATGGTTAAATTGTTAATTTCGTTAAAGCTTATTGATTATTGATTATAGTTTGTTCAGGTTGAATTCAATAGTTATTGACTATAGTTCGTTCAGGTTGATTATTGATTATAGTTTGTTCAGGTTGAATTCAATAGTTATTGACTATAGTTCGTTCAGGTTGACTTAGTTATTGACTATAGTTCGTTCAGGTTGAACTTGAATCAATTATCAGTAATATAAGGAAATTTTAGCGTAAATTGAATGATACTCCATGTATATATATGTTATTCGTACTGAACTAAACGATAAACTGTAGTCGTCGATATACGCAAATGACATATTTCATGTAATTACATAATGTTGTCATATAATTTCATACATGTATATATATATATTAGTTGGACTAAACTAAAGTTTATCGACGACTGAAAGGCTATATGTCATTTGGCAGTTATATGGAATTATTGAATATGTCAAGTTTATCGATTTGGCAATTATATGAGATTTATTGAATATGTCAAGTTTATCGATTATATACAATTATCGATTGTACGAAATTTATGCATAAGTTTATCGACGAATATATACTTGAATAACATTATCGATATTACTAATTATATGAGGGTTTCGGTTTATAATGTTCATTAAATTTAAAATGTTCATTGCCGGCTTATAACGTTCAGTTCATTGAATATCAAAAACACTCATTGATTATACAGGCTCACTGTTCCTATAAAAAGTATTAATTATATACGTTCATTAATTATGCATTTTATCGAATTATGTTCATTGTTATTGATTATATAACGTTCATTAATTGCGCATTTTATTGATCATTGACTAAATAACGTTTGGCATTTATTGATCATAGCATATTATAACGTTCATTGATTCTATAACTCTTAAGTATATAACGTTAATTGATAGCGTTCACTGATTTTGCATTTTATCGATTATATGTAATGTTCATCCCCTATTAAATATATAACGTTCATTGATTATGCATGTTTATCGAATTATATATAGTGTTCGTCGATTATATAAGTTTATCGACTATATAACGCTCGCTGATTATGCGTGATTATATTATCAAGTGCATAGAATTTAGCAAGTAGACGATGTTTCGTGTTTACATAGTGATTATCGACTGCATGGGAATCACGATGACACGTAGTTCTTGGTTACATGAAGTCTATAGACATTTTAGGTAGAAAATAGTTCCACCTTAATTGGAGTAGAAGTGAGGCCATCTCGGTACGTACATTACCTATGTTCTTCAAAAACTCTATATTCTTCACAAACTCACAGTATTCTCAGCAATGAAAAATCAAAACAAGATTCATTTAATGAACCAAGTTCTCAATGTTTTGTCAGATAAACAAGTGGCCCCACCCATTTATCATCAGGGCTTATGCCCTTCAGTTATCAAGGCTTATGCCGACCAGTAAACCCGCGCACGGCGTCATGTATCAAGGCAATAAACGCGCGCGCGGAATCAACTCAGGCTTCTCGATCGGCCTGGGGGGTGTGAGCACCTAAAGTACGATCGCTTCAAGATGTACATCGACCAAGTGGTTCACTTTCAGATAATAAAAATCAACAAATCAATTTTACTTATACATTCTCTCCCTCCGGTTTGCAAAACAAAATATTTTGAAATACGGGCGCCCAACCATTTGACCACCAAGTATGTTTTACTGCATAGGGATGTACATCTGAGTTTCGGCTTATATTTCGAAACATGTTAGGTAGAAAATAGTCTCATGTTTCGTCTATTGCCTAAGTTGTAAACAACCTAAAATGGTTTCATGTCTAGTCGACAGACATTAGTTTATCGATCGACATTACACAGACATGAGTTTATCGATCGACATTTATAAGTCTATTGCCTCTATATGTTTATCGATCGTATACACCGTATCCATTATATAGTTTATCGACTGTATAGTTCATCGTATTGTATACATGAATTATGTGAAGGACATTGAGTCTATTCCTATCGTATGGTGATTACATGACATTTGTCAATGGTATATTATAGTCAAGGTCCATAAATGCTTTATTACATGATCGCTAAGTGCTCCTAATTGTTTATCAGTCGCCTATTTGTACCTTTAGCTTAAACAACCCAGTACCTACCTAGAAGTTTGCATGTAACTTCAACTTATATGTTTCAAGACTCATTATTTGGCAGAGAATTCAGACTCATTATTTGGCAGAGAATTCAAAAATCAATATTTCATTTCTCTGCTAGAAGGCAGAGACAAAGCTCAATTTTTCATTTCTCTGCCGGTAGGCAGGGAATTCAAAGCTCAGAATTTCATTTCTCTGCTAGAAGGCAGAAACAAAGCTCAGTATTTCATTTCTCTGCCAGTAAAGAGAGGATTCAAAGTTTAATGTTACATCATGTTGCCAGTAGGCATATGTGGAAGTTGCATGTTTCACAGCTCAGTTAATATGCAGTAGAGTCACGGGAAACATGTTCAATCGAATAAACAAGAATGTAAATTTCAGAGGTCAATATATTCATTTTATTGCTCTTACTACTTGATACTGAAGAAGGTTATTGAATAATTGAATTGAAAACCTAAAAAGGTGATTAATTGTTTATATCTAGTTCAGAAAATAATGTTATAGATCCAAATTTATGACACAAGTACAAGAGGAGAGGAGATAATGGTATTCATAGATCATGTCCACTACTTACATTAACATATGATATTGTTTTATTAAGTTTACGAGTTCGTACGAGTGGCTGTTGGTGCAAATGCTATTTCTCTTGCCTTGTGATTGGAACACATTATGCGATAGGTGAATTCTTCAAAGAAAAGAAATTACGAACAACGGTTGTAAGTTGTTATTGTATTGAAAAGAATCTTTTAGGGGAGGGGGTTATCCACTGTGCGATTATTGCTCATTCCATCTGTCATTGTGCCTCCAGGTTGCTGAAGTAAGCCGAAAGGGAGTCATTGCTGCCTAAATGTAAAGTGATGTGCTTGTACGTGAGTTGCAAGGTGTATTATAATGTAATGTTTGTAAATTAAGTTCTTGTGTGATTGGGTTGCATATCATTTAGAGTCGCTCTGTATGGCCATATGAGCCACCATCTAAGTTGTCAGGGCTGTATTTGTCGCTGTTTATTGATTATCATTAAACTGCATTGGTTATAGTGCTCCGGGCGGGTGGCCCGTAGAGCTGTGAACTCCGGCGGGTGGCCGTTGAGTTAGTTTCTATTGGTTTTCAGTGCAGGGGATTTATTGTAAGGCTGTAAGCCTGGGAAAATGGTCAAGTTTTAGGGGAAACTCTGTCCGTTTTGCCCCAGGATTTAAGAACAAAATAGTAAAACTCCTGACTTTAGGGTTGGGGGCCTTCTTTTTGAGCCCCCATAAAGTTCACTAAATCAAGCAGCCGTGTTCCATCATGGAACGACGGTAATGCCTCCAATCAAATTAGAAGTCTTCTGTTGCTAAATTATAATAATAAGTGGTTATGTTAGAATAATCAGATATTAGCTATTGGGAGCGTTACATTTAATAAGAAAAAGAGCTTTAATAAGCAAAGGGGCGAGAAATATAAAAGAAAATGTTATAACAAATCAAGTCCTAAAAAACATAGATTTATTAGGAAAGCAGGTTATTGTCCTGGAGGGAAAAACAACTCGAAATGCTGGGCATGGGGAGAAGTAGGACACTATGCTAATGAATTCAAAACTAGGAAGAATAACAAGCTTATCGAAACTTTAGGTAGGCTAGATTATGTTGAGCTTAATGAAGATAAGGCCTTAGACTTAGCCCTGAATAACAACAAAGGGATTGTTGAAACTATATTGGACAATGAATATGAAGAAAGTGATTATGAAGAGACAAGTCATATGATGGAAAGTAATACGATTAGTCTTGGTGATCTTCAAGGAGAAGAATTCATTGTAGACAATGATCACGAGGAAGTAAAAGGACATTGGGTCCTTCCATAATCCAAAAGGACATGATCTATAAAAAATCCATCTTTCAATTAAAGAGCAAGTATGTTTGTGAGAAGATCAAAGGAGATATAGAAATCAAAGACTATGAGTATGATGTGGGAGAAGTTAATCTTATTAATTGGAAAAATAGCCTTAAGCATAACAAAGATAGAAAATATAGGTATATCCATGTTGGAAGTGTCCAAGTTCAAATCACCCCGTTACAATATTATGGCAAAGATATTGATCTTTATGCTTTACTATGTGATATTAGGCATAGCAAATTCAATAATCAAATTATCACAGGGATTAAGACCAACCTATGTAATGGATCAGTCGGACTTAATTGTTGATGTGGATATTATGTGAGTCTAAAGGATGAATGTGCTAAAAATTTCCTATCCCTTAAGATTAAAACAGTTGGAATGGACATGAAAAGAGGAGGATATCCATTAAGAATATTTTGAAAAATTATCTACAAATAAGATAATACTATAGATCCAAAGACTAACGTCACAATGATACAGGCATAAGAATTTGAAAGTACTACCCTTATGCAAAACATCCAGAGGATCAAATCCAATCTACAGGAAATAAAGATTGATCGATCATGGATATCTAGCTTTTCCAACCCTACAAAAATCAATAAGAAAAATGAGATAAAAATTAATGAGAATGGTAAAATAACCATTAAACCCCAATTATTAAGAAGTATGAGTGTAAGATCAGAATGTGGAGAAGGACCTTCTTCAGTCAAACAAGAGCATAAAGAAGATGATACAATTAGTATGACCAGTGAAATGAGTAGAATGAGTTTTAACCCGCAAGACACAGTGTAGACAAAAGTATGAGTTTAGATAGGAAAGTCGTTGGGTACAAAACGAGAACTATTAGTGAGCCAAGTTATGAAGATGAATTAGTCAAAAATATGAATATAGAGATATGCTATGAAGTCAGTAACACAAATCCTAATAGCATGTATATCCCAATAAACGTATGCTTAGAGGGATATAACAAATACGAGATATGTGCCCACATAGATAGTGATTGTTCTGTATGCTTTGAAAAAAAGATCATTAGTTACATAGTTTATGTGGAAAAGAGCTAAAAATCCTTTACAAGTGAGGATAGCAGGTAACAGCATTATGAGTCACAATGAAGCCATAGAAGGGTTATCCATAGAATTAGGAGGAGTTCAATGCATTATACTAGTTCTATGGGCTACTGATTAAACGTCTTATGATATGATTATTGAAAAATTTTAAGAGACTATATTCTCCATGCACACATACCATAAATCAAATAATATTTATAATTGATGGTCACTTAGTTCCTATTGAAAAATTAAGCAAGGCTTCAACTCATCAAAAAATTGAATTTACATGCATCCAGTGTGATGAAAAGCTAATGCTTGCACAACATTAGATAGCACTGACAATGTGATTACTTGAGTTATCTATTAAAGAGCAGATTGACAAACAACAAGAAAAATTATGCAAAGAGCTCTACTATGATAATCTACTTAAATTTTAGGATAAGGATATGACATTTGTAAAAATTACTCTGTTAAATCCCAATACTATTATTCGGGTTAAACAAATGGTGTATGCACACCAGGATATCCAGGAATTTGATAAACAAAATAAAGAATTTTTGGGTAAAAGATTACTCAGGAATAGCAAGAGTCCTCACACCAGCCCTGCTTTCATGGTAAAAAATCATGTTGAAGAAAAGAGAGGAAAAGCAAGAATGGTAATCAACTGTAAAAAGCTTAATGATAATACTGTTTTTGATGGTTATTGCATCCCTAACAAAATAGTTCTTTTCAATAGAATTCAAGGTGTCTCTTGGTTCTAAAAAATGGACTACAAAAACAGTTATTGGTAGATAAAAATGGATGAGAAAAGTATCCCTTTAACTGCATTTAATGCCCTACACGGACATTATGAATGGATCATAATACCATTTGGTCTTAAAAATGCACCTCAAACATTCCAAAGAAGAATGGATAATATCTTTACAGACCTTAATCATTGTTGTTTAGTTTACATTGATGATATCCTTTTTTTTTTCAAGACCATAGTACAGCTCAAAGATGATGTCTTAGCTGTCACCCAAAGGTGCATTGATCATGGTATTATACTTGGAAAGAACAAGTGCATTTATGCAGAACAAGAAATTGAGTTCTTAGACCTAGATATAAAAGTTGAACAAATCATCATACAAAAACATATTCTAGAAAAAATAGAAAATTTTCCTGAAAAGATTGAAGATAAGAAACAGTTAGAAAGATTTCTTGGATGCCTTACCTATGCTTTAGATTTCATTAAAGATTTAGCTACACTAAGAAAGCCATTGCAACAGAAATTTAATAAAGAAGTAAGTTGGACATGGACCACTAATGATACATAGATTGTTCAAAATTTCAAAAAGATGTGTAAAAATCTTCTTGTTCTTAATTTGCCTAATGAAGGAGATGATATAGTGTTTGAGACAGATGGCAGCAATGAACATTGGAGCGCAGTACTCAAAATCAAAGATGGAGAAAAACTCTGCAAATATTGTAGTAGAAGTTTTAGTAAGGCAGAATGCAACTATCCCACGATGGAAAAAGAAATCCTTGCAGTTATAAGGGGGAATTGAAAATTTCTTAATCTTTTTAGCCCCAAAACCTCTTCTTATTCGAACTCATCGCAAAGAAATACTTGGTTTTATGAAAAAGAATTGATCAAATATGCAAGTGCAAGGGGAACTCATCCATTAGCAATTATGGCTGAACCAGTTTTCCTTCTCTACTGAAAATATACAGAGATCGAAGAATTCTCTGATAGATAGTTTAACTCGAGAGCACGCCAATGGTGATCATCAAGGCAGAACTCCGACTAGAAAAGGAGGAAATTCATAATGAAATGCCATTACTACTAGAGGGGGTTACTCCTAGTAAAGTCCTTGTTAAATAATTTGGAATTCCATACAAAATGTAGATCACGCTTTGGTCTATAGTCTTTTGCCTACCTAATAGCCCAAAGATTTTTCCTTCGAGAGTTAGAAGTTAATTACCTTAGATCTGCTTATGATATCCAAGAAAAAATAAGTTTTCATATTCAAGAAAAATGGTTCAATGAGTGGTATGCAGCCTGCATTAACTATTATTATACTTATTCTTATGACATTTGAGAGTCTTGGAGTACGACGATCTACTTTCCTGATGGGTCTAGAGTTGGTGGTATTAGTCTCCCAACAAATTCAATCTCTCCAAAAGGCCCTGTCATTAAAGCCTGGGAATACGAGATGGTAGTTTACTTTATGGAATTCCTCGATCCAAGGTTCCCATTGTTCTCAACACTAACTACATTTCAGCAATGCATGTTCTGAAGGATCCATTGAATTCTTACATCTCCTGATGTTACAACAAAAATCCAGAATAATAGATGCCTATATTTGTAGGTACATTGGACACTAATCGAATATGAAAATGAAAAAGCCAAACTGGCTCATTACCTTGTTCAGATAGTTGATTTTGGGGACCCTGATGATAGATGACATTAATGGAATCTAGAACGACGAGAATTAGTTACTGATCCTGTGTTAACAAGAGTCATTGAATTTTTCAACATTTATCGGCAAAGTTGGAGATTAATTGAACAAGGAAAAACACTAGTGCATTGCGAAAATACTACTTTCGCTTATCATAATGAGTTTAATGAATACATGAAGGTAGAAGGAGCTACTTCAGAAGATGTTTTTGATTATCTCTTTGATATTGGAGCTGGAAAATTCTTATCAGAAAAAGGAAAGAAATATCTTATGGAATTGTTTGAGAAATGGGATCCAGAGCATCTTCAATTTGATGAAGATTTTGATGATTATCCAAATAATGATGGTCTAGAAGGTATAATTAGAGATGAAGGCATGCAAAATCTCAATAATGATGACTAGTCTTGTCATCATTAAAACCACTGAAAAGTGGTTGCTCCATTATTATACTATTTTGATAAGTGTTAGGTCTGTAAAATAAGGTAGTCTAGTGTAGCCATGTGAATGTAGTACAGCCAGGTGAAAAATCAGTGTGTACTGTAGTCAATAGGGCATCCTATGTACCCCATTTTCCTCTATAAGAGGAGAGGTCGAATATTAAGAAGGGACACGGTCATTTGAGCATTCCTGAGTAAAAGAGAAGTTGAGATTTTTCATTTCTCTATGAGCAACCATCTCTAGTGATCTTAGCTTAAAGTCCCTCTTTAAACTTTCCATTATACTATTTCCACTTTCAAGCTTTCAATAAAAGAAGTTTTCCCAGTATGGAACGTTATTTAATTGAACCTTATGTCTCAAATATTATAATTTATTGATTAAAGTCTCACTATCCTTTAAAACATATAAAACTTGATTAGTGACTACGGTCCGATGTAGGAAATGAAACAGATATGTGCTGTACTTGATCTAAGGAATGTAGGGTTGAGATTAGTGATCTCTGTAAATCGGAAGCTAGAGGAACGCTAGAGTCCAGCGCCGACTAAGTTCAGGTAATGGCCGAAGCTTTCTAATTAAGCTTTAGTTATTTTGCTAAGCATGGTGGGCTGCTAATCACAGAAGATATAATATTTATGATATAAGTAGTAGATTGTGATAACTACTACCAGAAAAGTCATTATAAGAAGCCTAAACAAAAATATAAGCTTATTTTCATTAAAAAGTCCATAAAACTTGAGTATTTGCACTTAAGACCTCATTTTGGGTAAAAATAGAAAATTTAGAAAGTTCAGAGACTAAGTTGCAAAGAAAACTTCGGCTAGTAACTATTTCTTAGAATATCGACCCCTATTAATAGTTTACCCAAAATAGTTGGTACTTGGGAATACATTCTAAAAAAGTTGACTACTAAAAATTATTTCCACAGAATCAGGGTACCCTAGAGTCGCAAATTGTAAATAAGAATGAGGAGAATTAACCGATTGCCCATTAATAAAAAATAAAATTTAAAGTTAAACAAAGTAATCCAAAATAGTAAAATGCTATTAATCATAAAGCAGACAAAAGAGAAGCAAACATGCATATCTCAATGTGTTCTACATCACCTAAAATGGGAGAACCACGAGTTTCGTTGATTCAAATAGAAATTTTAAAAACCTATTAATATAAAGTGGGCATAGCAATTTTCCATCGTTTCGTAAATCGCTAATTGCCTCAGCAACCATTCTAGTGCCATCAAGGTTAAAACCTTCACCATGCTTTCATACAAAACATAGATAGGAGGGGGAAAGGGGGAAGAGAGGGGAGATGAGAAGAGAAATGGACACCTTTGATCTATCAGATGAGTAAGAGAGAGAATTTAAATATTTACTATCCTTTAAATTTATCTTATCTTTCTTTATTATTTATTATTTAATAAAGATGCAATGGCTAGTGAGCCAGAGAAAGGCAAAAAGGGCGATGGAAATTATATATCATATGTATAATATAAAGCTGAATGAGTTGAATGGGTTGATGATGTTTCGATAAGTGGCAAGTTCTTATTGGTTGTCTCCTATTAATTGTCTTACATTTACATCAATATTATATGATTTTTCCTTTATTCAATTATTTTAATACTTATAAATTTAACATAATGATGTCAATAAGTATTAACTTAAATTAATCAATAATGGTTATATTTTATTACCCATATTCAATTATCAATAGCAAATGATTGTTTCTTTATTCAATTAGTTTAATGGTTATATATTTAAAATAAAGTAGGATTAAAAACATAAATGGTAAAGATATAACTAATTTTTTCTTTTTTTGGGAGTAATAAATTGAAGTTGTTTCTATTTCTTAAATAATAATAATAATAAGTCAAATTCAATTTGTTTACTATTTATTTTTATAATAATATGTTTTCATTTTTCTTTTGTAGCCACAGTCCAATTATGTCCATACAATAATCAAAGTTAGTTTAATTCTTAAATTTCAAGCTAAGTTTATAGAAGATTTTATTGATATTTTAACAACTTCAAAGTCCAAAAGCATGCAAACATTTAGGGGGGAAAAAACAGATTATAAAATTTCAACATATGCTCGTATGAAGCACGGGATGCACACTAGTTGTAATGAAAAAGGACAATTTCTTATGTGCTTATGAAAGTAGAAGCTCTCATTGTATATGTGTATACGTTTTTTATGTGTATATTTGTCATATATTAATTTTTAAATATATATTTGCAGATGTGACTCTTGAGAATATGTGCTTCTAGGTGTACATAATAATTTGCTTGTTTGGGGACTCATCCCCTCATATCCTCCTAATAAGAAAGGAAAATTTATGCAAATTTCACCTTTTTAAATTATTGACATTTTGTCTGAGTTACAATGACGGGAATGATTTTTACTAATACAAATTCCATTCATCTACTGTCAATGAAATTAGTTAGTAAATTTTTTTAAAATTATCACTAAATATTAAGTGCTTAGATTCCATCTGTATTTGTGCCACTCCACACACACACACACATGCACACACACACACACACAAATATATATATATATATATAT
>JACYFF010031955.1:73416122-73441998 GCA_017589665.1 Selenicereus undatus
TATATGTATATATACATACACACACGCGCGCGCGTATACACACACACATATATACTCTTGTTCAGAGTAGGCACTAGTTTTATTCTTTTAAGTAATTGTGTTTTCATTCATATAGTTGAACTTAGAAAATCTTGTTGAGGATATATATTATTTGGCGACTATGGTGATATGGTTATATGACAAGATACTACATATGGGAATTAAATTTGGAAATGATTATATGGACATTTAACTAGATGACATAACCACACACATAGAAGGTAAGGTAAAACCCTATAGGTGGTTTCATAGTGCATGGGTTTTCATATGCACTTTAGAATTTAGGCGACAACAAGCTATAAGGGAGATAGGACAAGTGCACAATGGATATGAAACAATCAGTATGTTGGACAAAGCCTAGACAATAGCAACTCTACATATAACGTTCTAAGAATTACTATTGAAGCTGTTATTCTGGATTACAAGAGTCAATAATTGCATTTCTGCCCAAAATGCTTCAGCACCTTTGATGATCGAGGTAGTCTTATGCTAAGAGGCAAACTCCTGAAGTGGATGGGAGGGGTGCACACAGAAAAGGGAAAAGAGAAAAGAATTACCCATGCTTTGTCTTTAAATGTTTTAAAACATCCTTGTCTTAGGAAAACAATGACCCTACAACAATGAGTGATTAGAAGAAACTAAGTTTTATATATACCTACTTTCTGTAACCATGTCCTAGCACATAGATACTCAACCATGAATAGTATAATCAAACAATGACATAAATGTAGAGTTGCTTTTCATTTTAAACAATATAAATGTACAACAATTTAAGATCAAGATTCAAGGTAATGAATACAAAGAAGGAAAGGTACCAAACCAATAATATTAAATCCAATGCTGAAGTCTGATTGAGGAGATTAGCAACAAATGGAAGTAACGTACATTTACTATCCTTGATGAATCATGAAAAAAAGACAAATCAAAGTAGGATGGCTATGAATCCATGTCCATTCGGCCAGATTTTCTAAACACCATACCAATTGACAAGAAAATTAAGAACCCAATTATAAAATCACATTTCTATGTCCCTGCTGTTATCCTTTATCTTAGCAACAGCAAAAAAGTTTAGAGAATTTTTTAGAGTAACATAACTATCACATCCAAAAAGACCCCAAAACTAAAGCAACACTTGATGAGTCCCAAAATATATCAATCAAATATAGGAGTATAACTAACAACTCTAACCATGATCAAGCAACACTGGGATTAAGCCATATATATACATACTTCCTGTATTTGTATACAAAAATAGAGAGAAAAAGATACTGACCTTTACAGGCAGTTCAATGATCTCTTGGATTTATATGTCTACTACTACAACTTCAAAATTAAAAAAGAATTGAAATTTTGATCAGATTGTCAAACCCAAATCCTGAATTTTCATTTCTCGAAAAATAAATAACACAAAACCAAATTACGTCCTATTCAATCCACAATCAGAAATGTAACAGTGAAAAAAAAAATCAAGAACATAAAAAGAAGAAGGAGAAATAAGTAAAAAGTAGACTTAGCCCATATAAAGGGAATACAAAGAATCAAATTCACCAAATCCCTAAACAAATAAACTAGAAAAAGCAAGGGAATAGCAAAGATACTACCTTCAGAAAATAATAAGGAGGCGAACAGATTTCAACCCTAGCTTTCATTGTTGTTCCTCCTCTGCCATTCAACCTTTATTTTTGACGCTAAACCCTAGTTTTCATGCCAACGGTGCCAGAATGGGCCATAAAGAAAAAAGGGTATGAAAATCAAAAGGTTACGATAGATTCAACAACAAGATTAGTTAGCAAAATTGGATTGAATAACAAATGAAAATTCGATTGAACAACCTGAGATAATACCGCAACGGAGATGTAGAAGTGTATACCTACGAAATTGGGAGAGTAAAAAAAACAGCGACAACATTTGCAACCGAGAGATTGAGGGAAATCTTTGGGTTTGGTGAATTGAGAAATGAGAGAAGCGACTGATGATAGAAGAAGAAAAAGAATTGTTTTGACTATATTCTTTACTTTCGAATACTTGAGTGTTTAATTTTTTTGTTTTTTATTTAGCTTTTGTAAGAGGGCACTAGGTTTACAGCCTACAAAATTTTTCTTTCTATTAGTTACTTACTTTTTCCCTTTGGTGTACTTGAGTAATGCCAATATAAAAGTTTTAAAGATTATAATGTTAGTAATGTAATCACAATACCAACAGAAAATTGCATTGTTGGTAATATAGTGCTAATACCAATAGATGAATTTCTATCTGTTGAAAATATTGGGACCCCTCTGTCCCTCCCAAACTCAAATTTTGAATAGAAACAAAAAGTCTTGTTTATTGCAAATACTTATTTTTACCAACAGAAATAATTTTTTTTATCATTAGACGTCTGTCGATAAAAGTTACCTTTTTTTTTATAGTGGGAGGCTGTTGCTGACCTTTACGGTGCTCATATGGAGCTCACAAATATTCAACCGAAGCAGTAACCAGACAAGCACGATGGTGGTCCTTCATTCAACTCTACGCTTTCACTTCGTGAACTAGACACTAAAGTTGAAATTCTGGCAACCACATCTTCATTTAGCCTAGGGCAATATTTTTGAGACTTGTTATAAGTTCCTCTAACCATGGTTATAAGTATTAAAATAAGGATTATTGGATGAAGGAAATCATTGGGCAATATTTACTTGTTTAGTGACACAATCAAACTTACAAACACAAGGACAATCAACCTAAGCATGCATGAGACCAGCATAAATTGAAAACACATCTTGCACATAAGGGGCATTAGACACTTTGTTCATGCACAACAATCTATTACGTTTGTTTGCTAAAGCATCAACTTTACTAGAAAGGTCAACTAAATGTGAACCTCACAAATCCATCATTTACTTCCCAATGGTTTAGGAAAATTAGAATTTAGAGCATTTATTACAACCATGGTTAAAGGAACTATTTTAATATAGACAAGGATGATAGCATCCCTTCATTCAATCTAGGGCTGGGACTAAGTCAGCTGGACAACCACAGTCCAGTCTCTTAGAGCACATATGTGCCTGATCTAAAAACTATCGGGGAAAAGCATGATGCTAATGAGGATTATGATGATGGTGCTCCATTGTTATTTCCCTTGAGGAACACTTCTTAGGCGAACTGTGGCCTGAGTATCAAGAAGTCAACTAACAATAAGTCCAAAGCAGGGGACAAGCCTGGTTCTAAAAAGGGTGATGTTAGGAACCCCTTAATAAGGATTTAAAAACCTAGTATGTAGCAGATCACTAGCGCAAAAGCATAATCTCGTCGCAATGCCAAAGACCAACCACAACAGAATAAACAAGCAATGTCTTTGAAGGCTCACGGTAAGCCAACCCAGAGTGAAAAAACTAAGAGCACTCCACCACCCAAAGATGAATATGCCAAAGAGACGAAGCCTACTGTGCATGTTGAAGGTGCCAAGCAAACATTTAAACCTATCGCTGCAAACCAATTAGGGTAGCAACAGCAGAAGCTGGCATCCAAAGGAGAGGGCCTCAAAAAAACTAGTGGGGAGAAAGGAAAGTTATCTAACAAGGTTAAGGTCAGTGTGCAGAGCAGTACTGGCAAAAAAATGATAAGTGCCCCGGCTGCCAAACATGCAATGGAGTAGAAGAAAGAAAGTCTCAGGACTGATGGTGAGCAAAAAGCAACTGATGCCAGCAAGCCTAAACTGATAGCAAAGACAAGGCCTAAACCTAAAGCAAATAAAAAGATTTTGGCTAAAAGGATAATGAGAAGCATGTGGGTGCTGCCACAACTCTGGAAATGTTGGAGGAAATAGGTCATCAATTACAGTGAGGAAGCGAAGACCTGAAAAGTTGCCTTTAGCCTACTGCTCACCATATGTCATCTTATTGACAAAGTTCAATAAGAACTGTATGAAGATGAAGTGGCCATATCTAAGTATGTTTTTGGCAATGTTCAAGATGTTGATGGGAGGTAATACTTCTTATCAATCTCTGTATGATAACTAGTGCTATTGGCAAAGCAGTCTATTAGCAGAGTTAATCATCAAAAGTTGCATGCTTGGGGATCAGTAGCTATGTGATTGGTGATTAGTATGTGATTACTTACTAAAGTATTTATTTCTCTTCTCATGCCTTTCAATTCAGTAATTTATGATGGGCGATCATAAGTTATGTGATAGGTGATCAACTGTTATGTTGTTCATGGTTAATATTTGGTTTACTTTGTATAAATGTTTACTTCTTTAGTGTTTTGTGTTCAACCTAAAATTATGATATTTTATACCCTGTTATCATCTAATATTTGCTCTAAATAAATTATTAAATTAGATTTTTATTATCTAAATACTTGTTTTAGCTTTTTAATAATACTTTTGTTTATTTTGTAGGGATTGAAAATAACTTGAAGAAAGAAAAATAAAAAATAAAAAAAATGAAGCTACAAGAGCCTAGTCCACGACCCATCCTCTTCTTTTCCCTTTTTTTTCGGCCCAGCTCTTTCTCTCTTTCTTTTCTTTTCCTTGTTTTTCCCTTGGGCCGGCCCATCTTCTCCTCATTCCCTTCTCCCTTCCTTGCACCAGCCAAGCCATTTCACTTCAGTGATCACACGCATGGCACATGACCAGGCCCCCCCTCGGTCTCTTCTTCTTCCTCGTTCTGCAATCCCCCAGCCCTCCTCTTCTTCTGCCCCTTCTGTTCTTCTTCTTCTTTTGTGCCCCGATCGAACAGAGCAACGAGTAGAATAGGGCTCCTCACCTCCTTCCCCTCATTTGTTACTCCCTCGTTCTCTCTCCTCCTTCAATTATCAACATTCAATGCATCGGTTACAAGTGTGAATGAAGGCAATCGATGGGGGAGGAGAACCGGTTCTAGGCGAGCTTAAATGGAGGTCGAAGCAGAGCGTCAAGATGGCTGATGGAGTTTAGGTTTTGTTTAGGTTTTAGTTAGATTCACTTTCAGTTTTAATGCATCTGAGTTCGAATTTTAGGGTTTAATTCGAGTTTGGTGCTTTGGGTTTTGTGTTCTTGTTTTCGATTTCGATTTTTAGATTCATATTTTAGCCTTCGAATTCGTGTAATTTGGTTTGAATTTATCAATTCCGAGTTGCATTTGCAAGGGTTGTGTGAAATACTGAAAAGAGTTGGACTCGATTTGACGGTGGTCAAGATGCCAGATTCAAGGCCCTGTGTTTGCTTTGTGTACGGTTTTGTTTCCCCTTCTCCCTTGCTATGTTCTTCCTCTGCTCTTGTGTTTATGGTTCGATTTGAGTACTAGTTTGGATATTGGTGATTGAATTTATAAGCTTTGGTTTTGAATTTCTGATCTGGGCTGAATTTTGCTCGATGTCTATTGTTGAATCTGTTTGCTTTGCTTCCAATTGCTTGCCTGTGGAGTTGAGAAAATCATAATATTAGCTTACCCCATATCAACTAGTGTCTATTTGCCTTTGTTTCTTTAATTTAATGGTTTGTTTGGTAGAATAATTTGGTCTTCGTATTCCTTAATTTGTTATCCAGTTTAACTTCAGTGAAAATTTTTGGTAACTTAATTTCATAACCCGTCCCTGAGGACGATACCCGTAAGTACTACAACGTTTACCGTATACTTGCGGAAATCACAACAAGTTTTCGGCGCCGTTGCCGGGGATGAGTTTGTGAAATTTGGTTACATCGAGTCGTAGTTTAATTATTAGAGTTGTTAGAGTCGTTTTCATTTTTAGTTTTAGTTGCGTCGTAATTTTTGTTTTAATAGTTTAGTTTAGTTTTATTTTTGAATTTAGTTTATATTTTGATTTTGATTTTTGTTTTTGGTTAAGATTAGTTTATTTCCAATTTATAGCTGCTGTTTATTGCTGAAAAAAACAAAAAAAAAAAAACAATTCTAATCAGTTTGGTTTATGTGCAGTGAAAAAAATTCAAGGTTGAACTGATCCGGAAATATTGACAGTGCAGATTTTTCACCAACTTTCAGATTCCGTTTTGAATTTTCTGGGACTGTTCTGGTGTGATTTATGCTATTATGATATTTTTCCTAGATTCAGCATAATTTTTGGAGAGTGTGTGAAGTTTTCTGGAATTTTTAGAGGTGTTTAGATTTTTCTGTGAATTTTAGAATTAATATTCTGTTTGCATTTTTCTGCACTATTCAGGGACAGAAAAAATTTAGGAAAAATTATATTTATGTCCTTAGTGATTGTGTGGACTTTTCTTTATATTTGGTTCTGATTTTAGGAGTTTTATTTTCTGTTTTAATTTTATTTTTAGAATTAGGGTGTTTAGGTGTAGTTTTATTTCTTATTTTCTTTTAGTTTCTTTGTGTTTGTGTTTTTGTTTTCAGTTTTATTCATTTTCTGTTTTAATGGTGTTTTTAGTTTTATTATTCATTTTGTTGTTTTGTGCTTGCTAAAAAAAAAATATAATAAATAAAAAAAAAAAATTGGGGTGAGGGTGTTGGATTTATATGACTGGTTGGGTTAGAAATCCTGAAACTCATAGACTTGTTAGAAGTGAACCCGAACCTGACTTAGAACCCGAACCAGAACCCAAACTTGAATTAGAAGAAATGGCACAAGAAAGACCTTTGAGTGATATCTTCTATCCTCCTAGGACTGCTTTACCATCTTGCTTCACTATACCTGACCTTGGACCCAATGTGACCTTCGAATTAAGACCTCACTATACTCAGATGCTCCCTAAATTCACTGGCTTAGAGGATACTTATTTGTTTTTGAGGGAATTCGAAGAAGTTTGTTCTATGATGCATTTTCCTAATATTCCCATTGATGTTGTGCGTATGAAATTAATTCCTTTTGCTTTGAAAGATTCTGCTAAACGTTGGATGTATGGCTTGGCTGCTAATTCTGTAACTTCTTGGAATGATTTTGTGAAATTGTTCTTTAGAAAATATTTTCCTAATGCAAAGACTGTTAAGCTAAGGAATGAGATTAATCAATTTGTGCAACTAGATAGGGAATCATTTTGGAAATATTTTGATAGGTTCAAGAATTTGTTGTCTCAGTGTCCCCATCATGGTTTAGACCAGGCACGTTTGTGCCAAATTGTTTATGAAGGATTGGACCAACAAACTAGAACCATGGTAGAGTCTATGTGTTAGGGTGACTTTCTTTCTAAGAGCGCCACGGACGCTTGGGAATTTTTAGAGGACTTAGTTGAGAAAACTATGCAGTGGGAAACCGCTCGGGATGACAGCTTAAGTTCTAGGATTGCTAGGGGTGGGTTACATTCTGTCTCTGATGTGAGTCACTTAGAGTCTAAGATTGCTACTCTAGAAAACATGTTGAAAGGATTGACTCCACAGATGACCCAAACTTCTTCAGTGTCTTGCTCTCATTGTCAGGCCTTAGACCATTCATTGAGTGCTTGTCCCTACTTTGCTCACCAGTTAGCAACTGGGCAAGAGCAAGTAAGTATGGCCTTCCAAAGACCTAAGAATGACCCTTTATCTCCTTTTTCCAATCCAGGGTGGAGAAATCACCCTAATTTCTCTTGGAGTAATGGACCAAATGCTGCGGTTCCTAACTCCCAGCCTGTCTCTCACCCTTCTAGCTCTTTTCAGAGACCAGTTTTTCAAGGTGTACCTAATGCACCTAGACCTCCACCTACTGTGGCTCAAGTTCAACCTCCTCCTGGTTACAGTGATATTGATAAAATGGAGAGGAGAATTAATAATAATGTGGAGAGAATGATTAATGCTAATATGGAGCGAATGATGAGAATGATGACTGAACAGTTTTCTCAATTAGCATCATCTTCTAGGGAGCCAGGTACTTTCCCAAGTCAGCCTGAGGTAAACCCTAAGGGTCACGCGTCTTCTTCTTCTGGTACCTCTAATGAGCCTGTGAGGAAAGTGAATGCAGTGATATCTCTCCGTTCTGGTCGAGAGATTGACAACCAGGTTAGAAATCCTAATGAGCCCTGCAGGTATCCTCACCAATTCTTTGAGAGATCTTCTTCATCTTCTTCACCTCCAGAGGCTGGATCATCTAGTAATTCAGGGGATGCTACTGATGGTGTCCCCAATGATTCTGATTCTGACCCTTTTATTGAGTCACTGTCTGAGGAAGAGGAGCTTAAAAAGAAAGATTCCTCTAAGTCTGTTGACCCTTCTCCTTCTAAGGGTCCTTCTTCTCCTTCTTCTCCTGAGAAAGTCCATATGCCTTTGCCTCCTTTTCCTCAAAGGCTTAAGAAAAAAGACCAAGCTCATGTTGACAAGATGAGAGAGACTTTCTCTCAAGTCAAGATCAACATTCCCTTACTCAATGCTATTCAGCAGATGCCTCCATATGCTAGGTTTTTAAAGGATCTGTGCACAACCAAGAGAGCTACCAATGTCCCTATGAAGGCTTTCTTAGCCTCTGGTGCTAGTTCTATTTTATCTCATCAGATCCCAGTGAAGTATAAGGACCCTGGTTGCCCTACTATTTCTATAGTTATTGGGGACCGGCTCATTCATAGAGCCTTACTTGATTTAGGGGCCAGTGTCAACTTGATTCCCTTCACTGAGTATGAGAGGCTAGGGTTAGGTGAACTGAAACCTACCAAGATGGTCCTTCAATTAGCTGATAGGTCGACCAGATTGCCTAGGGGGATAGTTGAGGATGTGCTGATTCGAGTGGGTGAATTCATTTACCCTGTGGACTTTGTTGTGATTGAGACTGAGATAGTGTCTAACCTAGCTAGTCAAGTCCCTGTGATTTTAGGGCGTCCTTTCTTGGCCACTGCCAATGCCCTCATTAATTGCAGGAATGGTATGATGAGACTGTCTTTTGGTAACATGACCATAGAGCTTAATATTTTTAATCTGCAAAGGCAGCCTTCTGGTTTTGATGATATGGAGTTCTCTACTCTTCACTGGGTAGAGGATTCTATTCTTGATGATGCTTGTGATGATGTGTTTGCTGTTGAGTATGAGTCCTTTTTTGTAGATGATGAGCCTGAGTATGATGTTTTTGAGTTTGATGACTTGTGCTCTACTATTGATTGTTTGCTCACTACTGCTTCTGAAACTATTTCCCCTCCTGCTCTTGAACTGAAACCCCTTCCTGATTCTCTTAAGTATGCATTTCTAGGCCCCAATGAATCTTTGCCTGTTATTATTGCTTCTGACCTAGACGGGGACCAAGAGACCAAGTTGATTGCCCTACTTAGAGAGAACAAGGAAGCTTTGGGTTGGACCTTAGGGGATATTAAGGGCATTAGTCCTTCCATTGTGCAACATAGGATTCATCTAGAGGACAATGCTAAGCCCTACTGTGACCGTCAAAGGCGTTTGAACCCTACTCTTCAGGAAGTAGTTAGAAATGAAGCGCTGAAGTGGTTAGACCATGGGATTATCTATCCCATTTCTGATAGTGAGTGGGTTAGCCCCGTTCAAGTTGTTCCTAAGAAGACCGGGATCACCGTGATTAGGAATGATAAGAATGAGTTAGTCCCTACTCGAGTACAATCTGGGTGGCGTGTTTGCATAGATTATAGAAAATTAAATGCTGCCACTAGGAAAGACCACTTTCCCCTTCCTTTCTTGGACCAGATGTTAGAGAGGTTGGCTGGACATTCCTTCTATTGCTTTTTAGATGGATACTCTGGCTATACCCAGATCTCTATTGCTCCTGAGGATCAGGAGAAGACTACTTTTACCTGTCCCTTTGGAACTTATGCCTTTAGACGTATGCCTTTTGGACTGTGCAATGCCCCTGCTACTTTTCAGCGTTGCATGATTTCCATTTTCTCAGATTTAGTTGAACTTTGCATGGAAATTTTCATGGATGACTTCTCTGTGTTTGGGTCTTCCTTTGATGACTGTTTGTCTAATCTGAGAAAAGTGTTGGAAAGATGTAGGGAGAAAAATTTGACTCTAAATTGAGAGAAATGCCATTTTATGGTTAGAAAGGGAATAGTCTTAGGCCATATTATTTCTAAAGATGGAATTGAGGTTGACAAGGCTAAGACTGATTTGATTGTTAATCTTCCCCCTCCCACTTGTGTGAAAGAAGTAAGGTCTTTTCTTGGACATGCTGGCTTCTATCGTCGTTTCATTAAAGACTTTAGTAAAATTGTAAAGCCCTTGTCCAACTTGTTAGCTACAGATGTGCCTTTTCATTTTTCTGGTGACTGTCTTGAGGCATTTTCTAAGCTTAAGAAGGCCTTAACTTCTGCTCCTATTCTTCATCCTCCCATCTGGGGAGAATCATTTGAATTGATGTGTGATGCTTCTGATTATGCTGTTGGGGTAGTTTTAGGGCAACGTGTTGATAAGAAACCCCATGTGCTTTACTATGCTAGTCACACTTTGGATGATGCCCAACTGAATTATACTGTGACTGAGAAAGAATTTTTGGCTGTGATTTTTGGGTTTGAGAAGTTTAGACCTTATCTGATTGGTTCTCATGTGATTGTCTATACTAATCACTCTGCTTTTAAGCATCTTCTTTCTAAGAAGGATGCTAAGCCTAGACTTGTTAGATGGATATTGTTGTTGCAAGAGTTTGACTGTGAGATTAGAGATAAGAAAGGTTTTGAAAACCTTGTAGCTGATCATTTGTCTAGGATTCTTTATGATAGAGAAAGTGAGTCCACTGTTTCTGAGTGCTTCCCTAATGAGCAGTTATATGTTGTCCACTCTGATCCTTGGTATGTTGATATTGTGAACTATCTAGTTACTGGTAGGATCCCTGAGAGTTGGACCAAGAATGATAGGGATAGGTTCTTCCACCTTGTAAAGTTCTTTGTTTGGGATGACCTTTATTTGTTTAAGTATTGTTACGACCAATTGTTTAGGAGGTGTATTCCCGATCATGAGGTGAGAAGTGTCCTTTCTTTCTGTCATGATCAAGCATGTGGGGGGCATTTTAGTGGGAGGAAGACTGCAGCCAAAGTTCTTCAATGTGGTTTTTACTGGCCTACTCTATTTAGGGATGCTTTCGAGTACTGTAAGAGTTGCCCTAGGTGCCAGCAGTTGGGTAGGATAAGCAGGCGGGATATGATGCCACTGAACCCCATCATTGTGGTAGAGATTTTTGATGTGTGGGGTATAGACTTTATGAGACCATTTCCTTCATCTTTTGGGAATGAGTATATTCTGTTAGCTGTGGACTATGTGTCTAAATGGGTTGAAGCCATCCCTTCTAGGACTAATGATGCTAAAGTTGTTGTGAAATTCTTGAGGGAAAACATCTTTGCTAGATTTGGCATGCCCCATGCTATTATTAGTGATCAGGGCACCCATTTCAATAATAGATCCTTTGATGCCTTACTGAAGAGGTATTCAATTGTCCATCGGCTTGCTACCCCCTATCATCCCCAAACTAGTGGTCAGGTTGAGGTGTCTAATCGACAGATTAAGCAAATTCTTGAAAAGACAGCGAGTCGAAATAGAAAGGATTGGGCTGACAAACTCGTAGATGCTCTTTGGGCTTATAGGACAGCTTTTAAAACTCCCTTGGGTATGTCACCTTATAGGGTTGTTTATGGTAAGCCTTGTCATCTTCCTGTGGAACTAGAGCATAGAGCTTGGTGGGCCATTAAGAAACTGAACTATGACTTGACTGAGGTTGGTGAGGAGCGTAGACTGCAACTAAATGAGCTTGATGAGATTAGAGCTGAGGCTTATGAGAGTGCCCGTTCTTACAAAGAAAGGGCTAAGTTGTTTCATGATAGGCGTATCCTTCGGAAAGAGTTTGCCCCAGGCATGAAAGTGCTCTTGTATGACTCTAGGCTCCATTTGTTTCCAGGGAAGTTAAGGTCCCGATGGACTGGTCCTTACATTGTCTCACGTATTTTTCCCTATGGTGCAGTCGAGATTCAGGACTCTGACAGTGGTGCTACTTTTAAGGTAAATGGCCACCGATTGAAGCAATTTCTGGAGTTGCCTAGCAAGGAAGATGTGGAGTGTCTGATGCTCCGCGAGCCGAGTCCTGCTCAGTGATGTGTTGAGATGATAGCTTGGGTGTACTTAGCACCCGACCTGGTTTGCTAAACACTTCTTTTCATCCTTTTTCTCTTTTTCTCTTTTCTCTTTTCTCTTTTGCCTTTTTCTGTATAGTTGGTTCTTTTTGTCTTTCTTTTGTATATGTGTTGACTATTTGGTTTTGAGTTGTGTCTTTGTGAGTCTTTCTTTCTTTGTTTTCTTTTTCAGTTTTATTTGGTGGTTTTATGTTTATTTCTACTCCCAATGAGGACCTTGTGAGATTTAGGTGTGGGGGTGGGGAACCTTTGTTAAAAAAAAAGGAGAACAAAAAAAAAACATGAAAAAAAAGAAAAAAAAACCATAAAAATTAAAAAGATTTTTGTTTTGGTTTTGGGGAAGCTTAGTACTATTCTGATCCACTTAACTTCCCTGTACTTTGATAGATAGCCTGTATATACGCATGATGTGCATGATAGGTCTCTGTCCTTGATGTGGCATTTTTGCTTCTAATTCTAATCCCATTTGTTCATTATCGTTGTGTGATCTAATCCCTATTCATTTCATCCTCATTGTCCAAAGGTTTTAGTTTTCATTATCGACTCTCCCACTTGTGTTTGAAAAAAAAAAATAAAAAAAATGAAAGACCAAAAAAAAAAAAGGAAAAAAAAGAAGACAGAAAAAAAAAATAAAAAGAAAAGG
Source organism: Selenicereus undatus (assembly GCA_017589665.1). Taxonomy (NCBI): domain Eukaryota; kingdom Viridiplantae; phylum Streptophyta; class Magnoliopsida; order Caryophyllales; family Cactaceae; genus Selenicereus; species Selenicereus undatus. Next base: position 73,428,776 of record JACYFF010031955.1, read on the forward strand.
AAATGAAATAAAATTTGGAATGACAAAGCAACCCTTTGAGGCATGCGCTACTGGGTGTTACCCTTTGAGGCAATATTGCGACTGGGAAAGCTTGCTTCCACTGTTAATGAGTCAATCATGTAATTTGTGTTTACCAAGTCGAATTGAGTTTGATTTTGAAAACATAAACCTTAGGATGATGAGACACATGCACATGAGCATAGGGAAGGATTCAAAGCTTTTGTGTTTACTAAGTGGGATGAAAAATTAGTGCTTTAATGTCATTCATGAGGTATGGTGCCTTAATGTGTACATTATGTCTATATGCCGACCCCTATCTTTGTTACATGGGCGGTTTAGTTGATTGGAATGTGTATATATCTTTTCCCAGTTTTGTACATAGTATTTTTGTGGGTTTCTCTTTTCTTTTTCTAGGCTTTTTAGTTTTGTTTTACTCGAGGACGAGCAAAACTTAAGTGTGGGGGTATTTGTTCAACCTAAAATTATGATATTTTATACCCTGTTATCATCTAATATTTGCTTTAAATAAATTATTAAATTAGATTTTTATTATCTAAATACTTGTTTTAGCTTTTTAATAATACTTTTGTTTATTTTGTAGGGATTGAAAATAACTTGAAGAAAGAAAAAAAAAATAAAAAAAAATGAAGCTACAAGAGCCCAGTCCACGACCCATCCTCTTCTTTTCCCTTTTTTTTCGGCCCAGCTCTTTCTCTCTTTATTTTCTTTTCCTTGTTTTTCCCTTGGGCCGGCCCATCTTCTCCTCATTCCCTTCTCCCTTACTTGCACCAGCCAAGCCATTTCACTTCAGTGATCACACGCATGGCACATGACCAGCCCCCCCCTCGGTCTCTTCTTCTTCCTCGTTCTGCAATCCCCCAGCCCTCCTCTTCTTCTGCCCCTTCTGTTCTTCTTCTTCTTTTGTGCCCCGATCGAACAGAGCAACGAGTAGAATAGGGCTCCTCACCTCCTTCCCCTCATTTGTTACTCCCTCGTTCTCTCTCCTCATTCAATTATCAACATTCAATGCATCGGTTACAAGTGTGAATGAAGGCAATCGATGGGGGAGGAGAACCGGTTCTAGGCGAGCTTAAATAGAGGTCGAAGCAGAGCGTCAAGATGGCTGATGGAGTTTAGGTTTTGTTTAGGTTTTAGTTAGATTCACTTTCAGTTTTAATGCATCTGAGTTCGAATTTTAGGGTTTAATTCGAGTTTGGTGCTTTAGGTTTTGTGTTCTTGTTTTCGATTTCGATTTTCAGATTCATATTTTAGCCTTCGAATTCGTGTAATTTGGTTTGAATTTATCAATTCTGAGTTGCATTTGCAAGGGTTGTGTGAAATACTGAAAAGAGTTGGACTCGATTTGACGGTGGTCAAGATGCCAGATTCAAGGCCCTGTGTTTGCTTTGCGTACGGTTTTGTTTCCCCTTCTCCCTTGCTATGCTCTTCCTCTGCTCTTGTGTTTATGGTTCGATTTGAGTACTAGTTTGGATATTGGTGATTGAATTTACAAGCTTTGGTTTTGAATTTCTGATCTGGGCTGAATTTTGCTCGATGTCTATTCTTGAATCTGTTTGCTTTGCTTCCAATTGCTTGCCTGTGGAGTTGAGAAAATCATAATATTAGCTTACCCCATATCAACTAGTGTCTATTTGCCTTTGTTTCTTTAATTTAATGGTTTGTTTGGTAGAATAATTTGGTCTTCGTATTCCTTAATTTGTTATCCAGTTTAACTTCAGTGAAAATTTTGGTAACTTAATTTCATAACCCGTCCCTGAGGACGATACCCGTAACTACTACAACGTTTACCGTATACTTGCGGAAATCACAACATTTTGTCTGGTTAGTCATCAGTTGGTATGTGATTGTTATGAATGCTTGTTTGGTGACCATCAGCTTGTAACTGTTGATCAATTTAGGATAAGTTGTCCAAATGTTTAGTTCTTCCATCATGGATTGTAGTTCAATGCTTATATTATAAGTGGTGCATTTTGGAGAGTCAATGTATTATCTTCTAATTTATCAATAGTTGGATGTTGGTTATGAATGTGTTTGTGGTCAGGGATCATTAGGTATGTGATTTGTGATCAATATGTCATCAGAATGTGATTGGTGATCAATAGTTATGTGCTTGGTGATCACCCCGTTGTGATTGGTGATCAACTATTATTTGTTTGGTGATTAATAAGTTTTTGATTGGTGATCAATAGTGTTGTGAATAATGATCAATTTGGGATAGCTTTCTCCAAATGTTTAGTTCTTCCGTCATGGTTTGTAGTTGAATGCTTATATCATAAGTGCATTTGTGATTGGTGATAGCAAGGTATGTGATTTGTCAATATGTCATTAGTTGCGTAAATGTTACATTTTTATTTCCTAGTAATTATGTTACCATTCTTTTCATTTTTGTAGTGAACCTTTGTTTGATGGTTGCAGCGATAAGGAGTTAACTAGATTCGTCATGGCAACTCTAAAATCGGGGGAGTAGGTCGAGATGAATGTGATGAACATATGGTCATGCATACTCAATGATCTGGAGAGAAAAAGGGATCTCGCCACTCTAAGCAGGTTGTTCATGTCGTGTGATCAAAGTGTAAATGCATCTGAAATCAACTTATTCATTAATAGGAACTGCATTAATGATCATAAACAAAGCATTGAGTGATTAATCTACGGTGTTTAATAAATTTCTGATCTAGAATCGTTTGTCTTCAGCGGTAAATTCCGTTGCATAAATATTTCTTCATTCATCTTTGATGCAATATCTCTTTAGCAAAGATATGTTGAAATTCAAGTCATTCGATAGGAGATATGAAGATTTTAAGGAGGTAATAGATAGATAGCTAGAAAGATGTCCTTGGATCAAAATAAAAAAAGTTGACTTGGTAAGCGGTGCTTTTTAGTGAATGCTCTTAACACACGTGGCTTGTTAAAAAGGTGCTCACCGTTACTGTTCATAGTTGCTAATGTTTTCATGCTTTTTTCCCTTCTTTTTCCCTTAAAAAATCATAGGCTTTCTTCTCAGTATCCCTAGAAGGCATTTCTTCTTGCTTTGCTTCACTTGAAGGACGACAAGCTTGAGATAATTGATAACATGATGACAAAAACAACCTTTAAGATTGCATACGGAGCTTTTTCGGAAAAATTGGTGAGTTTTAAAAACTATAATATTTTATAACTATGCTGATGTTGTTATATTGCAATTCCAACAGTGAGCACATTTTTAAAAATTTTGTGTTGAGCAAAGTACTCAGCCGTTACCTAGAGGGCGTAGAACATCCAAAGCTCAATGTTGTCAAGAAACTAAAGCCAATACGATTGAAAATGCCATGGAAGTTAAGTACAATTGTCACATATTGTGGCATAGTTTGTGTGAGACACATGGAGAGCTACTTCGGGGAAGGACGGAAGTGGCAGTCTAGTCTGAGTAACGATGTAAGTATTTGACCATAACATTTATTTCCTAACCACAAAAAAAAGATCAGCATATTATTAAGTCATCATGAACTATCTTCCTCATTAGGATCCAAAGCTGAATGTTTTGAGGGCGAGATACCGTCACGATATAGTTAGCTATGAGCATAATAGGGTAAGATTCATGGCAACAAAATGGGTAAAAGATTTCAAGGAATTTGGGACAATTTCTCCTAATGTGAAGGACATGACTAAGAAGGACTAGGTTTATCCCTATCCTATTTCTCTTTGTTGGCAATTTGCGGCAGACAAGTATTATTTTGCAACTGACAACTTATGTCTTTGAACCTTATAAAGCATATTATAAAACATTCTATTAATTTCTACACTTATTCAAATCTTTATTGCACTAAATTTGGGTGACATATAAAGAATGATCACTAAACATCCCGCTGGTGATCGCTGAGAGTATTACTATTGATCACAAAAAAAGGCCTACTAACCACTTAGCAATTGTAAGTCGAAACTTGTTGATCACCCAAAAAAAATTCACTGATCACGAAATACACTTGTAGCGATCCCCAAACATAGTGCTAGCAACCATCACAAGTGGACTTGTTGATAAGACACTAGGTATCATTTTTTATAAAACAATATGCTCTCAACCTAATGAGAGTTAATCCCAAATACATCAAAATAAACATATTAAGGATTATGATTCACCCAAAATTAACATATTTATGCTGTGAACATAAGAAAATGTTGTCATCACCAAAGATAGTTGTAATGATCACCAACACTACAACTGCTGATCATGAAACAATATCTTCTATTAAACCATATACTCTGATGTTTCCAAGATATCACTTATAATATGTTTCATGAAAAACCAACATATTTATGTTGAACACCATAGATTGATATAGTGATCACTAAAATGGTTATAATGATCATCAAACATAGTTGTAATGACAACCAAAAATGCAATTGTTGATCACCAAGCAATATCTTCTGTAAAGACATATACTACGATGTTTGATCAGAATAAAACACAAGCACAAAAGAATAAGTCTTCCAAGATATCAGTCAGAATATGCTTGGTGAAAAGGCAACATATTTATGTTGAACACCATAAATAAATATAGTGATCACCAAACAGAGCTGTAACAATCACCAAAACTGGAACTGTTGATAACCAATTGATGTCATTCATAGAAAAATATACTATGATTCTTTCATGATCATAAACCATAAATACAAGTAAATAAAGAGAATGAAACTATCCCTGATAACATTTTCGTGCAATGGCAACATATCTATGGTCATCACCGCAAACAAATCCTGTGATCATCAAACATAGTTCTAATGATCACCAAAATGTATACAATTGATCAACAAATCAATTTCTAAGTGAGCACATATCTTGTGACTTTCCAAACACATTTCCACCATTTCATCAGTTAATCATCAAAAGGGACACTAATGATCAGTAAAAGCATTACTACTGATCACTAACTAATACGTCTCAATCTGGAAAAACTAACTCCTTTTCTTTTTTTCTTCCCTTTTCTTGTTTTATTAAAAAAAACACACAAGCCATACATTCCCCCAGAGAGATAGTGCACTAATGTCTCCTTTTCGAGCCGTTTCTACTATCATGGGAAGCAACTTAATTGCAGTATTGGCACTTCCACGTGTATGATTACTGCACAATGGCACTCCCAACCCTCGTCTTCATCTTCTTTTCTCTTCCTTTAGTGATGGACGTCGGGGGTGGATGTATCTCATTGTGGTCTGGCACCGTATATCCAAAGTACATCTGTAGATCCATTGCCGCATTACTTACTGACTCAGCACCCATGTCCTGAAGTTGATGCTCGACCGAAATTATGGAACTCAACAACAACTATAACCTTGCAGGGGTGCGCCTTGCTAGATCCATGCACTTGTAAAACTGCGACCACGCGTCGCCAATCAACTTATTTTGCATGGCTATTTCTGCACAAGCATCTGCCAAAACACCGTCAAACTCGTATATTGGTGCTTTCGCTACCGTCTTTGTCCACCTATTAATGATATAAGGTGGTGGAATTTCTTGTAGCAAGTTGGATGTGAAAACGAGCAGCACGTGAGCACATGCAATTTCGTTTGAGTCAAAGAAGTGGCATGAGCACTGGCACTCGGAAGTTTCCTCATTATGGACTACATAGCGGATCCTTGTTTTGTTGTCATAATTGTGCTTGATCTTGTAGGCACGATCACCCTCTATGATGGTGATACCTTGCACATGGCAATACATCCGCCTAACGTATACCTGTCTCTGGAACACATAGAAGTTCGTGTGAGTTTAGATGTTCCTCGTATGATTTTCAATCTCATAGGACATCTTTAGTTCTGGAAATGATGTCAAATAAGCATTTTCAGCTTTCCGCTCACGATGTCGTTGTGACTCCACGACATGCACAAATCTGACCCATAATTCCACTAGACTTAGGATACGTTACGAAACCAAGCATAGAATTTTGACTCTTGAAACCCGATGGCGTCCTTAAAAAACCACCCAAGAAATCCTCCTTAAAGTAAACATGCACCAAAGGTTCCTAATCTCGTATATTTGACGTAACCACTCATTGTTAGTTAGCTGAAACTCCTCTAGCATCTCCCCCCTAAGACTGCTCGAACTCTTCGGGGGAGTCCGATGCCCATACGTATCCCTTGACCTGCTTAATGAAATCCTCACAACCGTTCAGTGTGCGTCCCACTTTTTCAGGCAACTTCCTCATGATGTGCCACATGTAGAATCAATGGATCGATGTCTCAAAAACATCAGCTATTGCTTGTCTGATCGCTAGATCTTGGTCGGTGATTATGGTTTTCGGCCTGTTGCTTCGCATGGAAATCAGGAAATTGTTGAACAGCCAATGGGACAACTCCACCTTCTCATCCCTCAACAAATTAGCATCGAAGCAAATTAATCGCCTATGGTGATTTAGTCCGGTGAAGGGCTTAAACACCATTGAGTACATATTGGTCTTATGGGTAGCGCCGAACGACAAGGTGTCACCAAATAGCGCTTAGCTTCTTCTGCTCAGACAGTCCGACCAAAATACATTCTTTAAGTAGCTGTCTTCATCAACATGATAGTTAAAGAAGAAACCAGGTTCGACTTCCTTTTTGTTCTTCAGCACGTCCATAAACATATATGCATCTGTGTCTTTAATAAGAGCTTTTAGATCTCTATGGTAATTCTGCTAGTGCTTTTGCATACAGCCAATCTTTTCGTACCCACCAACTTTCTCTTTTAGGAGGTGATAAACTTTTGACTGTCTTATATTAGCTTGAGCGTACTTGCATACCATGTCTTTATGCATAGAGCTGACATTTCTATTTCAAGTGAGGAACTACTTCCTACTGGGTGTGCACAAGAGGTTAACATGACCCTCATGCAATTTTATTATCTCAAACTTCCCATCTTCAGTCAACCCCGAAATAATAAGAGCTTGGCACCCTTCTCTTGTCTCCGCCCACGTTCACTTCAATTTTCTCCCGTTAGGTCCATCTATTGCTTGGGACATGGCTTCTACTGTAACTGTAGCAATATCTACAGTCTTCGTAGGATGATGAAATCCTTCTTTAGAGCACACATAATGTTTCCAACACTTCCCGAATTGTTCTTCCCAGCACGACCAATGCAGATACTAAAGCCAACATAAATAGCATATCTCTTATAAAATTCAAGGTAGTCTTTAAACTTATTAAACACCATACCCAACCTTGGACAAGCAACCTGTCATCACAGTTTGATAACCACTCGCCTCTACTGTCAATCAACGAATCAGTAGCTACTGTAGTTGATGACTCGGCATATCCAAGGTAAACATTAAGAAATACAAAAACTAACATTAACATAGAGAAACTGCTACCAGCACCATTCATTAATGAAGCAACAAACCATAATTCATTTGTGATGAAGGAACACTCTGCATTGCCTGCACATGATTAATGCCTTCAATAGTAACTATTTAATGACCACTTTCACCATATTAGACCATCTATAATCCAAACAAAAAGTAGAATGGACTCAACACCACGAAAAGGCTTTCATTCAACAAAAAAATTATTGACCAATAGACATGTTATCAGTGATGAACAAATATAAAATTAGTTATCAACTTTATAATATTGTTTACTAGTTCAGTCAGTGCTTATAATTCTATACATATAATTTTGGTGATCAATAGACATACTGTTACTGATCAATAGGCATAACATCAGTGATCACAGATCTTTCTCCTTTCTCACAGCATAGAATTATCTCCTTCTATATTTGGTGATCAGTACACAGGTGTTTTGTGATCGATCAGGTCAAGATTACTGATCAAATGAGTGAGTGTTTACTTTTTTTGGTATTTTGTTAGATCCCTGACAATATGGCGATCATTGGGAAACATAAGCAATGAATAAATATAAAATTAGTGATCAACTGTATAATTTTTTGTGATCACTAGACATGTGTTTTGTGATCCATAGAAAACATAATAGTGATCAGATAGTATAACAATGGTGATCAATGCATATAACTGGCGATCAAATTTGGAATGAACTATATCAATGATTCAAGATATATATAAATTCAACATTAAACATTACCAACGTTTCATAACCTCTTACGGCCGAAAACATATAAAACATTCATAAATCAAACTAAAAACAACGAATCTACTAAACTAAAGAAAAAATTGGAAATTTCACACAATTTAGAGCATAATAAAGCAAAAAATAACTCAAACTTAGCAAGATCGAAACAACTGATCGCAATTCACCCACTGGAACTGATATCGAAAAGACTTATTTGCTAAATTTTAATATGAACTATGGCTCATTGTTGCACTAACTCAGATTCAAAATTTACACATAGAAACACTTCAGCAAACACGAGCAAGATTACCAGATAGAGAGCGAGGGAGAGTGAGAGAGAGACAAAGAGGGGGGATGAAGCAAGCGAAAGAGCCAGGCATGAACAAGGCAGCCAACAAGCAGTAGCTCGAAACAACTCTACGAGGAAGATAGAGAAAGAAAGGTGTTGAATGAGAGGTAACTTTTATTTGCAACCATTGGATGAAAATAAACGGCTAATATTCATTCATCCTACTCATCCTATGTAGAAGCTCATCCTACTGTAGTCACTGTAAGAGTAACATTCCTAAGGAGTATAAAGATTCCATCTTTGTTCCAAAGTTTAGTCTTTATTTCTTCTGCTGTGCCTTTTCCACTCCCCTCTTTGGAAATCTAACTGGTCCATTAGAGGGGCATTCCTCGAGCACGCACCTCATGGATTGCGTTTTTTAGGGTATGAGGCCAGAAGAGATTCTAACTGAGAGACTACTAGTGCGTAGACCCACTCTGTCTCCACTTCATCAACTAAAACTTTACACAAAAACAGATGGGCACCGTCTATAAGGAGAGTGGTGGTGAACGATTACAATTAGTGAATTCGGGCTAGGAGCAAGTTGGTAAAACCTCAATCTGCCTAACTCAAAAATAAGCTAAGAGAAAGTAAATACAAAGAATAGGTATAGTACGAAACTTTAACTAATAGAGTCGCCAGTAAATTTTAGGAAAAATTAAAAAACCAAGTCTACTCTTCGAAGTGAACCATAAACCGATATGGGCAACTAAAAGGGTCATCAAAAGGAACAACTAGTTTGCTTCAAAAAGAGGTTCAAAAGGCCCTCGAGTAATTCCTACTGCGGGACCATCTTGACTCCATAAGCTTGATCGAAGATCTAAATTCATGGGCGATGAGTGATGCGAAGGGAACCATCCCATCGTTGCTCATCATCATTGACAACCTTTACAATTCAACATAAGTAGTTAGATTTTAATTACACTATCACACAGTTGCGCAGCACATTACCATGAATCACGTTAAATAATGCAAATTGAGGTAAAATATTAGTCAACCAAAAGGCAAAATAAAGTAATGAATTGCAGTGGGTGAGGAATTACCTAAAGATTACATTCTTGCCAACTTTAAATCAAAATCATGAAAAGAAATAAGGTAAAAGGATTGCGAGGAGATTGAGATTACACCCTGAGGATAACACACCTGATTTACCTAGGAATCTAGCAAAGTGACAAATTTTAATGATTAACTGTATCTCTCCTTCTCAAGGCCTTCAATAGATACATAGATGTGTATATATGTACATACGCATCAATATACATATATAGATATGTATATCTATGTGTGAGTCTGTGTGTCTATATGCACATACACACACTCACGCATGTGTGAGCGCAAATTCACACACTGACAACCATATGTATATATGTATGTGTGTGTGTGTGTGTGTGTGTGTGTGTGTGTGTGTTTGTGTCTCTCTCTATTTCTCTCTCTGTCTCTCTCTCTCGAGCTTTATATATATATATATATATATATATATATATGTGTATATATATATATGTATATATGTATATGTATTGTACATATATACAGATACATATATATATATATATGTGAAGAGGGAGAAGGGGGGAGAGAGAGAGAGAGAGAGAAACACACACAAACACACACACACACATATGCACACATACAGTCGTCAGTGTGTGAATGTGCACGCGCGTATTTGAGTGTGCGCGCACACACACACAGAGACAGATATACGTACCTGTATATGTATATAGATGCATATATACATATAGACCTGACAAAAATTGACCCGACCCGAGAACCTGGCTTGAACCCGCTTGAAAGGTTTAGGTTTCAAATACGATTTTCTTGACCTGGACCCGAAATAAACCAAATTTGAAAAACCTGTAAATTTTTGGGTCAAACCCGACCCGAACCCAAACCTGCCCGCTCAACCCGAATATTATACCCTTAATTTATATTTTTCTTTAATTTTTTCCCATTAACAATGATAGTCTTTCATTGTAATGAATCGTTTAGAGAATCGTCTTATAATTATCACTTCTTTTTGCAAATTAGACGATAGTAACCATTCTTTCCGAAATTTATTCTCATAAAATAACGTCATATACAACTTATAAATGGAACAATTTTTGAAATGGGCATGAAATATCTAGTGTTAAGAAAAACAATTCAGAATAAAACACAAGTATTAAAAATGTGCAAGTCATACCATTATATTCCTAGTGAATTGAATACATCTCATTGCATTTTAAATAATATTACTCTATTATAATCTAAAATTTTGATGTTATAATTAATAAATAATTGTAATATTTTGTACGTCTATAATATTCTTTCATTTGGCTTTTGTGTTCGTGTTTGGATCGACCCATTAATAAAGCATACATGATTAGGCAATGGTAGGTTAATTAACAAAATAACGAATCATGAAATGGCTTATTAACGGGTCGAACCGATCCAATCCAGTATCATGCTTTAGATGGGTCGATCCATCAATGGCCCGACCCATTATTAATATTTAATATATCGACCAACCCACTTAAACGTGACTTAGTGTCTACCGGTACATGACATTCATATATGATATTGAAAAGTTTAAATATCTTTTATTTCTTTTAAGAAATTATAATTAGAATGTTTGTTCATTAAATACATACAATTTTAATTAATAACAATGCCAAAATTTTTATTTTTACAAAAAGAGAAATAACTCACTAAAAAGGCGCTCCAAACCCGTTGGGTTGACCCAAAACTCGTAAAACCAAAATACACCCGCCCGTATTTTACCCGAACCCGAAATACACCCGACCCGTATTTTGCCCGAATCCGAAATGCACCTAACCCGTATTTAACCCACCCGCCCGAGCTGACAGGTCTATATACATACGTGCACATCTATGCATATATTGAAAGCATTGAGAAGGAGAAATCTGGTTAATCATCAAAATGTGTCACTTTGCTAGATTCCCAGGTAAATCAAGTGGGTTATTCTCAAGTTGTAATCTCAATCCCCTTGCTATCTATTCACCTTATTTCTTCTCATGATTTTGATTTCAAGTTGGCAAAGATGTAATCTTTAGGTAATTCTCCGCCCACTACAATTACTTACCTTATTTTGTGTTTCGCTAGATGAATACTTCACCTTGGATTTGCATTATTTAACGTGATTTATGATAATGTGTTGCATGATTGTGTGATAGTATAATTAAAATATAATTACCCATATTGAATTGGAAAGGTTGTTAATGACGATGAATCGTGATCTGATGCACCCCATCATATCATGGTGCCATCCTCCCTGAGTTTAGAAGGGGCAGAGAGAGGGGGGGGAGAGAGAGAGACCTAGTAGTAGCCCACTAACAACACATCAGCAGAAGAGCTACACCCCCTTTTTAGGCATTTACAAGGAGAGGGATCAAGCGCCGACGACGCTCCGGCGTATAAAGTCCCTCAAGGCTGTGACTATCCAAGCCGAAGTTGGGTCTTCTGGAATTACTATCATAACTCCATTATAGTCAATATAAGTTGTGACCGCCTCCTTTCCTAAAGGGGGCACTAGATTAATGTACACGTAACCCCATATTTTAATAGGACCCACTCCCAGGGTAACATTCTTAATGAACATAAAGATCTAATCTTTATTCCGAAATTTAGTCTTTTTTTTCTTCTGTTGTGGCTTTTCCGCTCTGCTCCTTGGAAATATAACTGAAGCATTAGAGGGGGATTCCTCGGGCACACCCCTTGTGGATTGCCTTTTTTTTGGGGTATGAGACCAGAAGAGATTTGTCTAGGAGACTACCAGCATGTAGACCCACCCTCTCTCCACTTCATCAACCAAAACTCTATACGAAAACATATTAGCGCAGTCTGTGGGGAGAGTGGTGGTAAGCGATGGCAATTAGTGAATTCGAGCTAGGGGCAAATGGGTAAAACGCCAATCTGCCTAATTCAAAAATCAGCTGAGACAAAGTAAATACAAAGAATGAGCATAGTACGAAACTTTAACTAATAGAGTCGGCAGTAAGTTTTAGGAAAAACAAATAAACCAAGTCTACTCTACAAAGCGAACCATAAACCGATAGGGACAACTAAAAGGGACACCAACTGGGGCAACTAGTTTGCTTCAAAAAGGGTTTTGGAATGCCCTCAAGTAATCCCTACTATTGGACTATATTGACTCCATAAGCTCGAACCGAGAATCTAAATTTAGGTTGATGACATGGTAATGTGATGGCGTGCATCACATCATGGCTCATCATCAATGAAACCTTTGCAATTCAATATGGGTAATTGGATTTTAATTACACTATCATGTAGCCATGCATCACATTACCATGTATCACGTTAAATAATTCAAGTACAAGGTAAAATATTAGTGTAGCGAACATAAAACTAAGTAACCAATGGGGAATTACCTGAAGATTACATCTTTCCCAACTTGAAATCAAAATCATGAAAAGAAATAAGGTAAAACCATAGCGAGGGGATTGAGATTACACCGTGAGGATAAACCACTGTATTTACCTAGGAACCCAATAAAGTGACACATTTTAATGATTAACTACATCTCTACTTCTCAACGCACTCAATATATACATAGATGTGATATATGTATATACATGTATACATGTATCTATATACATATATAGATATGCATATCTTTGTGTGCGTGCATGCTTGCGTGCGTGTGTGTGTACATACACCCACTTGCACGGGCGCGCACATCCACACACTGACAACCATATGCATCTGCGTGAGTGCATGTGTGTGTCCGTGACTATATGTGTGTATGTGTGTGTGTGTGTCTCTCTCTCTCGCTCTTTCTCTCTCCATGTACATATATATATATATATATATATATATATATATATAT
>JACYFF010031955.1:73461998-73478331 GCA_017589665.1 Selenicereus undatus
TTATTACCTGATAGTGAACCCCTTGATACTGTTACGATCTATGGATATGTGTACACCTGCCAAGCCAACCGGGGGACCTACCCTGAAGCCGCGCGGGTAACTGAAGGGTGAATGCCCTATAGATAATAACTGACGGGGTCATCAATTAACTGATAAATCACTGTGTAAACTGATTCATTGATGTACTTACCAAAATATTATAGCATTGATAAATATACTCTGATTTCTAAAGATACAGGCAATGGACGTACCTGAAGTCTTTAAAAATGATATTTCACTTGATAATACTTTATAATACTTATGCACAATGGAAATGATAACTAGGCCTTAACTATGTTTCATAAATATCATTGTAAGTAGGTGTAGTAAGTAAATGATCCTTACTCGCATATTTGAGTAAGCAAAAGTATGTGTAACAGAAATTGAGTAATGAAATGGGATACATAACTTGTGCATTTCAATATAATAAACTGATTTTAATTTAATATAAGACAAGTTAAACCAAAATGAACTTATTTAAATCGGTTAGGGTTATTGAACTTGAAATACAATAAGTTGAAGCAAAATAGGCCAAATGGAAATGATTGAGGTGATAATGAAAAGATTTTAGTTGATATAAATGAAATATGGGTTTCTGAAATGGATAATGAAAAGTGTGAAGCTTCTGAAATGGATAATAGAATGGTTAATGCCTCTGAAATGGATAATAGAAGGTTCAATGCCATGAGGGGTGTTGTGAGATTCATAAAAGCTCAAATAATCTCAGTAGATCTGATAGACACTAACTTGAGTCAATACTGTGCCCACTTCTCAAATTTCATTTTCATGCTCACTTAACTCAGTTCTTGATGGATATCCCACCATGCCCCTTGATTTGAAGATCCAAATCAAGCTAGGTAATCTTATTTTTCTGCTTAAAGGATGAATAATTCATCCAAGTTTTGTTTAAGCTTTGAAATTGCAGGGCAAAGGGAAGATTCCAGCATCGACCCGTTTTTGTGAGAAAAATTCAACATGCATCTTCAAGGTTTAAGTCTGATATTTTTTGATGGATTTTAAGTTCAAGATGTCATATTTCCAACAAGTCAAGTTGCATCCAATTTGGACTTCATTTGGTCATTCAAATCAGCCATTAAACCCAAGGTGTCAAAATTGCCCAGTAGGACCAGAAAAAGCTTGGTTTTGATTAAGTCGTAACTTAAGCTATATGATAGCTTAAGTCTTCAAATTATACATTCTTGGAATCCTCATGATGTCTAATTTTAGGTCCAAGCATTAGTTTTCAATCATACCCACAAGAGGATGAGAGATCAAGGACTTTTCCCAAACCGGTCAGATTAGGTCCTAATCTGCGCAGTAAAATGTTTAAGCCTAATTACCCTACTTAAACATGTCATAACCTTGATTTCTTTGTTGGCGGGGGGGGGGGGTTTATAAACATCCCAAAATGACCCCCCATGGCCTGAAAACCAAATCATCAACACTTTTCCTAAGCTTAAAAATTGCTAGAAAAACCGGCCAAAACTGCCCTTAAACCCGGTTTAGTGCAAACCGGTTCTTTTGAAGCCTTCAGCCAAAATCTTCAAGTTGCAAGCTACTTGGCACATCCCTCAAGCTGTGGAACACGTCCCTAGGCTCTCTAGATAGGGTGGTGCATTGAGAAGATCAACCAATGAGAGAAGAAGGCAGCAAAGTTGGTCTCTTGTTTCTGATTGGCTAGTCGTAAAGGGAGTTTCCACTTTTCGGTTGTCCAATAAGAAATAAGCAAGCAATCTCAGCATGTTTTAGCTTAGTTTAAGAGTATATTGATGTATAATGATTATTAGTATTGTTTTACTTCATGTTTTAAATGTATTAGATTAGTTTAAGATAACTAGTAATGTAGTTTAGCACAAATCAGCTTGTATTAGTTTTAAAGCTTTCCTAGCTAGTAAGGAAACGTGAGAGGTGTGTGTGTGCTTGTGTGCTTGCTTTCTTAGCCTCTATTTAAGCATGCACACGGCCCTTGTATTGGACACATCTCATAATTGAATCAAATACAAAGTGAGAGCATTGTGCTTTCGGTGTTTAGGCACAAATACTTAACTTGCTTATCCTTAACTAGGCCGGTTAAGGTGGTGTTCAAGTGAAGTCTTAACCTAGATTAAGTGGTGTTTCTGTATCTTAATCGAAGTTAAGGGCCCTAAACTTTGATTTGGTGGTATTTCTGTATCCAAACCCCAAGTTTAGTTCTATCCATTTGATGCTATACTCAAGGATTTCCAAGAGAGTTAAAGTGGATTTGCTAACTTTAATTTGAAGTTAGTAATTCTTAACTTTGATTCATCTTCCCATTCCACACCTCCATAACCCTTCTTACATCCCTTTCCATGCGTGTCCAAGGCTAAAAGGTATATCCTTTGGCTTTGCTTTCAACCCAAACACTTAAACACATCAAACCGTGAACTTTGAGAAATGCTAGGCGTGGAGGGCAGCAAAGTGGCACAGCCTACCTGTGCCTAAGGGCACGACCGTGCCACCCCTAAGGTCTTGTGTTTTTCTTTTGGTTTCATCCCTCTTGGTGGTTTATAGCTTGGGTACTTTCACCCCTTGTGTTATACATCTATTCACGTCAATGATCTTTTGTTTTCCCATTTAGAATCACTTGATTCTAAATTCCATTCTTCCCTCACATGCTTGATGCCTCACAACTATCATTTTATGTGGTCATTTTCACTTGGTTTCCCTTGATTGTGTCTACCTTTGGTTGAAAGTTTTAACTCTCAATTTGAGTCATAGCTAGAGGCCTCGGCGGATACATCAGTTCTCAAACCCAAATAAGCTTCTAAACAATAACAAACTTGTTGAACCCACTACACTTTGTAGTTTCCTTGCAATACCTATAATTATATAGAAACTTCTGAAAATATTTCCAAATGTCACGATTTCTGCATTTACTCATGTTACCGTTTGATGGTCTGCAATAGAAATTCGATATCTTTCATTCCCGAACTCCAAATACGATGTAAAGCCCCAATATGAAAATCTCACAGTGTCCTCTAAAACTGTTATTTAGGACACAAAGCATGATTCATATAGTAAGGTCTCTAAAATTAGGGTAGAATACAGACGTGCAAAATTTCTGTTCAATCTGCCCAGTCGTAGCAAAATGCCCATAACGTTTTCCACAGAAGTCGGATTAAGGCGATTCAAAAGGCATGTGAAAGCTAACGCATTGCTCTATCCACACGCAAAAAATCAAAAATTTTCAATTGGCCAATCAATACCAGGTTTTCCGTAAAGTTACTATTCCAGTTCAGTTCCCAATTTCGATGTATTCTGCATAGTCTTGAGTAAATTAGTCATAATTTTGTCCACACAACTCGCAATTGAGTAATTCCAAAGCCTATTGAAATATGACTCATCAAGATATCACTAAACCAAAAATCATGAATTTTGGATGTGCCAAACAGTACCAGGTAATTCCCGAAGTAGCCCCTGTTTCAGGTCTGTTTCCCAGCTTTAACTCACATATGTTCAATCTTTTCCTCACATAACCACCCACTAAAATCACTCTTTAACTTATGCCCATCAGCATAAACATCTTGATATTCATTACCAATGCCAAGGATCACAAAATCTCATTTAAAACAATCAAAATTCAACACTTGAACATGAAGCTTGTATGATTAAGATAAAACCCTAACTCTAACTTCAACTCCGCCACAAAGATGGTTCTTAATTCAATGAAAACAGCATAATCCACCCTTAAAACAACCAAAACAAGAAGCAAAAAATCAAAAATCCAAAGAACAAAATTGAAGCCACTTACTTTGAGCTTGAAATAAGTGAAGATGGAGATGATATTGGGTGATTTTGAGGACGAAAAATGGTAGCCAATGGAGGGAGATTATTTGGGGATTGAAATCCTTGCCTTAGAGTGGCCGGAGAGTGGCTGGAAAACACCATGAAAGCTGGTGGCGGGGGCTGGCTGTGCAGAGAGAAGGAAGAGAGAGAAGAGAGAGAAATTGCTTTGAAAATTACTTGGTGCAAATTGAACCTTAGGTAAATAAATTACTTGGCTGAAAATTGAGCACAAAAAATCAGCTTTTGCTAATGATGATTAAGGCTTAATGATGGTAATTAGATAAGCAAATGGGTTAGGAACTTGTTGGGCCAAAATTGGCTTAATTTGGGCCCGAAAGAAATTAAACCGTACACGATTAAATTCTCCATAGCTCAAAATTAAATTTTTGAAATGTCATGAAAAATAATTGTAATCTTTTAACCCATAATTATCGAGGCCTAATATCAATTGCTCCGAACAATTGTTTTCGGTAAATGAAACTCGAATTGCGAAGTGAGGCCCGAAATGAATTTTTTTTCAACTGGGATGATTCAATGAGATAAATAAATGTGAAAAATAAATAACATCGCTTAATTAAATAAATAAATATGATTTAGGGTCGGGCTATTACAGCCTTCCCCCTTAAAGAGTTTCGTCCTCGAAACTTATGAACTTTACCAATAGATGCAAGGTTATCCCAAATAAATATGGGTACGTGACTTTCACTTGATCCTCAGTTTTTCAAGTAGTTTCCGAGGAGGTATTATTTGCCCAAAGCAATTTGATTTAAGGTATCTGCTTGATGCTTAACTGCTTAACCCTGTGATCCAATATTTGAATTAGATGCCCTTGAAACACAAGACCCTCAATGGCTCCAACGGATTTGATTATGACAGCATGGTCAAGATCTGAAATGTATTACCTGAGTTGTAAGGTAAGAAACACGGAACATGTTATGCACATGTTTGAGTTATATAGGCAGAGCTGGTAGACAAGTTATGGAATTCGACCTTTCCATGAACTGATGTGGTCCAAAAGATCTTGACCTCAATTTAGGTCACAGTGCAACCTCCGTACACCTTTAGTTGGTGAGACTTTTTGAAAAACTTTATCATATACCGAAAATTCCAGGAATCTCCTTCTTTTATCAACATAGCTTTTCTGTCGGTTCGAATGGTATGCTTTCAAGAGTCTTCTGAGATATGCCGTCTTATTGAATGCTGACGAAGATCTTCATGACTCAAAAGATGATTTTGTTGTCAATGTCGACCGTCGTTTTATCCTGATGTTTCATGTAGGATTCCCTACTAGTGCTATGACAACGTTGACCACTGGATGTTCCATACTTTCTTTAAATGCAAATGGTGGTCGTAGGTCATGAAGTACTACAGGCTCCAACGCAGAAGAGTTGGATCCATTGATATTTTTAGATGCTCGGGATGATAAGAACTGCTAAAGTTCAATCTAGTTCCAAAGGCTCCTTGAAGTGCATGCCAAACAGGCTTGAAATCTCTGATCTCTGTCAGACACTATATCTGAGGGAATTCTATGACAAAATCTATCGAAATTGAATCCCAGTTCCAAGTGGGAATTTCTAAAGGTCTCAATTCACGTACGGGGCGCTAGTATTCTGCCATGGCCTTTTTGGCAAATCAGACCTTTACATATATATTCTGCAATTTCTCTTATCATATTGTTTCACAAAAATATTTCCTCAAATCTGTGTACATATTGGTTCCCCCTCGGTGCACCAAATAGCAAGTATTATGAGTCTCCGCTAAGATTTGCTTTCTTAAGATTTTGCTTTATTCTTTGGAGCGCAGGATCACTATCTTGATTCACTCTAGGCTTCTCCATTAGGGAGGGTTGTAAGGTAAGTGCCAGCAGTTGAACATTTGCCTTCCAGTGCAACACTAATTGAATGTCCAAGTCCTCAAGTTCTCTCAAGAGATTCAGTTGAGTAGTTACTATAGTGTTCAAGGTATGTTGTGCCTTCCTATTCAGGGCACCTGCCACAATATTTCTCTTTCTTGGTTGACATTGGATCTACCACAACTGATGTTTCATGTAGATTGAGCTTTTTCAGAGTGAAGATATACTTCAAGCTTTGATGATCAGTATTGATTATGCATGGTACCCCATATAAGTAATGTCTCTAACTTTGCATCGCAAAACTACAGAAATGGGTAGGGTAATTCTTCTCATAAGGCTTGAGTTGCTGGGAGGCATAAGCCACCAGTTTAACTTCTTGCTAACTTTATAGCTTTCTTCAACAAATTGGCCAGGGAAGATGATATTTGACAATCCTTTCTGAACTCGGCAATTCCCTGCTAAACTCAAATAGTTTCTAGTCTCAGTACATTAGTGGAGCTTCGGCACTTTGTAACTGCTTTTGCCTGTTGCAAATTGACCTTAATCTCTTCCTTTGAAAACACATGTTCCAAACATACCATTGCTTCTAATCAATACTCATGCTTCTTGTATTTGCTATGTACTTGATGTTCCCTCAAGGTGTATAACACTGTCCTCAAATGAACAGTATGCTCATCTTTATCGTTGGAGTATTTCAAGATATCTTTTATAAATACCACCAAACTTGTCTAGATATGGTCTGAAACTCTATTCATAAGATCTGTAAAGGCCACGGGGCCATTGAGTAGGCCAAAAGGCATCACAGTGAATTCATCATGACCCATACATGGTTCGTAGCGTGGTTTTGGTAATGTCTTAAGATATAATCCTAAGTTGATGGTACCCTAACCTCAAATCGATTTTAGAAGGGACTCCTGCTCCCTGCAGTTGATCCAAAAAGTCATCTACTTGGGACGATGGGTATGTGTTTTTGATGGTGATCTTGTCCAGCTCTCTGTCATCAATACATAACCTCTAGGTTTCATTCTTCTTCTTCACAGATAGAACTAGGCATCCTATGATGGCACACTTGGATGGTTTGATAAATCTCTTCTACGATAGCTCCTCTAACTGAAACTTTAGTTCTTTAAGGTCAATTGGAGCCATACGATATGAGGTTTTTCTTCTTTTTTTTAGATAGATTAGGCACCAGGGATGAATTCAATCTCATAATCAATTTCTCTTGGCAGAGCAGTCCCGGTAACTTTTTCGAAAAAATTCTTTGAACTCACAAACTATAGGGATGTCTTCTACTTTTTCTTCCTTAAGTTGAATGTTAATAGCGTAACACCAATGCACAATATATCCTTGACATAAGAGCTCACTTGGTTTCATAACAGAATTTAAAGGACAAGGTTCTTCCTCTCTTTGACCATATGATGGAGATGTCACCATGACCTTTGATTTAAAAGAATCAAATCAATTTAGCATTACTAATATGCTGGTTAAAGGTTGTATAATTCAACCAAATTTTGTTTTAGTTGTTCTATTGCAGGGCATAAGGTTCGTTCCAGCACTGACCTGATTTTGTGAGCAATGTTCGACAAGCATCAACATGGTTTAAGTCTGATATTTTTGCATGGATTTTAATTTCAAGATGTAATCTTTCTAACAAGACAAGTTTCATCCAATTTGGAGTTCATTTGGTCGTCCAAATCAGCCAAAAACCAAGAGATGTCAAAACTGCCCAGCAATCCAGAATTAACCCGGTTTTGATTAAGTCATAACTTAAGCTATACTAATGCTTAAGTGACGAATTTATACATTTTTGGAATCCTCAAGATGTTTATTTTCAGGTACAAGCATCAAATTCCAATTATGCACACAAGAGGATGAAGAAACAAGGAGTTTTCTAAAACTGGTCAGATTAGGCTCTAATCTGCACGGTTTTAAGTTTGAGTTTATTTAACCCATTTAAACTCACCCTAACCTTGATTTCCTGGTTGGGGGGGATTATATAAATCCTAAAGTTACCCCCGCATGATTAAAATCACAATCATACCCATTTTTGCAATGCTTAACAAGTTGCATAAAAATCGGACGAAACTGCCCTTGAACCCAGTTTTGTATAAACCGGTTCTTTTTAAACCTCCAGCCGGTTTTCTTCACTTGAATGCAGCTAGGCACGTCCCTCTATGCTTGGCACACACTTCTAGGCCTTCATTTGATTGGTTGCATGGCCAAAAGGTGGTCCAATGAGAGCTTGATTGGTGTCCATGAGTTGCTTGCTTCCCATTGGCTAGCCGTAAAGTGGTTTTCTACTTTTGGGCTGACCAATGAGGTGAGAGTGAGAAATCTCAACATGTATTAAGGCTAAGCTTAGTGTTAATGATCTATTAATAGCTTAGACATAGTTTAGATTTGTATTTTAATGTATTAGATTAAGTTTAGTTAACTTGTAATCTAGTTTAGTACAAATAAGGTTGTAATAGCTTGTAATTAGCACTAATACCTTTCCTAAGCATGAAGGAAGGTTTAGGTGTTTGCCTACTAGCTTGGTTTAAGTCTTTTACTTCCTATTAAAGGCACCCCATGCCCCCTTGAAGAAAAACCAACCCCTTATGAAGTGATAAAAATCAGTTTTGAAAGCTAGTGTGCTTTCTTCTCTCAAACTCTTACTTGCTTATCCTTAATTAGGCCAACTAAGGTGGTGATCAAGTGAGTCTTAAGCAAATGTTAAGTGGTGTTTCTGTATCTTAATACTTTGTTTAAGGGCCCTAAACTTAGCTTGGTGGTGTTTCTGTATCCTTGCCTAAGTTTAGTTCTATCAAAATCGATGCTATACTCAAGGTGCTTCAAAGAGGATTAAAGTGGATTAGCTAGCTTTAATTTGAAGTTAGTGATTCTTACTTTGATTCATCTTTCCACTTCACACATCCATAACCATTCCCACATACACGTCCACGCTTAATCCAAGCTAAGGCTACCCTCTTTGGCTTAGCCTCCAACCTAAAACACAACAACACCTCAAACCGTGCAATTGAGAAATGCTAGGCGTGAAGGGCAGCAAAGTGGCACGGCCTACCCGTGCCTAAGGGCACGACCGTGCCACCCTTAAAGCCGTGCCATATTGCTTGTTTGAGTTTAGTTCGTGGCTTGGTTGGCTTGGGTCCATTCCTCCCTTGTGTTATACATCCCCTCACATTAAAGAACCATTGTTTTCCCACTTAGAATCACTTGATTCTAAGCTTCCATTCTCCCTCCACATACTTGATGCCTCACAACCATCATTTCATGTGTCCATTTTCACTTATTTCCCCTTGATGTTATCTACCTTTGGTTGCTGAGTTAGTTGTATTCTATTGAACCCTAGCTTGGTCATCGGTAGATACATCACCATAATACATATTTCTCTCCCTTATTCTTTTCTTGAAATAACATCACAACCTATCTTGACCCCATAAGTCCACAACCAGCTCATTTCCAAAATGATATCGAAGTCTCACCAGTAAAATTGAATCAAAACTCCAGGGAATACTATCCCACAAATAATAATTGAAACAAATTTATGAGAAATAGAACACTCAATTCTAAAGTCATTGGATAACTTGAGTCCATAATTGGTTTATGCCTCCTTATTCTCAAAGTTCAGTTGCATGGCAGATTGAGTGGATATAAATGAATGACTGGCAACTGAATCAAATAATATACAAAATGGCTTTGAAATTAAAAGAGAGCTTCAGTAACTACTGCACTAGAGGTGACAGCTTCCTTTTTGCTCAACACATAAGCCTTTCCTACGGCTGTGGGGCTTGAAAGTGAGAGCTCTTATCTACAGCCTTCAGTTTTCAGGAACAGGCAGCGATGAGGTGCTCTGGGCTACCGCACCATGTGCATTTGTCAGTTCCCACTTAGCAATCTAAAGTGTTGTCGTTAATTCTTCTAGAAATCTACTCGAAGTGAAGTCAGGCCCTAAGAGCCTATTCTTAACAATGTTCCACCAAATATCGGTTTCGCCAGTTAGGTGAAATATTCCAATGTTCACCCTTTTATCACCTGGAATCTCTATTACAGTGAAAACTTTCTCCATTCCTTGAATCTATTCTTCACGTTCCACTAGGTCATACTTTGCACTCTAGAGTTCTTTAGTCTGAATCAGCTGAAGGCATTTTTCTAAGAGGTAGTAGCCTACCAAAATTTCTCACTAACGTAATCCAAATGCATGGCAAAGATTTTGGTTATCAAACTTGAGCTTTATGCAAGTGATCTTCCATAGGAAACTTAGATTGAACCAGCCAAAAAGGTAGACACATTGCATTCCCCTTATCAATGGATTCCACAAGTTTGATAATAACCAGCCTTTATACAAAGTGTAGTTAAGATCTACCTTCTATTCAAGCGTGCTACAAAATTATCATCTATTGACATGGGTGTAACCCAATCATAATCCAGTTACTAGTAACAATTGAGCTCTTAAAAATAGGAAAAAGTTATAAGAACTGATGAAGATATGACATGAGAGTGAACAATGATGCAACTGGATGGGGTGATGCTATGAAGACAAAAAGATGAAGCCCCTAGTCAAGTGAGGCGTATCCAACAGTTGATCATCGAACAAGGATAATGGTAGATGGTATGTCATCAGAAAGTGCAGTGAAATATTTTAAAGACTAATGTCTACTTCACGAATGGAGGTGGAGTCAATGGACTTCTTGCAAGAGTTTGGGCAATTTAAGCAAGTCTTGAATTGCAATGGATTTAAGCAAAAATGTATCTCTAAAGTGTCCTTGGTTTCTCTTATATGGAATCACTGATAGTTAATATGTACCATAGAACAAGCCTCTGCAAAATCCTACAATTTAGAGGATACTACATCAAGAAACCCAATATAGCTCACTTAGATGAAGTTCTTGAGTTACAGAAGAAAATATTTGCAATCAATGAGGCATATTGAAACAATTGCCACTTAGATTCGAGAAGCGCACAAAATGGCACTCATATGCTGTGGAAATATAAGCTCAAAATTATATGTATCCACTGACTTGAACAGTCTGTATCATCAGACTTTAGCACTGGTCTCCAAATGTGTTACAACATGGGCTATTGGAAAGCTTACCTTCTAAACTTTGATATAGAATAACTAAAACATCTCTATCTAATGGAATGTATGGCTGCAAGTGGACTAAACTCAGACCTTGTGCATTAGGATTCTGCCAACTTTGTAGACTTTGACTTGTCTATTGAATGACCAAATGACCTCTAATCCACTTGAAACTTGTTTCATATGAAAGATATCTCCTTAAACTTAAACTCAGGATGGAAAATCCTTGCGTAAATCATGGCGATCATGGATAAAAGTTACTTCAAGATCGGTCCTTGTACACTGATCAAAACTGCCAAGTTGATTGAACTTGTGTAAGCTGCTCATACTTAGTTTTCCCTATGCATTTAACCTCAAAATGAGTCAAGGGCCTTTCATAGAACACATTTGTAACAACCCCCAACCCTATGGCTAGGAGTGTTAGTGATTCTTAAATTTCTGGGGCGAAACGGACAAAGTTTCGCCTGCAAACTGGCCATTTTTCAGGCTTAAAGCCTTACATCATATTCCCTGTATTGACTAGAAGTACGAAAGGATATAAAATAAAGCTCAACGACTACACACCGGAGACCACAACTCTACGGGCCACACGCCCGGAGTACAAGAGTTCACATCTCAAAAATAAACAATTCCAGCCAAATGGATGTCATACCATTCAGATGGGTGGCTCAAATGACCATACTTACCTAAATGCATTGGAGCACCTTCAACTTGTTATTCTAAATTTCCGTCAAATTTGCTGCTTGAGATCAAACTATATATACTTTGTATGGATCCATCTGACAAAGAAGAATATGCGAGTAGAATATGTGTGAGATAAGCAGACATTACCAGTGTCACAAATCTCTAAGGATATCATAATAATCCTTAGTCCTCACCAACCAATTTCTCAGTATCTTAACTGCATACTCTATATCCTATAAGAAAATCTCAACCTGGCTCTAATACCAAATCTGTAACGCCCTCAAATTAAACATGTTTCACTATTTAAATTCTCCTTGATAAATCACTCAATTGTAATATGATGAATCCAATGATAGAGGCATTACCGCCGTCGAAAAGGACAAGGCTTGAAACATTAGTGTTATAAATAACACAGTTAAGCATAACCTCCACTGTACACATTCACATATGATCATCCATTCACAATCAAGTGTTAACCAATGTAAGGTTTATAAACCATAATAAGATAATTCACCATGTACTCTACATCTTCACCCACAGAAGAATTCCAAATACAACTTTAAAGTATGCATAGACGACATTACTTCTGATCCATTCGGATTTCCCTGCTTCACTTATTCTCTTTCGCTAATTTGCTGGCATGAGGGCAATACTTTGAGCATTTGCCTAAAACAAAACATGAAAAACATTTCGAACTGTGAGCCAAAGCTCAGTACATGCGTTCCTGAATTATTAAATGATCATTGAACACTAGTTGGGCCCGCTTTGCAAATCATTTAGTTAAAACAGTGAATAAGATGATGTAAAGCTGCATTGCTAGTTATTACCTGATAGTGAACCCCTTGATACTGTTACGATCTATGGATAGGTGTACACCTGCCAAGCCAACCGGGGGACCTACCCTGAAGCCGCGCGGGTAACTGAAGGGCGAATGCCCTATAGATAATAACTGACGGGGTCATCAATTAACTGATAAATCACTGTGTAAACTGATTCATTGATGTACTTACCAAAATATTATAGCATTGATAAATATACTCTGATTTCTAAAGATACAGGCAATGGACGTACCTAAAGTCTTTAAAAATGATATTTCACTTGATAATACTTTATAATACTTATGCACAATGGAAATGATAACTAGGCCTTAACTATGTTTCATAAATGTCATTGTAAGTAGGTGTAGTAAGTAAATGATCCTTACTCGCATATTTGAGTAAGCAAAAGTATGTGTAACAGAAATTGAGTAATGAAATGGGATACATAACTTGTGCATTTCAATATAATAAACTGATTTTAATTTAATATAAGACAAGTTAAACCAAAATGAACTAATTTAAATCAGTTAGGGTTATTGAACTTGAAATACAATAAGTTGAAGCAAAATAGGCCAAATGGAAATTATTGAGGTGATAATGAAAAGATTTTAGTTGATATAAATGAAATATGGGTTTCTGAAATGGATAATGAAAAGTGTGAAGCTTCTGAAAAGGAAAATAGAATGGTTAATGCCTCTGAAATGGATAATAGAGGGTTCAATGCCATGAGGGGTGTTGTGAGATTCATAAAAGCTCAAATAATCTCAGTAGATCTAATAGACACCAACTTGAGTCAATACTGTACCCACTTCTCAAATTTCATTTTCATGCTCACTTAACTCAGTTCTCAAACCCAAGTAAGCTTCTAAATAATAACAAACTGGTTGAACTCACTACACTTTGTAGTTTCCTTTCAATACCCATAATTATATAGAAACTTCTGAAAATATTTCCAAATGTCACGATTTTTGCATTCACTCATGTTACCGTTTGATGGTCAGCAATAGAAAATCGATATCTTTCCTTCCCGACCTCCAAATAGGATGTAAAGTCCCAATATGAAAATCTCACAGTGTCGTCTAAAACTGTTATTTAGGACACAAAGCATGATTCACATAGTAAGGTCTCTAAAATTAGGGTAGAATATAGACGTGCATAATTTCTGTTCAATCTGCGCAGTCGTAGCAAAATGACCATAAATTTTTCCATAGAAGTCGGATTAAGGCGATTAAAAAGGAATGTGAAAGAGAACTCATTGATCTATCCACACGCCAAAAATCACAAATTTTCAATGAGCCAATCAATACTAGTTTTTCCGTAAAGTTACTGTTCCAGTTCAGTTCCCAGTTTCGATGTATTCTGCATAGTCTTGAGTAAATTGGTCATGACTTTGTCCACACAACTTGAAATTGAGTAATTCCAAATCCTATTGAAAGATGACGCATCAAGCTATCATTACACCAAAAATCATGAATTTTGGATGTGCCAAACAGTACCAGGTAATTCCCGAAGTAGCCCCTATTTCAGGTCTGTTTCCCAGCTTTAACTCACATATTTTCAATCTTTTCCTCACATAACCACCCACTAAAATCACTCTTTAACTTATGCCCATCAGCATAAACATCTTGATATTCATTACCAATGCCAAGGATCACAAAATCTCATTTAAAACAATCAAAATTCAACACTTGAACATGAAGCTTGCATGATTAAGATAAAACCCTAACTCTAACTTCAACTCCGCCACCAAGATGGTTCTTAATTCAATGAAAACGGCATAATCCATCCTTAAAACAACCAAAACAAGAAGCAAAAAATCAAAAATCCAAAGAACAAAATTGAAGCCACTTACTTTGAGCTTGAAATAAGTGAAGATGGAGATGATATTGGGTGATTTTGAGGACGAAAAATGGTAGCCAATGGAGGGAGGTTGTTTGGGGATTGAAATCCTTGCCTTAGAGTGGCCGGAAAACACCATGAAAGCTGGGGGTGGCTGTGTAGAGAGAAGGAAGAGAGAGAAGAGAGAGAAATTGTTTTGAAAATTACTTAGTGCAAATTGAACCTTAGGCAAATAAATTACTTGGCTGAAAATTGAGCACAAAAAATCAGCTTTTGCTAATGATGATTAAGGCTTAATGATGGTAATTAGATAAGCAAATGGGTTAGGAACTTGTTGGGCCAAAATTGGCTTAATTTGGGCCCGAAAGAACTTAAACTATAAGCGATTAAATTCTCCATAGCTCAAAATTAAATTTTTGAAATGTCATGAAAAATAATTGTAATCTTTTAACCCATAATTATCGAGGTCTAATATCAATTGCTCCGAACAATTGTTTTCGGTAAGTGAAACTCGAATTGCAAAGTGAGGCCCGAAATGAATTTTTTTTCAACTTGGATGATTCAATGAGATAAGTAAATGTGAAAAATAAATAACATCCCTTAATTAAATAAATAAATATGATTTAGGGTCGGACTATTACAAATGGTGCCTTGATCAATGTCATGTTCAAGAAATCTAATTTTTGTTTGGAACAAGACCATTTTTTATGCAGACACTGCTAAACCATTTTTCTCGGCAACATGTATAAAAGTTTGCAAATGCTTGAAATGTTGATCAATTGTATTTGAGAAAACTAAAACATCATCAATGTAAACACTGATAAATGAGGTGTAAGGATTAGAGATGTCATTCATGACATTTTGAAATTTAGAGGGAGCATTCTTTAATCTGAATGGCATGACGTTCCATTCGTAATGTCCAAATGGAACTGTGAATGCGGTTTTATATCTGTCAGACTCAGCTATCTAGATCTGTCAGAATCCTGAATTCATGTCAAATTTTGAAAAAAAGTTTGCATTATATAATCTATGTAACAGATCTCTTTTGTTGGGAATTGGGTATCTAATCCAACGAAGAACCTTGTTAAGTGGTTTGTAGTTAATAACTAGCCTCGGAACTCCTCGTCCCTTTTCAGCTGCATTATTAACATAAAATGCTGCACAACTCCAATGAGACTTGGAAGGTCATATAAGCTTTTTATATAATAAATTTTGAATTTCTTTTTTGCAATGCTCAAGAAGTTCAAAATTCATTTGAGTGGGTCTAGCTTTTGTCTGAATGTTTCATTCATCAAAATCCTTTTCATATGGTAAAGAAATAATATGCTTTTTTCTTTCCCAAAACGCATTAGGAAGATCCGAGCATATCCTTCTTTTCATAACTTGTTCTAAATCCAAAACCTTTTGTTGTATAGAAAGATTTTGTAATTGTTCTTCGATTCGAAGATAAGAAATTTCTTCTTGAAGATGGCAAATTTGATTATGCTTAGTTCTTAGAACATTTATTTGTTTAAATATAGAAGACGATTGTGGACTAGTCACTTTTCATTGTCAAGCAATAGAAAGAAAATTACAAGAAATTTGCTTACCCATAATTTTTGTATGAACACCAAATTCATTAACATAAAATGGATAGGATATTGCATTTGTCTGAATGTAGGATCCTTATTTTGTCTGAATGTTGCATTTGTCAAAAGGTAATTTCTTTTCACTATGGAACTTTTGAAATATTTGTCCGTGTCACGGTACTATAAATGAACAGTGAAGTGTCGAGGACTGTAGCGAATAGTGCCTGTCGACAATTTTGTATTTTCCAGCAAAATAACATTTTGTTAGGTAATAATGGCCCTTACTTTTGCCAAAGGTCAAGACCTTTGTGAGCTCTTGTTTGTTTATTTTTCTATTTGTCAGACAAAGCAAGGATCCTATGAATCCTGTAGATCACATGGAATGGGTTTGTTAAAGGAGCCAGCAGAACTGGTAGTCTCGTCTCCTGAGTCATCTTTGCCTTTTCGGTCGAGAATTTTTTGTAGAAAAACTTGTCGCATGGATAGATCGTCTTCGAGTAACTCTAAATATTCACTTTCCTTTTGTGTGAGTCCTTTGGAGCGAGCTTTTGTTGATGATGAAGAACTTACGCTTTTGATTGGAGTGTCTATATATATATATATATATATATATATATATATATATATATATATATATACATATATA
>JACYFF010031955.1:73510307-73545225 GCA_017589665.1 Selenicereus undatus
ATATATATATATATATATATGTGTGTGTGTATGTGTGTGTGTGTGTGGGGGGGGGGGGGGTGAGAGAGACAGAAACCAAGTATTAGCCCCCCAATGGCACATTAGTAGAAGAATCCCCCACCCCCTTTTGGGCATTTGCCTGGAAAGGGGTTAAGCGCTAGCGCTGCAGCGTAGAAGGCCCCTCCAGGCCTTGACTATCCAAGCCCAAGTTGGGCATCCTGGAATTGCTATTATACTCGCATTATTGCAATATAAGTTGCGATTGCCTCTGTTCCTGATGGGGGTTTTGGATTAATATACACACGACCTCAAAATATAACTAGCCCCACTGCCCGAGCAGCATTCCTAGAGAGCATAAAGATCCAATATTGATTTGAAAATTTTGTCTTTATTTCTTCTGTTGTTCCTTTTCCACTCCCCTCTTTGGAATTTTACTAGAGCACAACTAATGACTTTATGAACTAATGCTCCGTGTGAAAACAAATTGGTGTGGTCTGTGGAGAGAGTGGTGGGTAATAATGGCAATTAGTGAACCTGGGCTAGGGCCCAATGGGTAAAACCCTGATATGCCTAATTCAAAAATAAGCTAAGAGAAATTAAATACAAAGAATAAGTCTAGTACAAAACTTTAACTGATAGAGTTACCAGTAAGTTTTTGGAAAAACTAACAAACCAGGTGCTATACTTTTCGAAGCGAACCATAAACCGATTGGGACAACAAAAGAGGTAATTATTTTGCTTCAAAAAGGGTTTCAAAAGGCCCTCGAATAATCCCTATTGTGGGACCAGCTTGACTCCATAAGCTCGAACCGAGGATCTAAATTCGGGGGGAGGGATGACATGGTGATGTGATGGGGTGCATCACATCACGGTTCCCCATCGTTGACAACCTTTGTTATTCCATATGGTTAATTAGATTTTAATTATACTATCACGCAATTATATAGTATATGAACGTGAATCACGTTAAACAATGCAAACCAAGGTGAAATATTAGTCCAGCGAAACGCAAAATAAAGTTAGTAACTGTAGTGGGCGAGGAATTACCTAAAGATTACTTCTTTGCCAACTTGAAATCAAAATCATCAAAAGAAATACGGTAAAAGGATAGTCAGGGGATTAAAATTACTGCTTAAGGATAACCCACTTGATTTATCTAGGAATCCAGCAAAGTGACACTTTTAATGATTAACCAGATCTCTTCTTCTCAATGCTTTCAATATATGAAGTATTTCACCCAAGATTTAGCCTAGTTTGTACCTATCTAATTTCCACTATTCTGTGCTAGAAATCTCTCTTGATTTTTCAATGCTCTCCCTAATGGAAATTTGCGTCCAATTTTTAATGTCTAAATGATGCCCCTAACCCTAGCAGAAGGTCCCATTTCATAGCTGTTGGATAGTCTAAATTGGTTTAGAAAAAGGAGACCTAGTCCTAATCCCATTAAGGTTAATCTCAATAAGCGAATTAATTACAGCTAGAATTCTAATTTATTAAATGTGGTGAACTATTCTAGCTGGGATTCTAATTAATTAAACCTGCTTAGATAGACATAGTATTGGACGGCATGAAAATAGAGAAAACTGGGTGGGTTCCCTGTCAAGTAAACCAACTGGTTTTTCTAGCTTGGATCTAGCCTATTGCTCTCGTTCCTCACGTGCTACCTTCTGTTTTCTTTTTATTTCAGACGATAATTTTTTTTAATGGTCACTCTACTGGGTCTCCAAACACACACGTTGCGGTAAAATTTTCATCACCAGGCAAGTAAAAATGAGATGCCATTTTAAAGCTTCTACAGTTAGGCCCGTCTTTGGCCGAACGTGAGAAAGGCAAAGATCAAAATAGTGGTCTTCTCCTGTTGTTGCCTATTTGGCAATGACGATGTGATACTCGAACTTGATTGCTGAAAGTTCTGAGATTTAGCACCTTCCAACTTTCGCTGTGACAGTGTTGATGAAGTGAGATCCAAAACCAAGCCACTAAGGGTCCTGAGATTTGGAGACCAACTTTTGCCATGACGGTGGTTGATGATGTGAAATCCTGACCCAGCTACTGAGGGTCTTGAGATTTGGAGCATGATAACTTTGGCCGCAATGATGGTTGACGATGTTCCATTGTGCTGGGAGCCAACAATTTTGACCTTTCCTTAGTTTAGTGGATTTTTGTTTTATCCTTTCACCAGTTTAGTAGACTTTTTCTAGTCTAACAAACTTTTTGCCAGTCTCACAGATTTTGAACTAACCTTTCACCAGCTTAGTGGATCTTTCACTGGTCTTGTGGATTTTTGGGTTGATCTTTTGCCAGTCTACCACACCTTTCACTATCTAGTGGATTTTTAAATTAACCTTTTGTTAGTTTAGCGGACCTTTCAGCAGTCTAGCGGATTTTGAATTTGTCCTTATTCCTTCTTCTTCATCTGGTAAGGACTTTTTCCTTATTTGCTTGCTAGTATCTCTTCGCCTGCACTTTGTTTCCTCCATTATTGCTAAAACTAGTGGATAATTTACATATGATGATTTTGAGTTCATTGTGAACCCGACCGAGTCCCCCATTGCCACCACTTCTTCGTTCTTTTTTTACATGCATGTTTGGTTGACAAGTTTGTACTGGTTCAATTATTTGGCACACGTTAGTGATCCCAGTCGGGTTGTTCCTTGCCTTGGCTGCTCTTGTTTACCACTTCTTGCTTGCGTTAGTGTATGATGAATTTAGTGCTTGTAGAATTGACTCCCATTAGAAACAGCGAGGTCCCTTATGCCACTACTTCTTCTTTTTCATCTCGTTCTTTATTCTTTGACAATGCATGCATGTGAACTGGATTCTTGAGGGAACCAAATGGATCCCTTAGCTATCACTTCCCCCTTTTCTTCTTTGTTTTTTGCTCTTTGTTTGATCTTGTCAACAATACATGCATGTGAAATAGATTCCTAGGGGAACCGGCCGAGTCCCCTTGCCATCAGTTCCCTTTTTTCTTCTTTGTTTTTCGCTTTGTGTTTGAAGCTTTTTGCAAGGCATCTACATGTGGAACCCAGCCAGATTCTACTTCCCCTTTTCCTTACTTTCTCCTATTATAAATATCACCCTTTGCTCTACATGGGGGCAATATCTTCATGCCCTGCATTCAGGTGTGTATTATCCTCTTAAAGTCCTTTAATTATCTTCTTCTTCATTTGGAGCCTTGTAGTTGTGTTCTAAAAACATGAGTGCAAGAAAAGTTGACCCTCCTCGTAGGGAACAAATACTCCACTAGGATTCCTCCATTGAGAAGGAATGAAGGCCCTTCGATGCTTGGGATGGCCATGATCTACTATTGGATGTCGTATGTCATGCATCTAGCCAAGCCGCCTCAAATGCAACAAGTACTCATCCTTTTTGCTCTTTTTTTCATGTGGGTCTAATGTTGTTTCTTGTTTCCCTCTTTTTAGGAAGATCTTGTTAGGGGTGTAGGTTCTCTAGAGATTCAAGTTTAATCCATGTTGACTAACCGTTGTAGTACCCATGGCATAGTTGAAAGATTTTGGGATAGTAATAACATATTTCACTTCCCCTTCAGTGAAATGACTATAACCCCTTATGATTTTGCTATGCTAATAGGTCCAGGATTTGCAGGCGATTCGCTAGTATATCATGAAGACTTTCATACCTATTGTGATAAACTTTTCCACCTCTTTGTCCTATCATGGAGTCTATCCCACTTGAGGATTGCTTTTCCTATAGCATCCTTGTTGACTTAATAAGTGATGATGTATGTTGGGCACAACATTCACTTGATCAGCAATCTTGCATTACTTTAACTTTTCTTCTTAGTATGACCATTTTTACTAATTTGGGTAATAGCTATCACTTGCACTATTTAGTCAACCTTATCAATCTAAATAGGGTGAAAAACATAAATTAGGGAGGTTATGCGCATTCAACACTTATTCGTGGGATGCGCCAAGGGTGAGGAAAACTCAGCAAACTCATGGAGAGTAATACATGAGCATACCCTTAGGGGTTTATAGACAGTGATTGAGGTAATGAACCTTTCACCTTTTATTTCCTATTTTTGCTTATATAGTTATATTGTTTCTCACTACCTGTTTTTTTTATAGCTTTGGTTTTATGAATATTTCCCCGCTATTTTGCCAAGGTTAAGAGCACCTAGGAGTTTTCCGGCTATGGTCTCTTAGACTAAGCAAAATCAAATTTGTCGAGGGTTCTAATCAGGAGATCTTCAGTGGCTTTATGTTGCCATAAATGCCTTAGAGATGGTAATGTTATCTTCTTCGAAACCGAGCTTAACTTTGGCATTTCATTTTTCTGACTCCTTTCTTGCAGGCTAACTTCCACCCCTGGGAAAATCATGTCTCAACTTTAGAAGTTGAGGTCGCTCAGTTTTACACCTAGTGTTGAGTACATAGGTTAGCGAGTTACTGCTCAAATTGCCAACCAATGGCTTCTTCTTATCCCTGTGGGTCCTCTCCGATCTATGTTTTATATTAGGACTCTATCTCTAGATGACATGGCAGAGAATAAATTAGGCATCCATTTTGTCGATTGTACTACCTACAATAGTGACCATGCTCCCCATCTTGATCGGATCATGATTTGTTTGGTGTTTCTCCTTTCTCGCTTTCCTTTACTTTATTAACATTTTTATGATCCTAATATTCAAGAATCTTCTTTATAGAGAATAGCTACCATGCTTCTACACTAAGCCTAAACATTAATGTGGCTAGAGAAGGAAAGTGTGCTACATATGTAGAAGTTCCATTGGTCCCTGAATTAGAATGTCCTGAACTTTTGTTTTCTCCCCCTTTCACTGGGGTAAGTACATTGTTTACCTATTCATTATGGGCTAAGTCGTAAAACTCCAGGCTATTATTCCTTTTTAGTATAATTGGCAATAATCAGGGATGTTAGCGCACCATTTCTATTCAGTAAGGAGGGCATTCACAAACTTTTTCACTTACTGACATCCTCAAACAGACAAGGTAATTAACTCCTTTTAGAATGTAAGTTGATTTTTAGGCGTTGTTCCCTTTTGCTAATCTAAGAGAAGGAAGTCTATATCCGGACTTCCCATTGGAGGTGGAGCCATTCCAAATCTACAGTCTCAAAGATCCTTATATAGTGTTTACTTTGTAAGGGGAACCTTATGTACCCCGTATCTTCTATGGTGATACTTCTTCTAGTGTGGTACATGATGATCCCCTACGTCATTCTTGGCCCCTTAGGGGTGATCCCTGACCCGACATAGGCACAAGCCGTGCTTCAATCGATTCAGTTCCTCACATCTTTAGAACACTTTGGACGAATTATGCTAGCAATGGTCAAAAGATGTACTATATACAAAAAAAGCATGCATAAATACTCCTATAGTGTCCTCAATAAAATCAGAGAAAATGGCCATCATGCAACATTGAAAGGTAGCAGAGGCATTGTAGAACCCATGACATCATTGTGTATGCAAAAGTACCATATGGATAAGTGAATGTGGCCTTTTCTTGGTCATTAGGATGAATAGTGACTTGAAAAAAACCCGAATAGACATTTAGATGACAAAAGTAGGAGTTCTTGGCAAACCTTTCTAGCATTTGGCTAATGAAGGAAGGGAAAATGGGCTCTACACTGTAAAAAAATAAATTTTCTGTGCAAATTTTTTTCTAAATTTTTTTTTAAATGCCACGAATTTGTAGAAATTTTCAATTAATTGTAGCAAAACACAAATTCCTACAAAAATCCATTGTGGCAAAATAAAAGTTGTCACAAATTATACATTTATTATTTGCCATAGAAATCACAGAATAAGCTTAACTTTCGAAAAGAAAATGGAGAAATTAATAAGCTTGAAATATCTCCAAAAAGGGAGTAAACTGTTAATTAAACATTACATAGAAACACATATCCAACTCCCTCCTCCCAACCCACCTAATCCCAAAAAATGAGCGTACATTATGAATTGAGGCCAGCAAGTATCCTAGTGAACATTGTAAGTGAAAATCTCCTCTTCTCATGCCCTTCCTTTCTCTACGGGTTGGGTGCTATGTGTTCTAATTGTGCTAACCTTGCATTTCCCTCGCCTATGGATTTCAAAGGTTTAAATGTAATTGGAGCCCAGCTTAAAGTTTTTTTTTCCCTGATTTGTACAAGGCTGATTGTTGATCATTGATCTCTTAGTCGGTCAATTAAGGTACCAAGGTTCTCTTTCCTTTTTAAATTGATGATAAATTGGATCCCATAGTCCATTATCATCACTATTTTACAATTCCATGAACCAAATTATATTTTAAGGTTGCATTCTATCCCATTTTTGGTGTAATTGAGGGTTTTATGCTTTTTTATTTTAGTCATATACCACTTCATTCATATTCCTTCGTGAATTCTCAATGAAACACACCTCCAATTTCTAATTCTAGAAATCCTTCCTAAATTCTCAGGAAAAAGACACTAAGCTTAAATATAAACTCTAGCAATCAATACACTAGCTTGCATATGAATACACAACTCTTGACCTCATATGTGTTTAGAAGACTATCACATATGCATGATTTGAGTGAAGTATAACTCTTTGAGGACAACTGAGGACTTAAGATACGAGTGTAGTTCTAATTACGCTGCTTGCACTCGTCAACTACTTGGTTCTCTATTTATAGATTCTTGAAAGTTGGAAAACAGTTGGAGATGCCGATTAGCTACTGGATAAAACCTACTGATGTTTGGCTTATGCTATGTAGAACTTGTATTCCAATTTAGAATCTCTAGCCCCTGTTCGAAAGTTATGTCTGTTACGAACCAAGTGATGACAAATTCTGCGTTTATCAAGCTAGGTGTTTTATGTCAAGTTTAGCTTGAAGTGCCACGCATTTAACGTCTTGGCCATTGTGGCACAGTGTGCTCATGGAATGTCATGTTGCTAGGGCTACATGGTGAAGCCTCTTGTAACAACCCCTAATTAAGCATGTTTCACTATTTCCGATCACGATTCTGATTCCCTCAATTACAACTGATAAATCCAATGATGGTATTACCGTCGTCCAAAAAGGACAAGGCTTGAAGCATGTGTAACAAAAATAACATAGTTAGGCATAACTTCAGTCATACACATTCATACATGATCAAACCATATACAGTCAACTGTTAACCAACATAAGGTTTATACACCATAGTAAAACAATTCACCATATAATCTACACCTTTATCAGCTGAAGATTTCAAAATCCAGCTTCAAAATATGCATGTACTATGTCACTATTGATCCATCCAGTTTCCCTTGCTCAACTTACTTTCTTCAGTTGGTTTGCTAGCATGAGGGTGATTCACTAAGCATTTGCCTAAAACAAAACATGAAAAATATTTTGAACTATGAGCCAAAGCTCAGTACATGCATTCTTGTATCGTTAAAAGATCTCTGCATGAATTAGTTGGGCGCCCACTTTGCAATTCATTTTAACTTAAAACCGTGAATTAGATGAATGTAAACTGCAATTGCTAGTTCTTATCTGATAGTGGACCCCTTGATGTTGTTACGATCCATGGATAGGTGTACACCTGTCAAATCGATTGGGGGACCTAGCTTGAAGCCGCACGAGTAACTGAAGGGCAATGCCCTATAACTGATTACTGATGGGATCAATAAATATGTGACAAATCACTAATTATGTAACTTAGATAAATACGTGCTGATTTTTAAAGATACAGACAATGAACATACCTGAAGTCTTTAAAATGCAATCTCACTTGATAATACTTATGCACAGTGGGAAACAATATACTAGGTCCCGTTTCTACTTAAGAAAGGTAGTTATAGATAAATGTAGTTAGTAAATAATTTTCACTCCCATAATTTGTAACTTTATGGAAATTGATTAATGAAGGGCACATCCACAATTCCAAAAATTCAATATAAGATAAGTTATACTAAAATGATTTCGAAAAATAAATAAGTTAGGGTCATTGAACTTGAAGTAAAACAAATCGATGCAAAATAGACCAAAATGAAATAATTGAGATGATAATGAATGGATATAAATGGAATGTGGGTTTTTGATGTTTCTGAAATGAATAATAAAAGGTTGAATGCCAGGAGGGGTGTTGTGAGGTTACACAAAAGCTAATATAACCTTAGTTTGGCCTAATAGACACCGATCTTACGTCATTACTCTCCCCACTTCTCAAATTTCACTCATGCCCATGTAGATTTTCCAACCCATGTAAGCTTCTATACATAATCAAAGTTGTTGAACTCACTAAAATTTGTAATTTTTTTGTAATATTTATAATTATATAGAAACTTTTGATAATATTTCCAAATGTCATGATTTCTTTCTTCCTCATGTTACCGTTTGAAGGTCCACTTCAGAAAATCCATATCATTCAACCTCGACCCCCAATTGAGCTATAAAACCCTGATATGGAAAGCTTAGGAAGTCGTACAATACTTTCATTCACAGTGAAAAACCCAATTACCACAACATGGCCCCTAAAATTGAGCTGAACACAACTGTGCATAGCTTGGGTGTGTCCTGTGCAGTCTTAGCAAAACGGCCATAACTTTTTCTACACAACTCGAAATGAAGTGATTCAAAAGGAATTTGAAACATAACTCATAGATATATCTACCTACCACAAATCATAATTTTTGATGGTCCAAATAGTACCAGTTTAATCTCAAAGAGACCCCTATTTTGGGTCTGTTCACAACCCGAATGTTCTTGCTTTCACCATTTTGTTCACATAATTTATCTCTAAAATCACCTTTTTAAGTCATTTAACAAAGCCTTGTTCCTTCTCATCACCTTACAAAGCCATATTACTCAAAATCACTAAATGGTCATCTTTACATGTTTTACAATCATTCTTCCCACAAAAACACTTGGAATGCTTCCACAACCTCACCTATTTGCATAAATAAATAAAGCGGCCTCCTTTAATTATTTGTTGGAATTTCCATATTCCATCCATTTTGATAAAAACTCAATAACATCATTAATCAAGTCTATAATACATTGAAACCCCAAATTCCATCTCAATGAACTCAAATAAACTCACTTGATGCCAAAGAGTAAACTAAATCATGCATGACCGTAAAACCCTAAATTATGCCACATACAAATTTTACTCCAAATCCAAACTTATTTTCCATACTAGATCACAACAATTAAACAAACAAACACAAATCCAAGCTCTCTTGATTCATACATGCTTGATCAAGCTTAAAAACCAATCATCCTTAAAAACCATGATAACATTTATTTTTAATTAATACACCATGATCCATAAACAAATCATCCTTAAAAACCAAAATTAAACAAGATAAGGGTTAGAGATTAGCGCACTTTAAGCTTGGATTTTGAGAGATGGAGGTGATGTTTGGTGTTTGTGGGAGTTGAGGGGGTGGCGGCTGGTGGTTGGGGTAGTGGCTAACCGGTGGATGGTGGCTGGGAGTGGCCGTAACCACTAGAAATTAGCAACAGCAAGCTGGGTAGGGGCTGGCCATGGGTGGGGAGAAAAGAGGACGAAGAGAGTTTGGGCTTTGCTCGATTAAAAATCTTTTGATTTATCTGGATTTTACTTTGCTGATTTTTATCCATTCCAAAATATCTTTTTGTTAATTAAAATTAGGTACAAATGATGGTGATCAAATTAATTTAATTGCACCTAAAATTTTCAGGCCATAATTTGAGCCCAAAATAAATCAGGTCGCAATTCGGACCCAAATGAATTGGGCCAAACTTATTGAATTTGGGCCCAAATTTTTGCATGGTTAAAATTTAAATTTTTATGAAATTATGAAAAATAATTTATCACCTAATTATATTTACCGGGGTCTAATATTGATTCACCCGAAATTATTATTGTAAATATCGAGATGGACAGTGAGGAAGGGCATGCTGATGAGGGTGAGGAGGATCGAGGAGATGGAGGTTTCTGGGTTGGGGGTCTCTGGGACGAAGTGGGGGAGAGAGAAAGTGAGGAAGACAAAGGGGAGGGGGGCTTATAAGCTGAACCGGGTTTTAAGTCAGCTTGGACCGACCGGTCCGGTTTATTTAATTGCTGGACCGATTCAGCTGAATTTCAGACTGGTTTTTGACAAATTTGCCTGGTTCTTCAATTCTCGATAATTTCCACCATTTTCTACCCTTTTTGGACCCTTTTTTCACATTTATTAAAAATCTGTAAAATAAAATAAAATCAATTAAAAACCTTAAAAACACGATTAAAACGAGCATAAAATAGTTGTAAAAGTACCTTAGAAATAGCACATTTTTGGTTCGAACAAGACCCTCAGTGATCGTCATGGGTTTGGTTAAAAGAGCATGGTCAGGATCTGAAATGTACTGCCTGAGTTATAAGGTAAAGAACATGTTATGCACATGTTTAAGTTATATAGGCAGACCTAGTCGACAAGCTATGGGATTCAATCTTTCAGTAAACTTGTATGGTCCAACAGATCTTGGCCTCAATTTAGCTCGTGGTTCAACCTCTTTACACCCATGGCAAGCAAAACTTTTAGAAAAAACCTTATCATCTACCTGAAATTCCAGAGATCTCCTTCTTTTATCAGCATAGCTTTTCTGTTGATTCCAATAGTCTATTTTCAAGAGTCTTCTGATAAATGTCACCTCATTGAATGTTGAAGAAGATCGTCATGACCCAAAAGATGATTTTGTCATCAATGTTTGCGTCATTTTACCCTGATGTTTCATGTAAATTTCTCTGCTAGTATTTTCACAACATTGATCGCTGCGAGTTCCATGCTTTCTTCAAATACAAATGTTGGTCCTAGGTCACGAAGTGCTACAGGCTCCAACTTAAAAGAGTTAGATCCATTAATATTTTTAGATGCTTCCCCATGTGACACCAATTGACCATTCAAGTTCTCAACCGCTCTCAAGAGGTTCAACTGAGTAATGACTACAGTGTTAAGCTTATAGTGTGTCTTCCTTGTCAGGGCATCTGCTACATTATTTGCCTTTCCTGAGTGATACTGAATTTGCAAGTTGTAATCTTTAAGCAATTCTAATCAATGCCTTTGTCTCAAATTGAGCTTCTCATGAGTGAAAATGGACTTCAAGCTTTGATGATCAGTATGGCTCTCACAAGGTACTCCATACAAGTAATGTTTTCAAATTTTCAGTGCAAAAACCATAACCACTAGTTCTGGGTCATGGGTAGGGTGATTTCTCTCATAAGACTTGAACTGTCGGGAGGTATAAGCTATCACTTTATCTTCTTGCTAACTTTGTAACTTCCTCCAACAAATTGGTCAGGAAAGATGTAATCTTTGAAAAATCCTTCCCAAACCTCCATAATACCCAGTTAAACCCAAAAAAGTTTCTAGTCTTAGTAACATTGGTGAGCCTTGGGCACTTTGTAACTTCCTTCACCTTCTGCAAATTGACCTTAATCCCTTCCTTTGAAACCACATGTCCCAAAAACACCACTTGTTCTAACCAGAACTCACGCTTTTTGTATTTGCTATATAATTGATGCTCCCTCAAGGTTTGCAACCCCATTCTCAAATTGGGTAATATGTTTGTCTCTGTCTTTGGAGTAAATCAAGATATTGTCTATAAATACCACCACAAACTTGTCCAAATAGGGCCTGAAAACTCTATTCATAAGATCCATAAAGTCCGCTGGGGCATTGGTCAGGCCAAAAGGCATTACAATGAATCCATAGTGACCAAACCGGGTCCTATATGCGGTTTGGGAATGTCTTCAAGTAAATCCTAAGTTAATGGTATCCAGATCTCAAATAAATCTTGGAAAATACTCTTATTCCTCACAGTCGATCAAATAAACCATCTATTCAGAGCAATGGATATTTGTTCTTGATGGTGATCTTGTTCAGCTCTCTTTAATCGACACATAACCTCACGGTTCCATCCTTCTTCTTTACAAATAGAACTGGAGCACCCCTTGGTGACACACTTGGTCTGGAAAATCTGTTTTGTAACAGCTTATCTAACTGAATCTTTAACTTTCTAAGCTCTGTTGGGGCCATATGATATGGGGCTTTAGAGATACGTTCGACATCAAGGATTAATTCAATCTCAAAATCAATTTCTCTTTATGTGGCAGTCCCAGTAACTCTTTATGAAAACATGTCTAAATTCACAAACTACAAGGATATCTTCTGCTTCTTCTTCTTGTGGTTGAGTGTTAATAGCAAAACACCAATGCCTAGTATATCCTTGACATAAGAGGTCACTTACTTTCATAACAAAATTTAAAGGACAAGGTATTTCCTCTCTTTGGCCATAAAACATATTTCTCTCCTTCGTTCATCACTTGAAATAGCCTTAAGGTCCTCACAATGTATCTTAACCTCATAAGTACACAACCAACTCATTTCTATAGTGATATCAAAGTTTGACGAGTCAAATTGAATTAGAACTCTAGGGAATACTATCCCACCAATAGTAATTGGAGTAAGTTTATAAGAGATAGGACATTAAACTCTAGAGTAATTGGGTAACTTGATTCTATAATCGGTTTCTATCTCCTTATTTTCAAGGTTTAGTTGAATGGCATATCGAGTGGATGTCAATGAACGAGTGGCAACTAAATGAACTAATACACAAAATGGCTTTGAAATTAAAAAGAGAGTTCCAGTAACTACTGTACTAAAGGTGGTAGCTTCCTTCTTACACAACACATAAGCCTTTCCTATAGCTGCGGGAGTTGAAGGTGGGAGCCCTTGTCTACAACCTTCAGTCTTTGGGAAAAGGCAGTAATGAGGTGCTCTGGGCTACCGTACCACAGGCATTTGTTGGTTCCCACTTCACACTCAAGAGTGGTGTGGTTAGTTCTTCCACATTTCACATAGGGCTGTACTAAGCCTGCAGGACAACTCTTAGGAGGAGCATGGGTAGATTTCTTCTGGTTTACATTTTCGCTCAGAGCTCCTTGTTCGGTCCACCTCCTTTTCTAATTAATCGGGCTCAAGGCCCTAAATTCAGCCTTCACTCGTTCCACTTCAGTTGCTCAATCTGCTAAAGATTTCAAAATACAACTTCAAAATATGCATGTACTATGTCACTATTGATCCATCCATATTCCCTTGCTCAAGTTATTTTCTTTAGCTGGTTTGCTAGCATGAGGGTGATTCACTAAGCATTTGCCTAAAACAAAATACAAAAAAAATTTCGAACTATGAGCCGAAGCTCAGTACATGCACTCCTATATTGTTAAAAGATCTCTGTGTAAATCAATTGGGAGCCCGCTCTGCTATTCATTTTAAGTTAAAACAGTAAATGAGATCAATGTAAACTATAATTGCTAGTTATGATCTGATAGTGAACCCCCTTAATGTTGTTACGATCTCTGGATAGGTGTACACCTGCCAAGCCGATCGGGGGACCTGGCTTGAAGCCGCACTGGTAATTGAAGGGTAATGTCCTATAACTAATAACTGATGGGGTCACTAATTATGTGACAAATCGTTGATTAAACTGATTCTTTAATGTACTTACCAAAACATTGTAATTTTGATAAATACGTGCTAATTTCTAAAGATATGGGCAATGAACGTACCTGAAGTCTTTAAAATATAATACTTATGCACAATGGAAATGATAGACTAGGCCCTGTTTTTGCTTAAGAAAGATAGTTTTTGCTTAAGAAAGATAGTTATTGGTAAATGTAGTTAGTAACAACTTTCACTCCCATAATTTATAACTTTATAGAAACTGATTAAAGAAAAAGACATCCACAATTCAAACAATTCAATATAAGATAAGTTATACTAAAATGATTTTGAAAAATAAATAAGTCAAGGTCATTGAACTCGAAATAAAACAAATTGAAGTAAAATAGACCAAAATGAAATAATTGAGTTGATAATGAAAGTACTTTAATGGATATAAATGGAATATGGGTTTTTGATGTTTCTCAAATAAATAATAAGCTAAGAGGGGTGTTGTGAGGTTCATGAAAGCTCATATAACCCTAGTTTGGCCCGATAGGCACCAATCTTGAGTCATTACTCTCCCCACTTCTCAAATTTCACTCTCATGCCCATGTAACTTGGTTTTCCAACCCATGTGAGCTTCTATACATAATCAAACTTGTTGAACTCACTAAACTTTTTAATCTCTTTGCAATATCCATAATTGTATAGAAACTCCTGATAATATTTCCAAATGTCATGATTTCTTTCCTCCCTCATATTACCGTTCGAAGGTTACTTTAGAAAATCCATATCTTTCATCCCCGGCCTCCAATTGAGCTATAAAACTCCAATATGAAAAGCTTAGGAATTCTCGCAACACTTTAATTCATAGTACAAAACCCAATTACCACAACACGACCCTTAAAATTGAGTTGAAACACAATTGTGCACAACTCGAGTATGTCCTGTGCAGTTTTAGCAAAATGATGATAATGCTTTTCACACAACTTCGAATGAAGTGATTCAAAAGGCAT
Source organism: Selenicereus undatus (assembly GCA_017589665.1). Lineage (NCBI taxonomy): Eukaryota > Viridiplantae > Streptophyta > Magnoliopsida > Caryophyllales > Cactaceae > Selenicereus > Selenicereus undatus. Next base: position 73,524,723 of record JACYFF010031955.1, read on the forward strand.
TTGAAAGATAATTCATAGATCTATCTACCCACCAAAACTTACAATTTTTCGACGGTCCAAATAGTACCAGTTTAATATCAAAGAGACCCATCTTTCGAGTCTGTTCACAACTCTAATGTTCTTGCTTTCACCCATTTCTTCACACAATTTCCCTCTAGAATCACCCTTTAAATCATTTAACAAAGCCTTGTTCCTTCTCATCACCTCACAAAGCCTATTACTCAAAATCACTACATGATCATTTTTACATGTTTTACAATCATTCTTTCCACGAAAACACTTAGAATGCTTCCATAACCTTACCTATTTACATAAATAAATAAAGCAACCTTCTTTAATTATTTGTTGGAATTTCCATATTCCATCCATTTTGAGAAAAACTCAATAACATCATTAATCAAGTCTGTAATACATCCAATCCCCAAATTCCATCTCAGTGAACTCATATAAACTCACTTGATGCCAAAGATTAAACTAAATCATGCATGGCTATAAAATCCTAAATTATGCCACATACAAATTTTCATCCAAATCACCCTAAATGAGTAAAAAAATATCAACAACCATCTTTAAACTTATTTTCATACTAGATCACAACAAATAAAGAAACAAACACAAATCCAAACTCTCTTGATTCATACATGCTTGATCAAGCTCAAGCTCAACTCCACCATAACCAATATCCCGTAAAATAATAAAATTGGGTACAAATGATGGTGATAACTTAATTTAATTATACCCTAAATTGTCGGGCCACAATTTCTGCCCAAAATGAATTGAGTCGCAATTTGGGCTGAAATGAATTGAGCCACACTTAATGAATTTGGGCCCATATTTTTGCATGGTTAAAATTTAAATTTTTGTGACAGTATGAAAAATAATTTATCACCTAGTCATATTTACCCGGGCCTAATATCTATTAACCCGAAATTGTTACGATAAATGAAACTCGAATGGTAAAGTGTGGTCCAAAATGAATTCCCCCAACCAGGATAATTAAATGAGATAAATAAATGTGAAAAATTAATAACATGGCTTAATTAAATAAATAAACATGATTTAGGGTCGGGCTACTACACCTCTAAGGTTGAAAGTGTAAATAATATAGTCCAAATAATTCCATATAATATAAGCTTTAGGTATTGTATAACTCTTCTTTTTTTTTTTTTTGTAAACTGAGACTGTAAGAGTGCTTCCTGTAAACTGCACTAACCAAGGGTACCTAAAATTTTTTTGAATTAAAATTTGGGGACTTACATTATGATCTTAGCAAAATCAAACCAACAAAGTAGGTTACGCACCTGGGTTTAGTGAGTTGCACCTTACTAAGTTCAGGCTGCTCTAAAGCTTATAATTGAAATGTATACAAAGTTTAACTGATTGACATTACCAAATCCTAACTACATACCTATAAATTTCATATAATAACAACACAAGTTGCCTACAATATAACCTTTTTATGTCCCACAATTGGTCACAGGTGCACATCAAAGATAAGAAACTATCCTAGTACTATGGCTTAGCCAGAACCTAGGAAAAGGGGGGAAAAAGATGAGGAGGTGGAAATGAGCTATCATCCGCTTAGTGGATAATATGCATCTCAAAAATCAAAATGCTTCTTTGTAATATGATAAGTATTAGCCACATAGACTATTAGTTATTATGAACAAATTAGGCATTACTCGATCAAGCAAGACTTAAAATTTTTGCTGACAACAATTAAGGAATTAATCGAAGTGAATCACGCTAACTCCAAAGTAGCACCCAATAGCCTAAAGTCCCGCTAGGGGTTACTTACATAGGTACTTATTCCTAAGATCAAAGCGTGCGGTTAACAGCAAGATGACCTCAACCCACAACTCAAATTAACATAGAAATGGTATTTGTCAGACAACTAAGCCAAAAATGTTATACTCAAGCTACTCGATGTAAAAATTATTGTTTCCAACTCAATTCAAATGATTTTGGAGAACTATAGCACATATTAACAATAAGTTAAACAACCAGGAAAACAACCATATTTTCACTCATGCCGAGTAAAAGTACTTTTCAGGGCATTAAATTCGAAAACAAGCATTGTCTTTGAGTGGGTAGTTACAACCCAAGGGCCCTGTAAAACACAATGGACTCCTACCCTTGCTAGGTAAGTGACAACTAGGATTCCTACTCTATTCAAGAACATAAGGTTTACTACTGAAACCAATTCCTTTCTTAGCACTAGTCCTCTACTCTAAAACGTCTCAAAATGAAAATTCATTTTCAAGCACATAAGAATAAACCATGAAATGAATTTTGTGCAACACACATTGTTATAAGGGAAACTAGTAGCAATTAACTTAAAGAATGTCACAAAATCATACTTTTCCCAACCTACAGCCTTGAAATCATTTGAAAATGTTCATAAGTAGGTTAATAATCCCATGAACTTAAATTGATTTGTGTAAACAACCAAGTTGAAACTTTTGTTACATATTAGTTCAAAGAAACACATGCTAAATTATTTTGGGGAATTAAATAAATTAAATAATCATTTAAAGCCGTTTTAGACACAGTTAAGTTAAACAAGGTGGATTTTCTACATTAGACAACTAAGAACTAACCTGTATTTAAAGAAATTCAACAACTTCTAAAAATAGGTTCAAATCCTAACCAAAGAAGAAGAATAAAATATAGAAAATGCCATTAAGAGAGATGAAATAAAGTGAAAGGTGAGAAGGGCAAAGAGTGAGTGATTAAGAGTGAAAAGTATGAAGTTTAAATACCAATCAAGCTAAATCTTGCAACCTTGAAAATCAAATGGGCAAATAAAAATAAAGGATAACTTGAAAAAGAGAGAAATTGAAGAATAAGACTTAGCAAGAAATTAGAAAATGAAAGCAAGTAGAATAGCAAAATTTTGAACTTTGATTAAATTAAAATGAGTTTAGATTGGCTGCAACAATGATTCTAACTCCAAGCTACCCTAAAACCTATGAAATCTACTTAATTACAAACAGGGAAAATGGAGCTTTTATAGACACATAAGCTTAGGAGTGGCATGGTCTGGCCATTCCCCTAGAAAACACCACCAACAACTTGTTCAACCTAAAATTATGATATTGTATACCCTTTTATTATTTAACAATTGCTCGAAATAAATTATTAAATTAGAATTTGAATGTTGTTTTTGTTTACTTTGTAGGGATTGGAAATTCTGAAACAAATGAATAATGTTTTCAAGGTTGGACCAAGTGACGAGAATGAAAAAAACAACAGAACAAAAGAAGGCCATGGCCCAGCGTCTCCACAGCCCAATCGCAAGGGTCCAGTCCGCTGCTCTCTTCTCTCTCTCCTTTCTTTCCCTGAGCGGGCTGGGCTCATTGTTTTTCATCTCCTTTCCCGGGCCCAGTTAACGTAACCAGCCTGTCTTCCCACTTATTTATCACATGCAATGCATGTACTACTCAACCCCCCCAATTCTCTTCTTTCTTCTTCCTTTTGGCTCTTGACAGCAACAAGCTCAGCAAGTCCCAAAACAAGGGCAGTCGTGCCCCTCTATCTTCTTCCACCATAATCACACATCCCTTCATCTTCTCCAAACACCATAACTGCAGCCATGGCATCCCTCTCTCTCCTCATTCACTCCACCATTATTCACCATCATCAATGGGCGGTTTTCAAGCATTTGAAGAGTCTGAAGTTGACGCTTTTGGGGAGCTTTTAATGGAGGGTTCAATGGCAGAGATGGGGAGTAGAGCAGTAGAGAATAGGAGATTAGGGTAGCATAGAGTAGAGATAGAGTTAGTTTTCAGAATTAAACTTTGGGTTGTAGTTTTTTTTTTTTTACTCCTTTTCAATTCAAGATCCGGGCTTTAGTTCTTAGTGATGTACTGCGTTTATTTCAGCCATAGATTATGGGTTTGATATCAGAGTTGCTCAAATTTAGATTCTAGTCGTTCAAGTTCGCTTCTCCTGCTTTGGATTGGTGTGCCTTGCAGATTTCTACATTCAAAATTGCTTGACTGTGCTCTTTTTCCTTGCTTCGATGATAGATTGACCAATTTGGCTAAGCAGAACAATTTCAACAAAGTGTTGGTACGCTAAAAGCATTTGCAATTTAGTGTTTCTTATTTTGGCCAGTGTTGTTCACAAATTCATGAATTAATCTTGTTCATTTAGCCTATTAATTTGTGGATTTCTAATCATGATACTTGGTTAATTTAGCATTTAGTTTTAATTTAGGATTTTTGAGAATCTAATTTCAGAAGCCATCCCTGATGACGATATTCGTAAATATTATAAGGATTAACCGTATACTTGCGGAAATCACATCACGTTTTTGGCGTCGTTGCTGGGGATGATGTTGTGAAATTAGGTTGCCTCGAGTCGTAGTTTAGTTATTAGAGTCATTCAGATCGTTTCATTTTAATAATTTTAGAGTCGTGATTTTTAGTTTTAGTTGAGTCGTTATTTCGTTTTAGAAAATTAGTTTAGTTTAGATTTTTGAATTTAGTTAGTATTTTGATTTTTGTTAAGATTAGTTTTATTATAACCTTTAGAGGTTATTTCTTGCTGAGAAAACAGTACTAATAACTTTGGTTTATGTGCAGCAAAAGAAAAAAAGTAGAACTGGTCCAGAGAAAAACAACCAGTATAGAGTTTTCATTAATTTCAGCATCTGTTTGAATTTTCTGGAGCAATTTTAGTGTGATTTTTTCTGTACGGATATTTTTTCTAGATTCATCATAATTTTTAGAGTTTGTGTGAATTGTTTTGGAATTTTTGGGACTGTTTGGATTTTTCTGTGAATTTTGAACTGAATAATTTGTTTGCATTCTTTACACTGTTTGGGGACAAACTAATTCGATAAAAATTATAGTTATGTCCCTTGTGATTGTGTGGAATTTTTTGGGTATTTAGTTCTAATTTAAGAAGTTTTATTTTCTATTTTAATTTTATTTGTAGAGTAAGGTTGTTTACGTTTAGTTTATTTTCTAATTTTCTTTTACTTTATTGGTGTTTGAGTTTTTGTTTGATATTCGATCATTTTCTTTTGCTTGTATATTGTTTTTAGGCTGGATTCACTTTGTTTGTTTTGTTTTGTGGTTTAAAAGAAACAAAAAAAAGAAAAATAAAAAATCCCAATAGTAAGATCACCAACAAAAAAAAAATTGTGTACAAGCTTTGTGTTTGTGCTCCTCTTTGGCTTTTACTGTTAGGACAATTCTTGATTGAGTCTTTTGTATTTTTCTTTTCTTTTTGTAACTTAGTTTTATTTTTGTTAGTTTATTTTGTTTTGTTCACTTGATTATTGGAGTCTCTTCTTTTTGTTTTAGTCATTAGTTTGTAAATAGTGTCCTAGATTCATTTTCTTTCCTAAAGAAAAAAACTAAAAAGAAATTAAAAACGTGAAAATCCAAAAAAAAATTAAAAAATTCTTAAAATTTAAAAAAAAACATGAGCTTCAAGCATGCCAGTTTTTAATTTCCCACAATATGAGCATGAACCTTTTTGAAGTTATCTTTCGAGACTTAATGATTATCGTGCTCAATTGAATCAGAATTTTCAAAAATGGAAAATTTGTAAGGTCATTGCTGTATGCCTAAATTCTGAATCATAGGGCTATATTGAGTTTATTTACCCTGGAGGTGTACTAGGATTGTTATCTAAAACTCAAGATGAAGTTTGGGATTTCTTTGAAAAATTAGCTTGGGATACTTACGAGTTTGAACAAGCTCAAAAGAATTTTGGTTACCCACTTCATAACGAGTCTATCATTCTTGTTAGACGTTACCCTCACGATCACTATAGGAGTTCATATACCCCATTTTAGTCTAATGTTTCTCTTGTTTTCTACGATTATTGTGAATTTTCTGATCATGATGCTTATAATTGCTCGTATCGTGCTTATGTTGATGCTAAATTTACAAGTGTGGAGAAGACAATTAATGATATGACTGATAAAATGTTGGAGAACATGAAAGAGAGAATTGCTGAATATTCTCAATGTTTTAATTAGAGTCAGGAGAATTGTAATGAGTCTGACTCTAGTTTAGGATCTCCTAAACTCGAAGTTAATCTTTATGATGATTTTGAGCCCTCTTATCAATTTGGGTCTAATTTCCATGATGACATGTCTTTGATTAGCTCAAAACAAGAGGATGACCTCTCTACGTCTCTATCACTTAACCCTACACCCCACGCTAGCTCGCAAAAGGCCGTCACTGAGGATGTCCTAGTTTCTACTGACCCACCCACCACTTTAAATGATTCTTTTGAGTTTGAGAAGGGTGATCAATGTGGGAACCCTACTGAGTTAGATTTGAGCATCACAACTGACTTTGACCACTGTGACCTAGATGAATCAGGCGATACTGTTTCACATGAGCCATGTGAGGAGAAAGTTGAGCCCACTAAATTGGAATTTAATGACGATATTCTTTCTATAAAATATGAATCCTTTTCATGTGGGTTTGATGCCAATGTGGGTTTGGATGTGGACATGTGTGCTGAATATGAATCTTTTTCTTTTGACCCCATCCAACCTGGCGTTCTTTTTGAATCTCACAAGTCTAAATTTGTTGAGTCTGAGGCCATTGCCACTGAACATGTTGATTTAGACCAGACTCCTACGCATATTGAGCTTAAAGGACTTGTGGATTTAGGGCTCACTAATTTGCCTAGACCATTCATTCATGATGATATATTAACCCACTTGCTGGCTACTTTTAAGTACGTCTATCTATTTTCTGATTGAGCTCGACAATTTGACAAATTGAAGAGGGCCCTCACTTGTGCTGCATTATTGTGGTGGATGTACTCTATTTGGTACCAACTCTTACATGTTCATTGTCTTAATTTTATCAAGTTGGTCTTCTGTGTTTGACAAGCTGCTTCGTGCTTTGTTAGGATTTGATGTAAGTAGCGATGTTTAATTCGACATGGAGTGACTGATGCTCCATGAGCCTCTATCTGAGCACATTTCTAGACGCTATAGCTTAGGTGTAAGTCTGCATCTGACCTGGTACAAAAGTTCCTCTTTATCTCCTCTTTTTAATTTTGTTTTCTTTTGTATATATTTGTTGCTTTCTTTTATTTTTATTAACTTCTTTTTGTTTAGCGTCTTGTCATGTTCCTTTTTTTTTAGTCTTCTTTTCTTTTTGTATATTTATTTTTCTTTTTGGTAGTGTTTTATGTTTCTTTTCACTCCCAATGAGGACATTGTGAGACTTAGGTGTGGGGGTGGGGAAACTTTGAAATTTTTTTTAAAAAAAAACTAAAAAACTTTGAAAATCCAAAAAGATTTTTGTTTTGTTTTCGGGGAAGCTTTGTACTATTCTGATTAGCTTAAATCCCATGTGCTTTGACTAGTAGCTTGTATGTAAGAGTGATGTGCATGATAGGTCTCTATCCTTAGCATGTCATTCTTAGCCCTACCTCTAATCCCAATTGTTAATTATTGATGTGTAATCCAATCCTTATTTATGCTATCATCATTATCTTAAAGTCTTAGTTTTCCATTATTGGCTCTCCCAGCTATCTTTGACACGATTACTTTGGTTTTTTGTTTGTATTAAAAAAAAGAGAAAAATGAGAATGAAAGAAAAAAAACAAGAAAAAAAGGAAATGAAATAAAATTTGGAATGATAAATATCCATTTGAGGCATGCGCTATTGGGTGTTATCCTTTATGGTATGTGCCACTGGGTATTACCCTTTGAGACAATACTGCTACTCGAAAAGCTTGCTTCCTATATTAATAAGTTAATAATGTAATTTGTGTCATTCAAGTGGGATTGAGTTTGATTCTGGTAAATCTAAGCCATAGCATGATAATGCACTTGCACACTAGCACTGGGACGGATTCAAAGTCTTGATGTACAGTGGGGTGAAAAGTTAGTATTTTGGTGTCATTCATGGGGTAGAGAGCCTTGATGAGTACATTATGTTTATAAACAGGATAATATCTTTGCTACATGGGTGATTTAGTTGATTAGAATGTGTATATATCTTTTCTCAGTTTTGTACATATTAATTTTTGAAAGAAAAAACCAAAAAAGGATTTTCGAGTTTCTGTTTACGTTCTATTTTAAAGATTTTGTAGGTATATCTTTTGCAAATCCTCACGATACCTTACTCGTCCACTAGGGGTAAGTTATGGGTTTAAAAGGCTTGTTGCACATGCTAAGTGCAACCGTGGTTCCTACGAAAGTGAGTTAGGGTTTTATTTTCTTTTCTAGGATTTTAGTTTTTTTTTTTTACTCGAGGACGAGCAAAACTTAGGTGTGGGGGTATTTGTTCAACCCAAAATTATGATATTATATACCCCTTTATTATTTAACAATTGCTCGAACTAAATTATTAAATTAGGATTTTAATGTTGTTCTTGTTTATTTTGTCGGGATTGGAAATTCTAAAAAAATGAATAATGTTTTCTAGGTTGGACCAAGTGAAGAGAAAGAAAAAAACAATAGAATAGAAGAAGACCATGGCCCAGCGTCTCCACGACCCAATCGCAAGGGTCCAGTCCACTGCTCTCTTTTCTCTCTCATTTCTTTCCCTCAGCGGGCTGGGCTCATCATTTTTCATCTCCTTTCCCGAGCCCAATTAACGTAACCAGCCTGCCTTCCCACTTATTTATCACATGCAACGCACGTGCCACTCACCCCCCCCCCCAATTCTCTTATTTCTTCTTTCTTTTGGCTCTCGACAGTAACAAGCCCAGCAAGTCCCAAAAAAGGGGCAGCTGCTGTAATAGTCCGACCCTAAATCATGTTTATTCATTTAATTAAGCTATGTTGTTGTTATTATTATTTTTTCACATTTCACATTTATTTATCGCATTTAATCATCCCGGTTGGGAGAATTCATTTTGGGCCCCAGTTTGCAATTCGAGTTCATTTATGTAACAATTTCGGATAAATCGATATTAGGCCCTGGTATATATGATTAAGTGATAAATTATTTTTCATAATGTTACAAAAATTTAATTTTTTTGACAATGCAAAAATTTGAGCCCAAATTCATTACGTTTGGCCCAATTCATTTGGGCCCAAATTAAGGTCTGATTCATTTTGGGCTCAAATTGTGGCCCGAGATTTTTGGTACAATTAAATTAAGTTGATCACCATCATTTGTACCTAATTTTAATTAGCAAAAAGCCCCTTTTTCAAGCTTAATATTAGCCAAGTATCAAAGATAAACATTGAAGTCATTTACCGCCAAGAAAAGTCTAGCCTTCATCTTCTTACTCTCTCCTCCAACATCAAACACCACCTCCATCCTCTAGCATCCAAGCTCAAAGTGAGTAAAAAGCCCAACTCTACCTTGATGTATTTTTGCTTATGGTGATTGTTTTAGTTATGATTTATGTTTTCATGATCAAAATAAATATTTTCACGTAAATTTTATTGTTTTTGGGGATGTTGGATATGGTGGAATTGAGCTTGAGTTTGATCAAGCATGTATGAATCAAGAGATTTTGGATTTGTTTTTGTTTATTTAATTGTTGTGATCTAGTATGGGAAATAAGATTAAAGATGGTTGGTGATATTATTTTACTCATTTAGGGGGGGATTTGGATGAAAAATTGTATGTGGCATAATCTAGGTTTTTATGGCCATGCATGATCTAGTTAAATCTTTGGCATCCAGTGAGTTATTTGAGTTCATTGAGATGGAATTTGAAGTTTGGACGTATTATAGACTTGATTTATGAAGTTATTGAGTTTTTATCGAATGGGTGGAATATGGAAATTCTAATAAATAAATAAAGGATGTGGTTTCATTCATATATGCAAATGAGTAAGCTTATGGATGTGTTTTGAGTGATTTTGAAAATAGAAGAATTGAAAATTTGATGTAGATGATTATGGAGTAAATTTGAGTAATATGGCTTTGTAAGGTGATGACAAAGAACAAGGATTTGTTAAATAATTTTAAGGAATAATTTTAGATGGGCATTTATGTGAAAAGAAATGAAAAAGCAAAAGCAGTGTGACTGTGAACTGCCAGAAAACAGGGGTCACTTTGCCAATAAACTGGTAATGATCAGCCCCACCAAAACTTATAATTTTTGGTGGGTAGATAGATCAGTGAGTTATCTTTAAAATTCCTTTTGAATCACTTCATTCTGAGTTTTGTGGAAAAGGCTATGGCTGTTTTTCCAAGACAACGCAGGATGGACCCAAGCTGTGCACAGTTCTGTTCTAACCCAATTTTAAGAACCCTGTTGTGGTAATTATGTTTTACACTATTAATGAAAGTTTTGAGGGACCTTTCAAGCTTTTCATATTGGAGTTTTATAGCTCAATTGGGGGTCGAGGGTGAAAGATATGAATTTTCTAAAGTAGACCTTCAAACAGTAATATGGGGGAAGAAATAAATAATAGCATTTGAAAATATTATTAGGAGTTTCTACATAATTATGGATATTGCAAAGAAATTACAAAGTTTAGTGAGTTGAAAATTTTTCATTTTGTATAGAAGCCTGCTTAGGTTGGAAAAGCGAGTTAAATGGGCATGAGAATGAAATTGGAGAAGTAAATAGGGTTACGACACATGCTAAGGTTATATGAGCTTTCCTGAACCTCACAATATCCCTCTTCTCATTGAACATTCTATTATTCATTTCGGAAACATCAAAATCCCATGTTCCATTTGTATCCATTAAAATACTTCCGTTATCACCTCAACTATTTCATTTTGATCTATTTTGCTTCAATTTGTTTTACTTCGAGTTTAATGATCCTAACTTATTTATTTTTCAAAATCCCTTTATCATAACTTATCATATGTTGAATTGTGGATTCCCTTTTTATTAATCAATTTCCATAAAGTTACAAATTATGGGAGCAAAAGTTGTTTACTAACTGCATTTACCTATAACTACATTTCTTAAGCAGAAACGGGGCCTGTTCTATTGTTTCCCATTGTGCATAAGTATTATCAAGTGAGATTGCATTTTAAAGACTTCAGGTACATTCATTGTTTGTATCTTTAGAAATCAGTACGTATTCATCGAAATGATAATATTTTGGTAAGTACATTAATGAATCAGTTTAATCAGTTATTAGTCATATAATTAATGACCCAATCAGTTATCAGTTACAGGATATTGCCCTTCAGTTACCCACGCGGCTTCAAGCCAAGTCCCTTAGTTGGCTTAGCAGGTGTATACCTATCCACATATCGTAATAGGATCAAGGGAGTTCACTATCAAATAATAACTAGTAATTGTGGCTTACATCATCTCATTCACTGTTTTAACTTAAAATGAATTGCAAAGCAGGCGCCAAACCAATATGTGCTGAGATGATTTAACAATATAGGAATGCATGTACTAAGCTTTAGCTCACAATTCAAAATGTTTTTCAAGTTTTGTTTTAGGCAAATGTTCAGTAAATCGCCCTCATGCTAGCAAACCAGCTGAAGAGAATAAGTCGAGCAAGGGAATCTGGAGGGAACAACAATGATATAGTACATGCATCTTTTGGAGCTATATTTTGAAATTTTCAGTGGATGGAGGTGTAAATTATATGATGAATTGCTTTACTGTGATGTATAAACCATAGGTGGGTTAACAGTTGATTGTATATGGTTTGGTAACGTGTGAATGTGTATAGTTGAAGCTATGCCAAACTATATTATTTCTAGTACACATACTTTAAGCCTTGTCCTTTTGGACGGCAGTAACACCTCTATCATTGAGTTTATTAGTCCTAATTCAGGGATTTATTAAGGAGAATGCAATCAGTCAAACATGTTTAATTTAGGGGTATTACAAATTTGGTATCAGAGCTAGGTTGATTTTCTTTGATGGGATATGGAGTAGGGAGGGTAGAGATAGGGGTGTGAGAAGGTTGGTTAGTGAAGGTTATTAGTATATGATTGGAGATTTATGACATTAGATATTTGTAACAGTAGAGATGTCTATCTATCTCTGCCATGTTCTTCACTCATGTTCCTCCTCGTTAGATGGATCCATATAGATTGAATATGATGTCAGGTATTTCTATGGCCAATCATATCTCTTTACTATATGCTAGCATGGTGGCCCACATGCAGACCCTATTTCTGAGTTTCATAGTGTTGTGGCCCATGCAAGTAGGCTGTTGTGGACCTTATCTACAGTTGGCCCTTGGGTCATGTCTAGGATCCAATATCATGACTTTATGATGACTCGAGACTTGGGCTAACATTATCACCGAGCTATTATTCAGGGAGGGGTCAGAGCCGAGAGAGAATAACATGGACATTCTGCAGTATACATTTTTATTTCACTTTGTATCTCCCCCGCTATCACCACCTGCACCGAGCACTCCTCGGCCGCCTAACAACCAAAAGCCATTGGAACCTAGAGAGGGGATCCCTGTATCTGATGGATCAAATGAGGTCAACATTGTTATAGATCTCCCTGATACACCATAGTTTAGCTCTGATGGTGACCTCATAGAAGACTCAAAGAAGGACCTTGAATTGGAGGAGCATCAGCTTGATCATGATGTTGAGAATGTAGAGATTGGTGCTTTAGACAACAGTTTTAATTCGGGTAGGGAGCCTAGGGATGGGTCTGACCAAGACTATGATCTATCTAGGGACCATTAGATTGATTTATATTATATGTTGACATCTCAGATAGATTACTTTCTGAGCCCACTTGTATATAGCATATCCAGTTGGATAGATGAGTTTTGTGTAAGTTATGGTATAATGAAGCTTTGTGTTATAGTTTAATAATAGTTGGGCCATGCTAGTTGTATCTGTTGTGTTTGTGTATCTTATATATTGGTTGTAGTCGGTTGACTGAATTACTCAGCTAAATGGATACTCAGAACATCAGAATATGTGTAAAACAATGCAGAAACCCACATAGAAGAAAATTTAGATCATGGTCAGGGGTCAAGTGACCAAGTTTTGTGTAATGTGCCAATAAGCCTTAGTGGAATACCCTTAATTCCCTCTGAGATGGTTAGCAGTATGGGAAGTCTAACTATTAATAGACCTTGGTGTTTGAGCTTATGAAGCGCATAGCCCCGGCAGCTTCTGAAATCCGTCATAATGTCAATAAATGAGCAGATAGGATGGGCGATACAACCCTAAAGTATATGATGGAAAGTTTGACGCAGTGGAGCTAAAAGCATGGATTAGAAGGATAGAAAAGATTTTCAAAACAGTGGAGGTTCCAAAGGATAAAAAAGTGAACATTTGGGCACTTTACCTGACTAAGGAAGTAGACTTTTCATGGAACACTATTAAGGATAGGTTCTTAGGGCCTTATTTCACTTGGAGTAGATTTCTGGAAGAACAGAAGATGAGTGGTAGTATGACTGTGATGTAGTATGTTAGCAAATTTACAGAACTATCCAGGTTTGCCCCAGAGTTTGTGTCACCTGAAAAATTGAAGATGAGAAGATTTGAAGAGGGATAGGCTTTCTGTATTCGCAACCAGCTAGCTGGTCAATTGATTCTTACCTATTAAGGGTTATATTAGCAAGCAGTTGAAGTGGAACGAGTGAAGACTGAGTTGAGGGACTTGAACCCAATTAATCAGAAAAGGAAGTAGACCGAGCAGGGAGCTTTAAGCGAGATTGTAAATCGGAGGAAGTTTGCTCCCGCTCCTCCCAAGACTCATCCAGCAAGCTTAGCAGAGTCCTGTGGGAAACGTGGAAGAATTAACCACACCACTCCTGAGTGCCGAGTGGAAACTAATAAATGCATGTGGTGCGTTGGCCCGAAGGACCTCATTATTGCCTGCATCCAAAGATTGAAGGCTATAGATAAGGGCTCCCACCTTCAGGGCCCACAACGGTAGGAAGGGCTTATGTGTTGAGTAAGAAGGAAGTTGCCACCTTTGGTACGGTAGTTACTAAGACTCTCTTTTTAATTTCAAAGCCATTTTGTGTATTGGTTGATTCAATTGCCACTCATTCATTTATATGCACTCGATATGACATACAACTAAGCCTTGAAAATATGGAGACAGAAGCCAATTATAGCATTAAGTTACCCTTGACTCTAGAGTTTAGTGTCCTATCTCTTATAAACTTATTCCAATTACTATTGGTGGGATAGTATTCCCTGGAGTTTTAATTCAATTTGATCAGACTTTGATATCATTCTGGAAATGAGTTGGTTATGTACTTATCGGGTCAAGATAGATTGTGAGGACCTTAAGGCTATTTCAAGGGATGAACAAGGGAGAGAAATATATTTTATAGGAAAAGAAGGGAAATACCTTATCCTTTAAATTTTGTTATGAAAGCAAGTGACCTCTTATATCAAGGACATATTAAGTATTGGTGTTATGCTATTGACACTCAACCACAAGAGGATGGAGCAGAAGATATTCCTATAGTTTGTGAATTTAGAGATGTTTTCCTAAAGAGTCACTGGGACTGCCCCACAAAGAGAAATTGAATTTTGAGATTTAATTAATCCCTGATGCCAAATGTATCTCTAAATCCCCATATCGTATAACCCTTATAAAGCTTAGAAAACTAAATATTCAATTAGATAAGCTATTACAGAAGGGATTTATCAGACTAAGTGTGCCGCCATGGGGTGCCCAGTTCTATTTGCAAAGAAGAAGCATGGAACCTCGAGGTTATGTGTCGATTACAGAGAGATTAACATGATTACCATCAAGAACAAATATCCATTACTCTGAATAGATGGTTCATTTCATCGATTGTAAAGAGCATGAGTATTTTCCAAGATTCATTTGAGATCAGGATACCATCAACTTAGGATTATACTTGAAGACATTCTCAAAACCACACTCAGGACCAGATTTAGTCACTATGAATTTACTGTGATGCCTTTTGGCTTGACCAATGCGCTCACGGCCTTCACGGATCTTATGAATAGTTTTTCAGACCCTATTTGGACAAGTTTATGGCGGTGTTTATAAAAGATATCTTGATATACTCCAAGGACAGAGATGAGCTCACTGTTCATTTGAGGACAGTGTTGCAGACCTTGAGGGAACATCAATTACATAGCAAATACAAGAAACGTGAGTTCTAAGAAGTGATATTTTTGGGGACATGTGGTTTCAAAGGAAGGGATTAAGGTTGATTTGAAGAAGGTAAAAGCAATTACAGACTGTCCAAGGCTTACCAATGTTATTAAGATCATAAAATTTTTCGGTTTAGCGGGGTATTATCAAGTTCGGGAAGGATTTATCAAAGATCATCTTCCTTGACCAATTTGTTGAAGAAAGCTACAGGGTTAGCAAGAAGATAAAGTGGTAGCTTATGCCTCCCGACAGTTCAAGCCTTATGAGAGAAATTACCCTATGACGCAGGACTATTGGTTGTGGTTTTTGCACTGAAAATTTGAAAACATTACTATGTGTGTAGTACCTTGTGAGATCTATATCGATCATCAAAGCTTGAAGTACATTTTCACTCAAAAGAAACTCAATCTGAGGCAAAGGTGTTGACTAGAATTGCTTAATGATTATGACATGCAGATCCAGTATCACCCAGGAAAGGAAATGTTGTGGCAGATGCCCTGACAAGGAAGGCACAACATACCTTGAACACTGTAGTGATTACTCAGTTGAACTTCTTGTGAGGGCTTGAGAACTTGGGTGTTCAATTAGTGTCACATGGTCATGTATCCCAACATATCAATGGATCCAACTCTTTTAAGTTTGAGCCTGTATGACTTCGTGACCTAGGACCAACATTTGTATTTGAAGAAAGCATGAAACTCCCAACGATCAATGTTGTGAAAGTACTACCAGAGAAATTTACATGAAACATCACGGTAAAATGACGGAGACATTGATGAGAAAATCATCTTTTAGGCCATGAAGATTTTCTTCGACATTCAATGAGGCCCATGCAGGTCTCGAACCAGACTACTGGAACCGACAAAAAAGCTGTGCTGATAAAAGAAGGAGATCCCTGGAGGTTTAGTTAGATGATAAGGCTTTTCAGGAAGTTTCACCAACTAAGGGTATAAGGACGTTTGAACTGCAAACTAAATTGAGGCAAAGATCTATTGGACCATGCAAGTTTATTTAAAGGTTGAATCCCAGAGCTTGTCAACTAGATTTGCCTATATAACTCAAACATGTGCGCAATGTGTTCCTTACCTCACAACACAGGCAGTACATTTCAGATCCTGACCACACACTTTTAACCAAACCCAATGTGGTCAGTGAGGGTCTAGTGTTTGAAGAGCACCCAGTTCAGATACCAGATCCCAGGATTAAGGAGTTACACATCAAGCAAATACCTTTAATCCAAGTACATTAGCCAAATCATACCTTCTCAGAAGCCACTTGGGGAAATCGAGGATGAGATGCAGGCCAAGTACCCACACTTATTTTAGATAACCCTACAAATTTTGACAAAGTTCATAAGTTTCGAGGACAAAACTCTTTAAGGGGGGAAAACTGTAATAGCCCGACCCTAAATAATGTTTATTCATTTAATTAAGTCGTGTTGTTGTTATTATTATTTTTTCACATTTCACATTTATTTATCTCATTTAATCAACCTGGCTGGGAGAATTCATTTGGGGCCTCACTTTGCAATTCAAGTTCATTTACATAACAATTTCGGATAAGTCGATATTAGGCCTCGGTAAATATGATTAGGTGATAAATTATTTTTCATAATGTTACAAAATTTTAATTTTTTCAACAATGCAAAAATTTGGGCCCAAATTCATTACGTTTGGCCCAATTCATTAGGGCCCGAATTACGGCCCGATTCATTTTGGGCTCAAATTGTGGCCCGAGATTTTTTGGTGCAATTAAATTAAGTTTATCACCATCATTTGTACCTAATTTTAATTAGCAAAAAGCCCCTATTTCAAGCTTAAATATTAGCCAAGTCTCCAAGATAAACATCCAAGCTATTTACTACCAAGAAAAGTCTAGCCTTCATCTTCTGACTCTCTCCTCCAAGGCTCCAACATCAAACACCACCTCCATCCTCTAGCATCCAAGCTTAAAGTGAGTAAAAACTCTAACTGTATCTCGACGTATTTTTGGTTATGTTGATTGTTTTAGTTATGATTTATGTTTTCATGATCAAAATAAATGTTATCATGCAAATTTTATTGTTTTTGGGGATGTTGGATATGGTGGAATTGAGCTTGAGCTTGATCAAGCATGTATGAATCAAGATATTTTTGATTTGTTTTTGTTAGTTTAATTGTTGTGATCTAGTATGGAAAATAAGATTAAAGATGGTTGGTGATATTATTTTACTCATTTAGGGGGGGGGGAGATTTGGATGAAAAATTGTATGTGGCATAATCTAGGTTTTTATGGCCATGCATGATCTAGTTGAATATTTGGCATCAAGTGAGTTGTTTGAGTTCATTAAGATGGAATTTGAAGTTTGGATGTATTATAGACTTGATTTATGATGTTATTGAGTTTTTATCAAATGGGTGGAATATGGAAATTCTAATAAATAATTAAAGGAGGTGGTTTCATTCATTTATGTAAATATGTAAGCTTATGGATGAGTTTTGAGTGATTTTGAAAAATAGAAGAATTGAAAATTTGATGTAGATGATTATGGAGTAAATTTGAGTAATATGGCTTTGTAAGGTGATGAGAAGGAACAAGGATTTGTTAAATAATTTTAACGAACAATTTTAGATGGGCATTTATGTGGAAAGACATGAGAAAGCAAAAGCAGTGTGGCTGTGAACTAGCAGAAAACAGGGGGCACTTTGCCAATAAACTGGTAATGATCAGCCCCACTAAAACTTATGATTTTTGGTGGGTAGATAGATCAGTGAGTTATCTTTCAAATTCCTTTTGAATCACTTCATTCTGAGTTGTGCGGAAAAGGTTATGGCTGTTTTTCCAAGACAACACAGGATGGACCCAAGCTGTGCACAGTTGTGTTCTAACCCAATTTTATGAACTCTATTGTGGTAATTATGTTTTACACTATTAATGAAAGTTTTGAGGGACCTTTCAAGCTTTTCATATTGGAGTTTTATAGCTCAATTGGAGGTCAGGAGTGAAAGATAAGGATTTTCTAAAGTAGACCTTCAAACGGTAATATGAGGGAAGAAGGAAATCATGGCATTTGGAAATATTATTAGAAATTTGTACATAATTATGGATATTGCAAAGAAGTTACAAAGTTTAGTGACTTCAACAACTTTCATTTTGTATAGAACCTTCCTTGGGTTTGAAAACCGAGTTAAATGTGCATAAGAATGAAATTAGAGAAGTAAAGAGGGTAGTGACACAAGCTAAGGTTATATGAGCTTTCCTGAACCTCACAACACCCCTCTTCTCATTTACCTTGTATTATTCATTTCAGAAACATCAAAAACCCATGTTCCACTTGTATCCATTAAAATACTTCCATTATCACCTCAATTATTTCATTTTGGTCTATTTTGCTTCAATTTGTTTTATTTCGAGTTCAATGATCCTAACTTATTTATTTTTCAAAATTGTTTTAGTATAACTTATCTTATGTTGAATTGTTTGAATTGTGGATTCCCTTTTTATTAATCAATTTTCATAAAGTAACAAATTATGGGAGCGAAAGTTGTTTACTAACTGCATTTACCTATGACTACATTTCTTAAGCAGAAACGAAGCCTAGTCTATCGTTTCCCATTGTGCATAAGTATTATCCGGTGAGGTTGCATTTTAAATACTTCAGGCACGTTCATTACTTGTATATTTAGAAATTAGCTTGTATTTATCAAAATGATAATGTTTTGGTAAGTACATCAATGAATTAGTTTAATCAGTGATTTGTCATATAATTAGCGACCCTATCAATTATCAGTTACAGGACATTGCCCTTCAGTTACCCGTGCAGCTTCAAGCCAGGCTCCTCGGTTGGCTTGGCAAGTGTACACCTATCCATAGATTGTAATAGCATCAAGGAGGTGTTCACTATCAGATAATAACTAGCAATTGTAGTTTACATTCATCTGATTCACTGTTTTAACTTAAAATGAATTGCAAAGCGGACACCCAACCAATTTATGCAAAGATCGTTTAACAATATAGGAATGCATATACTGAGCTTTGACTCACAGTTTAAAATATTTTTCATGTTTTATTTTAGGCAAATACTCAATAAATCGCCCTCATGCTAGCAAACCAGCTGAAGAGAATAAGTTGAGCAAGGGAATTTGGAGGGATCAACAATGACATAGTGTATGCATCTTTTGCAGCTGTATTTTGAAATTTTCAGTGGATGGAGGTGTAGACTATATGGTGAATTGCTTTACTGTGGTGTATAAACCATAGGTGGGTTAACAATTGATTGTATATGGTTTGATAATGTGTGAATGTGTATGGTTGAAGCTATGCCAAACTATGTTATTTCTAATATACATATTTCAATCCTTGTCCTTTTGGACGGCGGTAACACCCCTATTATTGAGCTCATTAGTCCTAATTCAGGGATTCACTAAGGAGAAAGCAATCAGCGAAACATGTTTAATTTGGGGGTGTTACAGTCGTGCCTCTCTATCTTCTTCCACCATAATCACACATCCCTTCCTCTTCTCCAAATGCCATAACCGCAGCCATGGCATCCCTCTCTCTCCTCATCCACTCCACCATTATTCACCATCATGAATGGGCGGTTTTCAAGCTTTCGAAGGGCTGGAGTTGATTTTTTTGGGAGCTTTTAATGGAGGCTTCAATGGTAGAGATGCGGAGTAAAGCAGTAGAGAATAGGAGATTAGTGTAGCATAGACTGGAGATAGAGTTAGTTTTTGGAATTAAACTTTGGGTTTTTTTTTTTTTACTCCTATTCAAGATCTGGGCTTTAGTTCTTAGTGATGTATTGCGTTCATTTCGGCTATAGATTACGGATTTGATATCAGAGTTGCTCAAATTTAGATTCTAGTAGTTCAAGCTCACTTCTACTGCTTTGGATTGGTGTGCCTTGCAGATTTCTGCATTTAAAATTGCTTGGTTGTGCTCATTTTCCTTGCTTTGATGATAGATTGAGTAATTTGGCTAAACAGAACAATTTCAACTAAGTGTTGGTACGCTAAAAGCATTTGCAATTTAGTGTTTCTTATTTTGGCTAGTGTTGTTGATGGAGTCCCCACCACCATTGCCAAGGAAGAAGGTCCCACACCTCGTTCAAGGTCCATTACACACTCCAAGTTGCAAGCATTGCTTCAGAATGGCCATAATGTACAAGAAGTTGTTCACGGGTTAACCTCCTCAAAACAACCCGGTTTTGTCAATCTCATTACTTAGGCCTAACCATGGCTTAGGTCCTGAATTTTTTCATTTTTGGAATTTTCAAGAAGTCTACAATCAAGTCCAAGCATTGATTTCAAATCATGCACACAAGAGGATGAAGAATCAAGGAGTTTTCCTAAACCATTCCCATTTGCCCTCCATTTGCACGGTTTTAAGTTTGTGTTTAATTACCCCACTTAAACAGATCCTAACCTTGATTTCTTGGTTGGGGGGGATTACACACATCCTAAGAATACCCCCCATGCATAAAAACCAAATCATGCCCACTTTTGCTATGTTTACAAATTGCACCA
>JACYFF010031955.1:73545235-73568109 GCA_017589665.1 Selenicereus undatus
ATTTGCTTTCTCCTCTTTAAATCCTTGCTTGCTTATCCTTAATTAGGCCAATTAAGGTGGTGTCCAAGTGAGTCTTAACCTTGATTAAGTGGTGTTTCTGTATCTTAATCAAGATTAAGGGCCCTAAACTTGAAGGTTGGTGGTGATTCTGTATCCAATCTAGAGTTTAGTTCTATCTTGTTCTAGTTTGATGTCCACGGTTTGCAAGTGAAGTAATTAGCTTGGCTTCTTAAGTTAATTCATTTCACTAAGCTTATCATTCATATTACTGCATTTTCCCACTTCAAATACCTCCATTTCAATCCTATTCCACGGCTTGTACATCTCCAAAGGGGTTAGAATCAAAGCATACATCAAAGGCATTCAAACCGTGCTTTGCTTGCATTTTCTAGCTTCCAAGGGCAGCAAAGTGGCACGGCCACACCGTGCACCTAGGCACGACCGTGCCACCCTTGTCCGTGACAAGGCTTTAAGTGTTTGCTTCCTTTTGGTGTGTGTTGGCTCGGGTAGTGTTTTCCCTTGGCACATACATCAGTTGTTCACAAATTCATGAATTAATCTGTTCATTTAGCCTATTAATTTGTGGATTTCTAATCATGATACTTGGTTAATTTAGCACTTAGTTTTAATTTAGAATTTTTGGTAATCTAAATTCATAAGCCATCCCTGAAGACGACATCCGTAAATATTACAACGATTAACTATATACTTGTGGAAATCACAACACAACTACGTAAGGAATAGGGTGGCACGGCTGACCAAGCCACCGTCTAGATCTCTGATAGGCTACAAAGTGATATGTTCGACCTAGTCGTGTTTCGTGGTGAAAAAATTGTGAGCTAAAACTTAGGTGAAATGTGTGGTGAAATTGAAACATTTTGAGCCCGAACACCAACTACAATATCAGAATAATATTAAATCCAAATATTTCAACAAACATAATTCTCATACTTTATGCTCGCTCATTGAAATCAAATGAAGCATATATTCCAAGGTAACAATGTTGAGCACATTCCGGAAAATAACTCACAATCACATAGCATGTATGTTATAATTAAATCCTTTCATAAAAACTGTGTTATTATTAATGTAAAACTAATTAGTTTGATGGACAATTATATGCATTTCTAGACTTGCATCTATTTTCTCATATCTAGGAGATATTAAAGGTTCTTGGACTATTTTATGATATCATAGTCTAGCTTTCAATTCGGGTTCCTTGACTTTTGGTTAAGACCTATCTTTGATTCCATTGTCAAGTTATTTGACTTAGCATGGCGATGAAACAATTAATCAACTAAGCATACGCTTCATGTGATTGATTTCATTAACTCTTTATCCAATATTATAGCGAGTTGACTACTACATAGTTATGACAGTTGTGAGCACGTGTATATGATATAATTTGAGACTCTTTTTGATGATTTTCACCATGTATTTGTAAATGAATTTGACTTCTAATGAGAACACTTGGCACAAATAAAGTTCAAGGTCATAACCTGTAACACCCCTACTACCTATTAGAGATGTCACACCGCCAGGATCCCCCGAGGGAGACCCCTAAGGCTCTTCATTTCTCTCCTTACATCAGAAATTCTACCTAACTTCAAAGTAGTTAGGGAATCCTGGAGCAAAACTGCAAGAGTTCCGCCTGTAATTGCGATATTTCCAAAATTTACACTTGGTACCTGCAATATTACAACCAAACCCAAAGAGAACTAGGAGGTTCTAGCGAGTCACACACTCGCAGACGAGGCTTAAGCCTTTACAAACAACTATTTACAAGGATTTACAACAGTCTTGTACTACTAGAGCCACTACATGCCCCATCTCATGCACTTCTCAAGCAAAACATCATTCAGGTAGCTTCCACATCATAACTTCCACACGCACTAGCTGGTACAACTCCATTTATTCATCACCTGGGGGGAAGGAAAAAGGGGAAAAGGATTGGAGCGAGCTACCACATGCTCAGTGAGTGTCCCTCCGCTCCTTAAAACAAAACCTTGCAAGCAATAATACTCATAGCATTCACTTATCAAGCATTTAGTTAATACTAACATAATATTACGAGACATATTAGAAGACATAGGTTATATGACATGAACATTTGGCAAGCCACGACTTATGTATGCACCAGGCACATATGCATATCATTGCATGATTCATTTAACATATCACAATTCTAATTGAAGACACAATCAATATATGTAAGAACATTTCCTTTAAATCTGCAATGAAACTTTCTTTGAACATTTGAAAGCATTTCATAACCTTGAGGTTCTTATTCTTTTGAAAGCGTTTACATCTCATATATGTCGTAAAACGACTCTTATAAACATTTCATACTCATTCCATATGACCTCTTTTGGCCCGTAAAACATTCTTTTCCTTAAAACCTTAAAACATAATGAATGGCAAAAGCCAATTGCTTTTCTTATCTTTATACAAAGTACTTCTGGCATAAGATCATTACAGGGTGCTGATTAGGTGAGAACTATTCTCGACCTCATAGTGAGACCTAACGCTCACGCTTAAGCTCTTATTCCCGGGATGGCTACATATAACATATCGGACCTTTACATCAACCCTCGTCAGGGCCTCTAGGGTTTATCCGGACTTATCCCCTAGGTAACATAATTCATATCATTTCATATTGTCCGCAGCACATTATCTTAGCCACTTAAAGCGTATCGGCCATAACGGCTATAACTTTGCGTTTCAAATCGTAAAATCATTCAACGTATAACTCACACCTTTATAAAACTCTTTAGGGATTCCCCCGTTCAAGCGAGTTCACTCCCAAAACTGTTTTCATTTAATTAAAATAGGCCATCATACATTAATAGTTATGGCTACTATCTTTTCAAAACATGAAATCTTTCTTTGGAAAACTCACTCTTATGCATATAAAGCAATTTAAGCATTTAAGCACATACATCACATATATCACATTTAAGCACTTCATATCAATCACATCAGTTCAACACAATAAGCCACACAAGGCCTCGCAATCCACACGATTACGGTAATTCACAACCCAGTCTCCCTCCTCACTTTCACCATACACACAAGACCTCAAACGCTCATGATGTTATCCTCGAACCAACCAACTACTAGCTCATTTCATCAATTTATTTTCCATAACATGTTATCACAAGGACTTATTAAAAAGGAGGAGGATTAGGCTCTTACCTGTACAAACAGCACCTTTCAGCCACATATACATATACATCCATACTGCCTTAACTTGAAATAACGCTTAACTAGCCTACTAAACATGCCATTTTCAAGGCGTATTAAGTCAACTAAACATGTTATTACCATAACCAACATGCCGTTTTCAGAACATAACAAATTAACTAAACATGTCATTTTCAAGCATAACTATTCAGCTAACCATGTATCGATTAAAAACATTCTTAGGTTATTTCATGAATCGCTAATTATTCGAATCAAGGCTAAACATGTCAAAACAACTTCGTTTTCGATTCTTTTAAAACCTTAGCTTACTTTAGTCGTGCTCAAACTAACTACGCCTTTATAACTTTAAAATTAATTCATTTTCAGGAATCGCTAATTACTCGAATCAACGCTAAATATATCAAATCAACTTTATTTTTAATTCTTTTTAAACCATAGCTTGCTTTAGTCATATTCTAACTAATTACACCTTTATAACTTTAAAATTAATCCATTTTCATGCATGGTTTTCAGACTAGTCCAATTCAGGCATAATTCCATATAAACGCACATAACTCGCATCAATTTATAATTCCAGGCATAAATCAACTAAATGACTCGAACCTAAACATGCATAGCTCGTTTCTTGATATTTCTAACGAATCTAACTAACCCTAACTTGACATGCAACATCAATCTGCTGAAAATTCATTTCGAAAATAGTAATAACTTAGGAGGAAGAAACACTCACACGAAATTGCTTAATAATCCACTCAATTTAGCAGCAAATCACGCCCCCAAACCCTTCGAACTCGAACCCAAGTCGTTCCTTCAAGAACCCGAAACCCTAGCCTTCGATTTGACGACGATTGTGGCGAATTGGGCTCGGTTTTGGCTCGATTTTGGCTCGAAATTTATAGGGAAGGTTGGAAGGGAGGTGGGTTGTCGATTTCCGGCAGGTGGACGGCCGGTTCTGGGCGGCTAGACGCGTGGGTGTGAGGCTGTGCGAGGTGGAGGGAATTTGACGGTCGAAAGGGCGGTGGTGACGCGTGGTGGGGGACCGTTCGTCCCTTTCTCTCGCCGGTGACGCGTGGTCGGCGGCAGCGCCAGGTGGCGTCGCCGGTGAGAGAGAGAGAGCGAGGCAGAGAGGGAGACACGGGAGTGAGAGAGAGCGAGAGTTAGAGAGAGAGAGAGGGTCGGGCTCCTTTCGGGTGCCTAAGCCCGAGAGTCCCCCCCCCCCCTTTTGTTCTAATTTCCTTTTTCTTTTTTTTTTGTTTCAAACTAACATCATTCAACTGATTCCCGTTCCCGTGCTCGTTAATGGTTAGGCTAAACTCGGGTTGAAACGACTCACGACGAACATTTCAGTTTAAGCGTTGGAAATCGATTTAGTAAAATGGAAAATGATTTTATAAACTCGGTTTAGCGTCGATTCAACCATTTTTATAAATAAGCAACGTCAATAGTAATATTAAGCCAATAATCGTTCTTTTAGTAAAACTAATAGTTAAAAGCTCACACACAATTGACTAAACATTTTTATCGAACAACAATTCAAGGCAATTTATAAGTTTAGCAACTAGAACAACTGATCGGCAGTAAAACAATAGCGTGGCCCTAACATAACCTTGAGTGTTATGTTAAGTTCAAAGTTAGACATTCCAACAAGGTAACAAATTTTACCCTAGAAATTCAACTTATAATCATGTAACTTGTTTTGGATTCATTCAGTCAATACATATAATCAAATATTGCCTAATGTAATAACTTGATCCTCATTTAAATTAATTACTTTAACTTAATCAAGGTTCATAACAATTGAACACGTGTACTTCAATTCAATGCTTGAAGCTCATGTGTTTTCAGTGCTCGAGTGGTATAATGCCCTAATGTTTAGATTTTGTAATGTGGCCATTTAATTATTTAACTCTAAAACAAATAATAATATAGTAATATTATTTTGAGAATGCAAATTGTATATAAATAACAAAGGTTAGTTATAAAATTCATATATTAAATTTTATTTATTTTTAGAGTGATCTAAAATGGCTGGGTAAATAAGTAGATAAATAAGCTATTAAACCACTCAATTAATTAGTTAATTAGTAAATTAAAAGAAATATATTTATGAAAAAAGGAAAAAGGGAAAAATAAAGAAATAGTAATAAAAATTTACAGTAAAAATCTAAAAAACAAGAAAAAGGGGGAAAAAGATGATAAAAACAACTAATTTGGCAAAATTTTCCAAAATTCCCATTTTCGATGCCATCCTTCTCCCCTTCTTCCTCTTGCCAATCATACCACGCCTAGCACCAACGTTAGACACTGCCGCCTAGCCATCATAAACCACCTCCTGGAGCTCACCGACCACTTGCTAAGTGCGACCAGACTTTTATTCCTCTCCGTCTTGCCTACTTTTATTCCATTCACGTTCATATATGTTTAGCTAATTTTCTTAAATTGGTGATAATAGCCTATTTATTTGGGTTTGGATGGTAGTTCAAATGTGAATTGGAGTATTAATTTTGGTTGATCAATGTGAATGAGATTAATGTTTTAGGTGTTGGATAAAAAGTTGAGAATAGAGTTAAGATGAAGAATGTTTTCTTTCTTAAACTTTTTTTGATTAAGTGTTGTTACTTGAAGGATTAAATATGGTTATTTTATATTGAAAATAGTGGTTGGCATTTGAGTGGGATTGATTAAAGAAGACCTAATTGGGGAATATAGAGATGAAGTAGAAAATTTGAATATTTTAGGAATAAAAAAACATAAGTAAGAATTACCTTCTAAATTTTGAATGAGTTTTGATGGTTGTGAACGAAAGTGTTGAAATTTGAGTTCTATTTGTAAAGTTAATAGAATAATTTTAGGTTCAAAGAGTTAATAATTGCTAAAGTTAGCCATGAAGATTAGTATTTTGTTTAATTAAGGGGGTTGTTACACCCAACTATGAAAACCATATGGAGTTCAAAATACAATGGCAGCCAAGAAATCCATGCTAGCAACTTACAGTAACTCAAGCTCTAGTGAGAGTGAATCTGGAAAAAAAGTTACTAAGAATGCTTCATGAAAGACAATGGGAAGGAAAAAGAAGTATGCATATACCTCATGGTCAGACGCATGGAAGAAGACTTAGGTTCATATCAAAGCACAAATACTAGAGTAGTAAACAAAGCATACATTGATGTTTTGTCTGAGAAAATTGAAGAATCTCTAATTATGAACGTATGAAGGCAAACTGTACACCTTTTAAAAACTATCATACATGGGATAAAACCTCAAAACATCTCCAAATCTAATATCAAATCTATCAGTTATGAAATCAACTCTCTTGAGTATGAAAATTAAGACTTCAAAGTTGAGAATGATCACTACTTTGATCTTTTGTAATGAGCTGTACAACAAACAGATTGACTCTAAAGATGAGTTTAAGGCATCGTAAAGAGAATCAAAAGACTTAAAAGAGAAAATGATTAATATCTGGCAATTGTGCGATGATCTTGATAAGCTGAGAAGTCAATATGAAGATCTTTAAAAATCTATACTAAAGCTCACTAGGGATCAAAGAACATCGATGAAAAACTTAGTTTATGCTCCTCAACAAAGAAGAACCTGAATATAACTCTAGCAATAATGAGGTGTTATAACTGGAACTTCTTAAAGGAAGCATATGCAAATAAAACTCACTATACTTGAAAAAGATGGAAAAGAGGTTCATATGAATTCAGACAAGTTTGAAGTGGTTCTTCCTTAATTTCACTTTTTTATTGTTAGAAGTGCTTTGAGAAATGTCTTACTTAGTCTTATAGAAATACTTGATGAGGAGAGACAAGTCCTTAGAACCTTGTCAGAATCAACCCTGAACATTATCCTTTGACCTCAAGAACTCTATGTAATAATTAGTGATCAAAGGTTCAAGAAATAGAGGATCTCTTCAAAGCAAGGTCAAAATATAAGGATTCCATTCTTCTCAAGAGGCACCAAACATTTTTAGACATGTAAATAAACACTAGTTCATTATACATGTCCAAAATATAATGTTTGCTTAAAATGTAAAGTGTCATGTCATAATCATTGAACAACATGTTCATTAGACATGTTCCTATCTTCCTTTCAATTTTGATGGATTATTTCTTAACAAGGAAGATAACTTGCAGTATGTGACGTATAACTTGCTCATGACCTGACATATGAATGATATAAAAATCGCAAGTCATGATTTTTCTTAGTGATCCCCTTTCACAAGAGTTTCATTCTTTAGATGGACTTCATAAAACAAGTTCTAAGAAAAGCTTTGCAAAAGGTAAGTGTAGCATTTAGTCCTAAACTTGTCCAACTCCCTGGTTTCAATTTTCCATTTACTCTACCCGTGTCAAATCACTTAACTCCCTTAGGCACTTACAATTTCCTACCCTTAGTAACACTCATTCTCTCACCCATGAGATCTTTTTAACTCTCTTAACCTCCTAATTGTTACTTAATCTCTAAAACCTTAAACCCTAATGCTAACCCCAATAATCCCTAAATTTTATTCTCTTTCTATCTAAATATATGTCAAAAAGAAATACAATAAATAAGGTTGCTTATTTAGATTGTGCACCTGTCACGATGAGAACATAAGCAAAGAAATAGGCTTCGACTAAGAAAGCCAAGAAAGGTCCTGAAGTAGAAGTTGAAGAAATTCTATTTGATGACAATGAATTACAAAGCAAGGGACCTCTAGTATGAGATGTCTACTTGACTCCAGATATTTTGACTTACTAGTTTTTAGAAAAGTAGGGTGTTACTATGAAAAGTTGGTAGATATACCTCTACTCCCAATGAAAGTGTTGATGTAGAATTTATGAAAAAGAATTTTTCTTTATAGGAAAAGATTGAGAAGTTAAGCTCTGACAGGATTTAAATTAAGCAATGATGTCTACCCTAAACTTGTTAGGTTATTTTATGCCAATGTAGAGGAAGTGGTCAAAAAACATAGAACCTACTACATGACCAAGGTAAAAGATGTTTGTTTTAGCTTAGATGGTCAACTAATGGAGATGATTTTGTGCATTGTCCCATGATTGAACACCTGTGAACTTGAGCCTACTTAAGCTGTTGAAAATGGTCTCTCTCTTAAGACTCCAATTACCTCTTTAGCTCCTTCAAGAAAAATCTAACCTACACCTCCTTTGATTCAAAAACTATAGCCTTGCACCGCTACATAGTTAGGAATTTCTATCCTTGATTTACACTCTAAAAAAAGAACCCAGGTATTTCTCTCCTTAACTCCTCTACGAGATTATGGAAGACTTTTCAATCAATTTTTGGTTGCATGATTATATCATACATAGACTGATCACAAAATGCGTATTGAAGTCAATCTCTCCCTTACTCCAATCAACTTAACCACACCTTCGAACACGTCAAAGTTTCTGTTAGTGATCATGAATGAAGTCGTGAGCCAACATTTGAAATTAATTCAAAGTCCTACTCCAAAGTTGCCTTTGTTCAATGGAAGATACAAATGGGAACGTGAAAATGATCTTCCTGAGGAAGAATCTGCAAAGGTGAAATAATCCTCCAGTTCTGTCCCTATTCCACCATCATCATAGCCTCCTTTACTATACTCACAAAAATATTTATGAGTCAGAATGAGTAGTTCTAACCTATGCTCATAGCAAGCTAAGTGAATTTGCATCAGATTGAAGGACATCGAAATGAGCGTACTTTTAGAAACAAAAGATCTTAGGAACAAAGTACTAAAACTCTAAGGAATGAGATTATGAAAATGAAAGGGTAGGACAATCCTTTAGGGGGGACAAGTTTCTATTTTGACATTCTTAGTTAAAGAGATTAAAAAAAAGCTTCTTGTGCATAGCATAGACCAAGAACCAGATGATGAAATGGAGATTGTAATACGCGTGATCTCTTTTTTAAGTTTAGGCTAACTACCTTGTCTCATGATATTACGAAATCGTATTTTATTATTTAGTTAAGTTAGATTATATATTAATATGCTTACTTAAGTGATAATTTTATTAAAAATAGAAATACTATTATTATTAAGTTGAAATTTTACGTTAGTCTTAGTAAGCAGTTATAAAGATTTTTATTGAGTACTAAATTGAGTAGATTTTTGAGTATGATTAGATTGTCAAGTCTTAGAATTAACTTCATTAAATATTAGACTAAGCATTATTAACGAAAGCAAATAAATCGACGAGCTTTAGAATTAACGGCTTGAATTCAGGCGAAGAGGTGCGAAATTGGGTTGAGTGATATTAGAAGATTAGTACAATAAAAAAAAAGAAAAAAAGAGAAGGGCCGAGAGTCCCAGCGCAGAAAAGAAAAAGAAACGGGGGGTCGAGGCCCCTTGATTCTACAATTCGGCTCCCTCCAGCATGAGCAAACCATGAAGAGAGAGACAGAGAGACAGAGACAGAGAGATTGAGTGAGAGCGAGTTGGAGCCCAGGCGGCAGCGAGGCGCAGCAGTGGCTGGCCAAATTGCGGCGTCACCATTGGCTGGGATCGAGCTTAGTGTCACACGAGGTAGGGTCTGCGAAGCTAGGGTTTTGAAATTCCGTACACCGCCACCAGTTGCACCCACTGAACCAGAGAAATAGAGCGGAAGAGAGAGCTAGAGTGGGTGCTGTTTAGCTGTAGCAGCCGCACGCACAGACGGGGGGAACCCGGGCAGAATCTGTTCTTAATCTATTCCAAGCACAGGGGTAAAGCGACTAGCAATGATGGGAGGAAGGAATGGTACTCAATCCACATTAGAAATTGTCAATTGAACCTATAAAATCAGGTCCTTAAGCTTGGAGCGAGGTGGGTCTTTTTAATCCCCTCAAATTATTAGTAATTTCGCAAAATTTTACAACCCCTTTAGTTGAGATATTGAGTAGTATGCATTTTAGCAGATTGCATGAATCTGTTTGAGGATTTAGAAGGTGTCATATTGCAGAATTTGAGCCAGAAATGCCTTGGTGATATTCTGATTTTCATTATGTGTTGTAATTGTGGTTGCATGTTAGTTTGGTGATTCTCGAATGGTTTGATTATGAGAATTGAGTGATGATAATGTTGAATCGAATCTGTTTGGGGGTTTAGAAAGTGAGATTTTGCAGAATTTGAGCTAGTTTCTCCCTTGATTATATTCTGATTTTAATTATACATTATAATTATTCTTGTATGTGAATTTGGTGATTCTCAAATTATTCGATTATGAGAATTGGGTAATGATGATGTTGAATCAAAACTAAATTGAGTAGTTGATGAATTTCAGGTGAATCATTAAGTGAAATTGAGGGCTCTTGTGGGAGGTGCTGTGAGGAGGGAGCCTGCAGTGTTAAATTGTTTACAATATTGCGAATTAAGCCCAAAAGTCTAACGATAGGCTGCTTCTGTTGAATTACTGAAACTGAAAGTGGTTATAAGTTGATTCTTTTGAATTACTGAAACTAAAAGTGGTTAAGTTGACTCTGCTAAATTATTGAAACTGAAATTAGTTATAGGCTGATTTTACTGAAATTACTTGTAGTGAATGATCTTTAAACTGTACTACAATTCAGCTGAATGGTTTGACGAACTAAATCGTTGAAATGAGAACTTGAATTGAGCAAGGTGCTTCTCTAAGAATATGAACTTGTTTTAAATTTCTCTTTTTATTTATGAAGGTTTGAAACGAATTTAGAAACGACTAAAATGTTTAGTTGCTAAATCAAGTTACAATTTACTTATATTAATAAGTTGTGTAAAGAGTAAGATTTTGAGTTCGTGAACTTGAACTGAACTTAAATCACTTGCCCTTTTTGAGGTAAAGATTTATAAACCGATAACACAGTTATGGAAATTATTTTGGCCTAACAAGAGTGATTATAGTTTTGCAAACGAATTATTGAAATGAAAGGGCTTATGACTTACTTGAAGGTAGGAGAAGTCTTTATTACTTGCGACAGGAGTTTGAATAACTAAAATAACTTGGTTTAATTAAAAGTGGCTAAGATAAGTGCTTAATGAGTGGTCATGATTAGGGAACAAACCGATTTGCAAGAACCCTAATGCCTAGGGAGTAGATCGGGAAGTGGGAACTCTAGAAGACCCTGAGGAGAGTAGGTCCAATGTTATGTTATGACCCGCGCTATAATGCGAGTTGTGAGTGTGGATCTCACGTAGGGCGAGTGCAGATCTCCCCTAATTAGCACGTTATGTAATCTTATGTCAGAACAAAATGATCTTATTTTCCCAATATGTAAGCAAATTATTTGAGTTCTTACTTTTATTATTTCAGGAATTTAGAAAAGAGCATAACTCCTTAAAGGGCCAAATTTAATTGTAAATTGCTCGTCTTAAGCGAATTAGTTTAATTGTATTTTAAATGTGTCAATGAGGATTTCTTTTCCTTCTTAACTTTTGTTAAGTCACCTTACTTGGCTATAAGTTCGAATGACGATCCTTACTGAGGTGCAGATGCTATAGTGTGGCCATTTGCCTCAATGGATTCGATTATTGGAGGGTGAAGTTTTCTTTTGAAGTCTTACTTGCCTAATACGATAATAATAGCATAAATGTTATGTATTTGCTACTTATCGGTATTGGTTGCAGCTATTTTGTTTTTACGAAGTTGAGGGACACTCATTGAGCATGTGGTAGCTCATCCCCTCTTTATTCCCCTTTTCCCGAGCTTCTTAAAATGACAGATAGAAGTTGATTCATGTAAGTTGAGGTGGAATCTTCCTTGCTGCTATGTCTTGTACGTGAATTTATGAGTTTAGTATTGTATTGTGGTGTATTTTAAGCTCTTGAGTACATGTAAGCTAATTACTGAAGTCATGTAGTGCATATTATCAAGAAGTCGTTCTATATGGCCATGTGAGCCAACCATCTAGATAGTCAGCCGTCTTTTAGCTAGAGTTGTTTTTTTTTGGGATGTAGACCCATTACTCCGGATGTGTGATCCGTTGAGTTGTACTTTTCATTTCTTTCCTATTATTGAACTTTATTATTCGGTGTACTCCGGGCCTGTGGCTCATAGAGCTATGGTTTCCGACGTGTAGCCATTCAGCTCGTGAATATACATTTATGCTTTTATTCATAGCAAGGACCGAATGTAAGGTTTTAAGCCTGGGATATGGTCAAGTTTTTGGCGGAACTCTCTCCGTTTCGCTCTAGAATCTAAGAATTTAGTACCAGTTCTAGCCCTAGGGTTAAGGGGTGTTACAGAAGGTATTAGAGCAAAGTCCTGCAGCCTTAGTAGGTGACATGAGTCTTGTATTTCATATAGTGGTCTAGGTACGTCTTGAGTAGTTTTATGTTATAGGGCATACTTTGGCTGCAATGTTTTTTGATGTGCTAATTGGTTTGACCGATTGATTCTTATGTGATTGAAATAAGCCGACGGAATGAAAAAGTGGGCTATGTGTTAAAATATGAGCTAAACAACTCGTACTCTCATGAGCTAAGTGTTAGCTCGATCAGTAATTGTTTTGTGCATGCACCTTTGATGATTTAATTGAAAGTTTAAGGTGCGCTTGGTTTGCACTCAAACGATTGGGAATGTCTTAACTCCAAGCTCATTCCTTGCCCCTAAAGTACGATTTGCTAGGGCCCCATAATGGAGTGAGCATATGTACTCAAATGTTGGTAGAGAGGAGGTTAGAAATAGTTAAGCTATTTTTCATTTTAAAACCCAAAGATTTTGGGATCTTAAAGTACGTTTTCAATTAATGTGTAAGGTTTTGCTCTCACATTTGAAGATTTGCATTCAATCCATGATGATGCATAGGTTTAGATTTATGAGCATATGTTCCCATGTGTAATCAAATGTTGTTTTCGTGGGTAAGCATGCTGAGCTCTATGTATATTATTGGATTACTATTAATGAACCAGTAGGAAAAGGCTTAGAGTTTATTTCTTATGTTTTGAAAACCTTACTAGTTGACACCTCCCTTATGTAAATTCTGATTTTTAAGGGCATGAATGAAATTTTTCATATGCACATATGTACATTTAAGTGATAATGACTAAGTTCTGCTTACCATAAGCATTGTCCCCGTCGTTCCGTACTATTGTCATCGTTGTCTGTATATTGTTACCATTGCATGGTTGGTGCTGTCTACATGATGTATTCCATGCTTTTTACCATATATATATTTTTTTTTATCAGGGCATGCTTTTTACCGTGTAATTGCTATTAACACCGAGTTCACTACATACCATGCCTTTGTGTGACAAGTTGTGGGGGACTAACAACATTTTGGCTAGATTAAACCCCAATACACCTAGAAAGGAAAAGGGAAGGAGAACCTGACAGACTTTGAAATTGTTACGCCACGTATGTCACCTACTGGGATGGACGATCTATACATCACTAATGTTTTTCTAAGTATTAATACAAGGTCTGAAAGCCATAACTTTCTAGGTGATTGAATCCTCGTTTCGTGCTGTGAGTACAAATTCCTACAACCTTATATGGAGTGGATGTGTTCCCTAAATCATCTAGGCGTTCCCACCAAGCCATTAATGTTACTGCTTTAGCTCGAAGTAATCACCTACTTGTTAGAGATCTACCTTCTCAATGAGTCAAGTGCTGACGTAACTTTTGGCCAAATGAACCTTAGTTTGGTGTCCTTTGCTAATGACCGGCGCCCTCCCTTTGGATTTGCAACTGTTTCGGATAGTGAATAATCTGTGAGCCAACCCAGGAGCATCTAGGGTCGCAATTGGAGACCAACTTTTAACCCTTTTGGAGGAACTGCAAGGTTTACCCTTCTGATCATAGACTGTCTTCTAGGGCTTACATTTACATATAGATGTCTTAGTGCTTTCCTGTGTAATAATGCCGTGACCTCATGTGTCCTAAAATGTTAATATAGCTTGGTGTGTAGTGTAAGGCACATAGAAACTTACGTCTACCAAGAGTTGCCATGAAGGGCTCATTGGTGTGCTCGTTGATGAGTTGCTAAGAGAATGCGGTTTTGTTATTTCTTAGTTTGGAGTATGGGTGACTCTATGAAATAGTTAGCTCATGTGGCCGATTGCATGGGACGGTTAATCATTATTAGAGCTACATACCTGTCATCTTCACATGCTGTAGCTTTGATGGTTGGTTGCACTCATATCTCATAAGATGATCTTGTGGCTGTATGTGCTTGTATACATGCGTTTACCTTTGTAATTTCTGTGTTCAATAGGATGATATACTGTATACTCATTATTAAAATTGAATTCTTAACTCTGCTTGTTGGAGAATTCATTTGAGACAATGGTTCAATAACCTGTTTGGATGTAAAGACTTAATGTGATTAAGTTATTTCTGTAGCATATTTTATGTAACTAGTGTCATGCATTACATAGTACTTTTATAAGGAACTTCAGAGCTATGCTTGTGTTAGTCGACATACTTGCTGTCGTTGTTGTTTTCTTATATTCTCGTTATTTTGTACGGACATTTCCCAGACTGGTCATCCTGGTTGCGGTGTTGTCATGCCATCATTCCTTGATCTTAGGAATTACAGTTAAATATCTATGTGCTTGTTTATGAGCCTTGCAAGAGGTGTGATAATGTGTTGGGTGTACCCATGTTCATATCAGAATCTATGTTGACAATTGAATTATGAGATATGATTGCCAATGTGATTGATAGAAATACATGACGTGATGTGGCTTAGTTGCATTGAGGTGTATACTTTTGACATTTTAATAAGATTGAAAAGGCTATAGAATCATGTCGATGTGCTTGCCAGTTACTTGCGTGTTTCCATGAGTTGGAGATGATCAGTTCCATATGGAAAATGTGGGGTACAGCTCTCTATTAGCCAAGCTATTGTGGTTGCCTTGACATCTTGTTGCCCTTTTTATATGCACTTTGGGCAGGTATCTTTGTTTAGTTTGTGCAGTTGTAACATGAGACATTAGCATAGAGGCTGCTAGAGTAATTACTCGGAGCTTGGGCAAAGGAAAAAGAAGAAGGGAGAAGTCACTTTTAGCATACATTGCCTCCTAGATTACTCCTTTGCTTGTTAATTGATAGTCCCATGTATTACCCTACGATTTACGTATTATATATGGATAGTATTGAGTGGTGTTGTTGATTATTCTTGATTTTGAGAAGTGTTGAGTGTTGTCCTATATAATGTGATGTCGTTGTGGCTCGGGGTGTCCTTTAAGCAGTGTTGTTGTTGGCATGATGCTCGGTGGTCCTAGTGATGCTTTTACTATTCTACTGTGAGTTGGAAGTCCTGGCTGATGGACTTGATTCTAAAGTGATTTAATTTCCTCATGTTTAGAATGAAGTTGCCTTAGTTGACTGCCTTGATATGATCATGCCTTGTTCTGTGTGGGTGACCCTGAATGAAAAGCTCTAAAATATTAGCTCATGTTAATGCATAACACAGAGTATCAGTTACTATACTGGCATTGCTTAGATTCATATTTGAAAGTTTGTATTTGTTTTAAAATAAGTTTGATATGCTTATCCATGCCAACTCATTTGCCCATCTTCTATGCTATTTGCCTCGGCGCCTTGATAGAGTTAGTAAACGCTTGAAGAAGATTGGCAAAGAGGAGACTGGATACCATAAACCTTTGGTTTTACTAATTTGAAGAACTATATTTAGTTCTAAAGTATGATTTTAGATTTTATTGTGGGATGCGTGGCTAGTACCATGTGTATGCGTATTTCGTGTACAACTGAATTGTCAACTTTAGAATTTCGAGGACAAAATTCTTTTAAGGGTCAAGAGTGTAATACATGTGCTCTCTTTTTTTAGTTTAAGCTAACTACTCTGTTTCATTATATTACGAAATCGTATTTTATTATTTAGTTAAGTTAGATTAATATTGATATGCTTGCTTAAGTAATAATTTTATTAAAAAGAGAATTATTATTATTATTAATTTTGAAATTTTACGTTAATCTTAATAAGCGTTTATAATGATTTTTATCAAGTACTAAATTGAGTAGATTTCTTACTACGGTTGGATTGTCAAGCCTTAGAATTAATTTCATCGAATATTAGACCGAGTGTTATCAACGGGAGCAAATAAATCGACGAGCATTAGAATTAATGGCTTGAATTTAGGCTACGAGGTACAAAATTAATTGGGCTGAGTAAATATTAGATGATTAGTAGAACCAAAAAAAAAGATAAAAGGGGCGAGAGCCCCAGCTCAGAAAAGAAAAGAAATAGCAAGTCGAGGCCCCGATGCCCTTCACGCGAAGAGGGGTAGAGCGCCCTGGCTCTGCAATTCGGCACCCTCCACCATAAGCAAACCGTGAAGAGAGAGAGAGAGCGAGCTGGAGCCCAGGAAGCAGCGAGGCGCGGTTAGACCTGGCAAATGGGTCATTCGGTTCGGATACGGGTTGGGTAAAGTTCGGGTTGGGTCATGTTCGGGTTAAGTGATATATCGGGTCGTTTCGGTTTGGGTCGGGTATGGTTCGGTTCGGGTCGGGTCGATTTCGGGTCAACCAATTTTTGGTGAAATACGTTCATCATGCCAAAACAAACAACTTTGTTGAAAATTTCGGGTCGGGTATGGTTTGGGTCGGGTCAATTCGGGTATCAGGTCCACTTTCGGGTGAGCATATTTCGGGTGTCGGGTTGGGTATGGGTTCGGGTCATTCGATTCGGGTTTCGGATCTCGGGTCAGTTTTGCCAGGTCTAGGCGCGGTGATATAGCTGGAGCATTTTTACATAATTCTCAGCATTATTTTCAATATTTTCAGCAATCTTCCCTTATTGTCAATTTTGATATTTTTGGAAGTTGGTTTTGTTAGTTATGGTTATGAAGCAGCAATATGAGCTCACTGGACTGAAGGTGGTTATCGAGAAAATAGGGGAGTAATCCCAATGTATGCCCAAATGCATTCTCTAGTGAATGAACGTGAAAGTAATACCAGAATTTGATGAGAATTCCCTCTTTCTCTCTCCCTTAGTATTCTCTTACTAGAAAATTATTGATCAGCGTCTATCGAAATCCTCTTTCTTTCTAATTTTGATTGATTTCCTTGAATGTTGTATCATTGGTATCAGAGCAGTGACCTGAGCCGATGAGAAAATCAATCTGACGCCAACAAGAGATCAGATAGCTATGGAAGATGCTCTTAAGGCCCTGATGAGGAACACAAAAATTGGATGCAAGGTCAGATCGATTTACAGAATCAAAGGCTCTTGGAGCAGCAAATTCAGATGACCAACCATCAACAGCAAATGGCTGAGCAACAAGCAGCGATGGCCCTTCAACATCAACAGCTCATGACCCAGATATTAGCCCAATTGCAACAACTAGAAGGTATAGGAATGCCTCGATATGATAATGTAGTGAGGAACTCTTTCCAGTTTAATCCCAAGGTAGAGTTTCCTAGCTTTGATGGAAATGATCCAAAGGGATGGATCAAAAAGTGCACTCGCTATTTCACTCTTTGCAAAATTAGTGATGATCAGAAAGCTAATTTAGCTTCTTTGCATTTAAAAGGAATTGCAGAAACTTGGTTTAGTAGTTATGTGATGGGCAGACGAAATGTCACTTGAGAGGAATTTATTATTGATGTGTGTGCTCGATTCAAGGACAATTTGGGTAGTAAAGTAGTTGAGGACTTTAATAAACTTTGTCAAATGGGATCCTGGGATGATTATTTGGCTAAGTTGGAAGAATCGAAAGCCTTAATGCTCATCAAAAAACCTACTATACCAGAGAGTTATTTCTTAGAAAGTTTTATAGGAGGTTTGCCCTCAACGGTAAAACCCATAGTCAGGGCCTTCAACACCACTACACTCAGTCAAGCTATTGAGATAGCTAGACATCAAGAGGAAACCATCCAAGCCTTGAGAATCCCTCCTGACAAATCACAGAAACCATATTCCAGCTGGTCTAGGCCTACTTTACCAATCTCAGCTTCACAAAATTCAACCTACACCAAACCTTCCCATATCCTTAAACCTATCCTGCCTACCCCAACTCCACAAACCAAATTACCATCCACCTCTAACCTTGCCCCAAACTTGATGTTCCTGCTATTGGTTGGCAGAAACCTACCAGATATATACCGACTAATGAGAGGGCTGAGAAGATAGTGACGGGATTGTGTTACTACTGTGACCAACCTTTCGAAAGGGGGCATAAGTGTGGCAGTAAAGGGAAATAATTGTTCTTGGTGGAAGTGTTGGATGAGGAGGAAGAAGAGGAACAGACTTAGGAAGAGGTGGTTGAGGCAGTGGGTGAAGAAGTGGTGCCACAGATATCTATACATGCTATGCGTGGAAGAGTTGGCTTTCAAACCATGAGGGTTACTGGTCATGTGGGAAAGAAAACTATACACATCCTTATTGATTCAGGCAGCACTCATAATTTTTTGGATGAAAAATTAGCAAAAACCTTAGGATGTTTATTGGAGCCAGTGGCTGCTTAATAAATTACCATAGCTGGTGATAACCAGTTGCAGTGTCATTATATTTGTAGAAACTTCAAGCGGTCGCTGCATGGAACAGAAATCCAATCTGAAGCGTATTTACTTCCCTTAGGGGCTTGTGACTTAGTATTGTGAGTCCAGTGACTATCAACACTGGGAACTATCAAATGGAATTTTAAACAGCTCACGATGGAATTCAGACAAGGGAATAGACAATTCATTTTGAGGGATATTAAGAAAAGCAAGGTTCAGCTAATGTCTCAGGAAAGCCTTCCTAGGGCCCTGAAACATGCAACTCAGTTGTTTATGCTGCTGTGGGCTCCTAGTGTCACTGAGACCTGCATGACTGTTGAGGCCAAGGAATCAGTGGAGACACCTAATCAGCTGCAATCTTTACTGCAACTCTACTCTAACCTTTTTCGGGAACCAACTTCTTTGCCACCATCTAGAGGCCATTTTGATCATATGATACCATTGAAGGTGGGAGCCTCTCCCATTAATCTAAGACCTTACAAGTATCCTCTTAAGCAAAAGGATGTTATTGAGCAGTTGGTTCAGGAAATGCAGGATAGGGGTATCATTCAAATCAACTCCAGCCCCTTTGCTTCCCCTGTGGTGTTGGTGGGAAAAAAGATGGCTTACGGAGATTATGTGTGGACTACAGGGAGTTCAATAAGCAAACTGTGAAGGACAAGTTTCCAATTCCCATTATCGAGGAGTTACTAGATGAGTTGGCTGGGTCAAGAGTCTATTCTAAGATAGACCTAAGGTCAAGGTACCACCAAGTGAGAATGCAAATAGATGACATTCCCAAAACTGCATTCAAAACACACTCAGGACACTATGAATATCTAGTCATGCCTTTTGGGCTAACAAATACCCCAACAACTTTTCAGAGCCTCATGAATCATGTATTCAGGGACTTTCTTAGAAGATTTGTCTTAGTCTTCTTTGATGATATACTCATTTACAACAAGAGTATGGAGGAACATGTGACACATGTAGAGTTGGTGTTTCAGCTCATGAGTAAGCATCAGTTGTTTGGAAAGATGAGTAAGTGTTACTTTGGCTTGCCTGGGGTGGAGTATTTGGGATATTTCATTTCAGGACAGGGAGTTGAGATAGACCTCAGTAAAATTGAAGCTATAATCAAGTGGCTTGCCCGAGGAAATCAAAAGGAGCTGAGAAGTTTTCTTGGATTGACAAGCTATTATAGAAGGTTCATAAGTATGTAGCCATTTGTAGCCTCCTAACTGATTTACTAAAGAGATATGGCTTCAGTTGTAATGAAGAAACCAAAGATTCCTTTGACACTCTTAAGAAGGCTATGGCCTCTACTCCAGTTCTTGCCCTTCCAAATTTCAATCTTCCATTTGAGATTGAAACTTATGCATCCAGTACAGTTATTGGTGCAGTTTTACAATAGAACTGGCATCCAATTTCTTTCATAAGCAAGAAACTGGGGCCCAGGTGGCAAGGTTTATCAGCATATGAGAAGGAATTGTTGGCAATAGTTTTTGCTATTCAAAAGTGGGGGCAATATTTGCCTGGCAGACCTTTTATAATCAAGACAGGTCAGAAAAGTTTGAAATATCTTCTTGCTCAGAAAATTTCAACACCCTTCTAACATTTCTGGTCGGCTAAACTTATGGGCTTTGAATATGAAATACAATACAAGAGTGGACAAGAGAATGTCAGATGCCCTTTCTGAGGCGCAAAGGGCAGAGTAATTACTGATGGTTGTGACTATAGTTCATTCTTATTTAATGAATTTGATTGAACACTCTTGGAAGGAGGACCCTATACTGCAGGCTGTTATCGAAGAAAAGCAACAAAATACAGACCATCACCCTAAGTACCAATTAGTGAATGGTCAGTTGAGGAGGAAGGGAAAATTAGTGATTAGAGCAAGTTCAGATTTGAAGCTCAAAATTTTTCAATGGATGCATGCGTCTCTGGGGACATTCTCGCAGGGATGCCACACTTAAGAGGGTTATACATTTTTTCTTTTGAAAAGGAATGAATAGGGATGTACGGAAGTTTATAAGGGAGTGTGTGGTTTGTCAAGCTAGTAAGTATAATACAAATGCACCTTATGGGTTTTTGTAACCTCTCCCTATTCTAACAGCCGTATGGGAGGACATATCCATGGATTTTATAGAGGGGCTTCCTAAGTCTATGGGAAAAGAGGTGATTTGGGTGGTGGTGGACAGGCTTAGCAAG
Source organism: Selenicereus undatus (assembly GCA_017589665.1). NCBI lineage: Eukaryota > Viridiplantae > Streptophyta > Magnoliopsida > Caryophyllales > Cactaceae > Selenicereus > Selenicereus undatus. The sequence goes on from JACYFF010031955.1 coordinate 73,566,037, forward strand.
TATGCACACTTTATAGCTCTATGTCACCCTTACTCTGCTGAGACAGTAGCTCAGGCATACTTGACCAATATATACAAACTCCATGGATCGCCAAAGAGTATTGTCAGTGACAGGGATACAATATTTTTGAGCACCTTTTGGCAATACTAGTTTTCGACCTTGGGAGTTGAGCTGCATATTTCTTCTGCTTATCACCCTCAATCTGATGGACAGACTGAGGTGCTCAATAGGTGTTTAAAACAATATTTGAGATATATGTGCTCAGGGTCTCCAAAAGATTGGTACAAATGGCTATCTTTAGCTAAATTCTAGTATAATACCACTCACCACTCGGCCACCCAGCTTACTCCATTTGGAGTGCTTTATAATCAACCTCCACTCACTCACTTACCCCACCTTCCTAAAGAATCTTATAATGTTATGATGGATAGAGGATGCAGAGACAGAAGGAGATGATTAAGCAGTTGCAGCAGAATTTGCTTAAGCCATAAAATAGAATGGAGAACTTGGTTGATCAGCACAGAACAGAGAAAACTTTTCAGATTAGCGGTTTGGATGAGATTGCAACCTTGGAGGCAAGTTAGTGTGCAACATAAAGGGAATGCTAAACTTGGCCCTAAATACTTTGGGCCGTTCAGGATACTTAATAAGGTGGGTTCAGTTGCCTATAAACTGGACCTCCGTCCTGAAGCTCTCATTCATCCCACAGTTCGCATCTCTCAACTGAAGCTTTTTAGGGGGCAACTTCCTAATCAATTGTACATTCCTGACTGGCTCAGAAGCCTTTCTGTGGAGGGTAGATTGATTCCTCAAAAGATCTTGGCAAGGAGAATAGTAACAAGAAAGAACAAGGCTGCAGTACAATATTTGGTATAGTGGGAAAATTTTACTGAAGAGGAAGCCACATGGGGGTTTTATGATGACTTTGAAGTGAAATATCCACAGTTTCTAATATGAAGTTCAGCCTTGAGGACAAGACTGTTAAAGGGGGCAACTTTGATACAGCTGGAGCATTTTACATAATTCTCAGCATTATTTTCAGTACTTTCAGCAATCTTCCCTTGTTGTCAATTTTGATATTTTTGGAAGTTAGTTTTTTAGTTATGGTTATGAGGCGGCAAGGTGAGCTCACTGGACTAAAGGTGGTTACCGGGAAAATAGGGGGGTAATCCCAATGTATTCCCAAATATATTCTCTGGTGAATGAATGTGAAAGGAATACCAAAATTTGATGAGAATTATCTCTTTCTCTCTCCCTTAGTATTCTCTTACTAGAAAATTGTTGATTAGCGTCTATCGAAATCCTCTTTCTTTCTCATTTTGAGTGATTTCCTTGAATGCTGTATCACGCGGCGGTGGCCAGCCAGATCGCAACGTCACCATTAGCCGGGCTCGAGCCCAGTGTCACGCGAGGCAGGGTCTGCGAAGCTAAGGTTTCAAAACCTCGTACACCACCACCATTTGCACCCATTGAACAAGAGAAATAGGCGAAAGAGAGAACTAGAGCGGGTGTCATTCAAGCAGTAGCAGTCGCACACACTGACGTAGGGAACTCGGGCAGAATCTATTCTTAATATGTTCCAGGCACAGGGGTAGTGCGAATAGCAGCGATGGGAGGAAGGAACGATATTCAGTTTACACTAGGAATCGTCCATTCAACCCATAAATCAGGTCCTTAGGCTTAAAGCGTGTTGAGATCGCGAGTATTCTACCACAAGAGGGGGGGTGAATTGTGGTGTCTGATTTTCGCGTTGTGAGTAACAAACACCCCTGTGACTTGTTTGCAGAGGGTGTTCTCAAGTATTGCAAATGCGAAAATTACCAAGATAAATGCGGAAATTAAAGCACATACAATTTTTACGTGGAAAACACCTCTAGCCCAACTGAGGTGTGAAAAACCACGATCTACCTCGTGTAGGATTTAACCACTTCACTAAACCGGGCTTAACTCGTTACAAATGTAACAAACCTTGTCATAACCTTGCAACCACGTAACCTCCTTCTCTAAGGCAGATTACACCACGTCTAAATCTCACCAGATTGGACACATCCAAAGTCCACACGACTGAGGACC
>JACYFF010031955.1:73568119-73626958 GCA_017589665.1 Selenicereus undatus
GAATCACCTAAGTTTGGAAAATGATTTTCAAGAAAAATACTCCCAACGGCTAGTGACAAGTTCTTTCCAAGTTATAAGGGATTTGTTATCTTAAGAGATAACCCTTATCTTCCCATAGCGTGAAGAGGATTTAAAGAAGCGACCAGAAATCTCTTCAGTTTTTTGAATACTTATTAAAGCCGAAAATATGGGAAAAAGGAAATCTTTTTAGTTTTGGCAAATCTCCTATTTTCGCAAATCTCCCACAATATTTTCAGAAAAATATCCTTTCCAGAAAAATAGCAAACTTGGAGTTTAAAGAAATTATTCTGAAGATCTTGGCCAACCGAAATGAATTTTCAAAGATAACCGGGTACGGCCACTTTAATTCAGAAACACCCTAGGCACCCTGTTTGCAGGGTTGTTCGCAACTGGTGTTCTGAAGCACTTAGCGCAAATACCGATTCAAGAGTTGTTTAAAAAGCATTTTCAATATTGGCATATTAACAAGAGTCTAAATAAATAAAACCTATATACCCAAGACTTCTTGTTTTGAACCAGTCATCTTGTCCAAGATTTGCAGAGCTGCTGTGAACACCAAGGCCACCTTTTTTGCTGGGGTTGTTCTTTGCATTGCTAGAGTTCAGAAACTGATCTTCACATATAATCAACTCATCGAGGTGGTGTTCTTAACTTGATCGTGAGCCATCAAGGTATGAGACTTGTTCTTAAGAATTGTTATCACATGTAGCAAACCAGTTAATACAATAAAGGTTACAAACACCAGTTAGGCCTGTTTGGAGAACGTGTTTGGAGCAACATTACTTGGACAGATTTTTATACTTGGATTTGTTATCATCAAAACTTAAAAATAATAACTCAACAAAGCGAGGTAGGTGTTCATAATCTCCTCAAATTATTGGTATTTCGCAAAATTTTACTAGTTGAGATATTGAGTAGTATGCATTTCAATAGATTGCATGAACCCGTTTGAGGATTTAGAAGGTGTCATATTGCAGAATTTAAGCCAAAAATGCCTTGATGATATTCTGATTTTCATTATGTGTGATAATTGTGGTTGCATGTTAGTTTGGTGATTCTCGAATGGTTCGATTATGAGAATCGAGTGATGATAATGTTGAATTGAATTTGTTTGCGGGTTTAAAAAGTGTTATTTTGCAGAATTTGAGTTAGTTTCTGCCATGATTATATTCTCATTTTAATTATGCATTACAATTTACAATTATTGTTGTATGTGAGTTTGGTGATTCTTGAATTTTTCCATTACAAGAATTGGGTGATGATAATGTTGAATCAAAACTGAATTGAGCAGTTCATGAACTTGGGGTGAATCATTGAGGAAAATTGAGGCCTTTTGTAGGAGGTACCATGAGGAGGAAGCCCAGAGTGTTAAATTGTTTACAATATTGCAAATTGAGCCCAAAGTGTAATAGTAGGCTTATTTTGTTGAATTACTTAAATTGAATGTGTTTATAAACTTATTCTATTGAATTACTGAAAGTGAAAGTGGTTATAAGTTGATTATGCTAAATTACTAAAACTAAAATTAGTTATATGCTGATGTTACTGAAATTACTTGTGGTGAATTATCTTTAAACTGCAGTACAATTTAGTTGAATGGTTCAGCTAAATGGTTTGACGAATTAAATCATTGAAATGAGAACATGAATTGAGCTAGGTTCTTCTCCAAGAATATGAACTTGTTTTAAATTTCTCTTTTTATTTATGAAGGCTTGAAACGAATTTAGAAATTACTAAAAAGTTTAGTTGCCAAATCAAGTTATGATTTACGTATATTAATAGGTTGTTTAAAGAGTAAGATTTTGAGTTCGTGAACTTGGAATGAACTAAAATGACTTGCCCTTTTTTAGGCAACGATTTATGAACCGATAACATGGTTATGGAAATTATTTTGGCCTAACAAGCATGATTATGGTTTTGTGAACGAATTATTGAAATGAAAAGGCTTATTACTTACTTGAAGATAGGAAAAGTCTTTATTACTTGTGACAAGAGTTTGAATAACTAAAATGACTTGGTTTAATGAAGATTGGCTAAAATAAGTGCTTAATGAGTGGCCATGATTAGGGAACAGACCCGATTTGTGGGAACCCTAATGCCTAGGGAGTACATCTAGAAGTGGGAACCCTAGAAGACCCTGACAAGGGTAAGGTCCAATGTTATGTTATGCCTCGGGGATAATGTGAATTGTGAGTGTAGATCTCATGTAGGGTGAGTGTAGATCTCCCCTAATTAGCACATTATGTAATGTTACACTAGAATGAAATGATTTTATTTTCTCGATATGTAAGTAAATTGTTTGGGTTCTTACTTTTGTTATTTTAGGAATTTAGAAAAGAGCATAACTCCTTAATGGGCTAAATTTGAATGTAAATTACTCGTTTTAGGGCGAAATGGTTTAATTCTGTTTTAAATGTGTCAATGAGGTTTTCTTTTCCTTCTTGGCCCTTGTTAAGTCACCTTACACGGCTGTAAGTTCAAATGGCGATCGTTAGTGAGGTGTAGATGCTAAAGTGTGGCCATTAGTCTCAGTGAATTCAATTATATTGGAGAATGAAGTTTTCTTTTAAACTCTTACTCACCTAATACGATAATAATAGTATAAATGTGATGTACTTGATACTTATCGGTATTGCTTGCAACTGTTTTGTTTTTACGGTGTTGAGGGACACTCAGTGAACTTGTGAATAGCTCATTCCCTCTCTACTCCCCTTTTTCCCAGGTTCTTAAAATGACAGGTAGAACTTGGTTCACATAAGTCGAGGTGGAATCTACCTTGGTGCTCTAGAAATGGAATTATATGTCTTGTATGTGAACGTATGTTTAGAAACATGTTGTGATGTATTTTAAGCTCTTGACTATATGTAAGCTAATTACTGAAGTCATGTAATGCATATTGTCTAGAAGTCGCACTGTATGAACATGTGAGCCAACCATCTGAATAGTCAGTCATCTTTAGCTAGAGTTGTTTATTTTTTTTGGATGTAAACCATAGTACTCCAAATGTGTGATATGTTGAGTTGTACTTTTCATTGCTTTCCTATTATTGGACTTTGTAATTCGGTGTACTCCGAGCTTGTTTCCCGTAGAGCTGTGGTCTCCGACGTGCAATCGTTGAGCTTGTGAGTATGCCTTTATGTTGTTATTCATTGTAGGGACCCAATGTAAGGCTTTAAGCCTGGTATATGATCAATTTTTAGGTGGAACTCTGTCCATTTCCCTCCAAAATTCAATAATTCACTAACACTTCTAGCCCTAGTGTTAAGGGGTGTTACAGAGACAAAGGCACATGATATAGAAGACATCATACCTTTAATTGAGGAAATTTAGGTAACTACAAGTGAACATAAAGGAAAAGAGAAAAATGGATAATTTAGAGGCCAAAAATGATAAGAAAGAGGAAGAATAAAAGAAGACAAACAATGCAGTGGAGAAAGAGAAGAAGTTTGATGCCAGTTTCACTTCCAAGCTTGCTCCACCCAAGGAGTCTAAAGTTACTCCATTGACGTTTTCACACACCATCAAATAAGCTCTCTCCTATCCCTAAACAACTTCTTTTTTTTAAGTTGGTTCTTTTCAAATAATGTTTTAATGGTTTGGTTATGTTTTGGTATAATTCAGGATCATTAAAGTAATGAATTGAGAGAGAATTGGATTTGGTTAGACAATGTATAGTTGATAAACAAGGATTGATTTTTTAGCGTACAGAATGTATCTTCAAATATTCAATAAAAGTAAATGATTACTTCATTCCTGATAGTTATTTATATCATTTGTGGATAACGGCATATTCTGGATTAGAATTTTATTTTTGGGAGTACTACTTGATCATTCTGGCCAGTATAAGAAATGAAATATCCCAAAATTCTTAATCTTAGTTTAACATTAATGATCATATATTTTCTTTACTAACCTTGTAATGTTTTAGCCAAATTACTTGAAATACTTGTCCAAATATTTTCCTATTATTTGATTTAATTTCTTTATTTATAGTTATTCAATTTAATTTCCTTATTTTAGACCAAAGCCAAAGTATTTATTTAAATTTTGCAAAGAAACTTTTATAAATATACGAATTTTCTTTCTTAGACATTTATATTAATGATTTTTGCAAATATTTCAAAATTACTAACTAATTGAAATTTTTTGAAAAGAAATCTAAATTTTTAATTTCCTCATGTTACTTCTCCATTTCCCCCAAAATTACCGCTCACAAAAAATATTTGCATTATTTATTTATTTTGCAATTGCTATTCAATAGTTAGTACATTCAACTTATTTTATTATTTAATTATAAGTTGTTTTAATGCCTCATAAAGTCATTCTTTTTATTATTTATATATTTTACATTAAAACCTTCAATTTCTTTTTTGTTCTTTTGTATCTCAGATTTTTATTCTCTATAATATTGTTTTACATAAAGTACTCCAATTTTCCTAAACATTTTCAATAGTAATCTCTTTCCTTATTTCCAATTTCATAAATTCCTAATAATATATCAAAAATATAAATGTTTTTCTAAATTCCCATTTACTCTTTTTTCTAAAAATTCAGGTAATGACTTATTTTCTTTACTAAACATTTTTATATATAAGCACTACGAAGACTTTAAATGATTGTAAATTACCAATTAATCTCAATTTTTTTTAATAAATTCTAGATTCCTATTTCTGTAATTTTTTTATTAATAATAAAATATTTACCTAAAAATAATGATTTATTTGCCTAAAAAATGAAAATGTTGTTTACAGGTTACATTCCAGGCATGTGTCGTATACCTTCTATCGTCTAAATCAATCCCAATGCCTAAATCCTTTCTCGCTGACCTCAACATAAGGTAAGTGTAACTTGTGAAGTGAAAAGCTTCACCCAATCAAGATTTCAGTCACTTATCAACCATTAATGATGTCTACCTCCTCTTGCCAGCGTTGAACTCTCCCTCTGACGCTCCTGGAAGTTCCACATGAAAGCTGGAGCTTTGCAAAGATGACGAAGGGGCCATGCATTTCTTTGCCAATAAATACTCAGGTTCAAATACCCATGACCACAACCGTTCCTTCCCTTTCTCTATCTATTAGAAAGTTGGGATTATGCTCACGTTCCATCACCAAACCCCAAAAAAATGCACAACCATTGTCACTATCTCATCGTTTTCATACTTTGTTGTGGAGAGCATTTGATTTTGTTTGAAAACCGCCATGGCCAAGGTTATAGTCGCCTACCATCAACTTCCAACATCCCCTCAACCCATAACATACTTGACCAAGCTAGCCATCGCCACCACGAACACCACCATGAACCTCCCTTTGCCCCACATTTTCATCCCTTTGTTTCATGGTTTTGTGCTGCTATGAAAATCTAGTCACCAATAAGTAAGTACATTACTAATGGCCACACAGCAACCATCCACCATCCTAGACCTTCCATAAACGCTACCCAAAACGTCACTTTTTCACTCCTCACCTGGGGCTTCGACCTACCGATTTTCGGATAACTTCACTGGTCGCCATGGTGGTTCGAGACACCTCTAAGTTCGTTCTAACCTAATCTAAGCCACCTTGTCAAAAAACACCGGTGCGTGTAACACATACACTTTCCTTCTCTCGTAAAATGGTAGGTGAATGCCCCTATCCCTCCTCCTTTTTTGCAAACTAGCACCATTGTCACGACCGAGCCAATCACCAGTACACCCTATGCAATGACCTCTCTCGATCCATGGCCTTGGTAGTCAACCTCGACATTTACACCACTCCCACAAATCCTTTACATTGCCCTTCACAACCAATCTTATGAATCGAGTTCATGACTCTAAATGCCACTATGTTTTGCATCTTGTTCCATAATGCCACTATGTTTTTGTTCTTTACTTATATGCCACTATGTTCTGCATTTTTTTCCCTAAATGCCACTATATAACTTATTAACCTGCTACAACAGGTAATCTAGAACTTTAAAATTTTTTGCTGAGTAAATAAAATTTTAAAAAGTGAAAAAACATGAAATTAAATATTTTGTGTGAAAAAAGAAAATCAATAAAATTTTCGGGTGTACCCAATCCCACCCTTTGCTGGCCTTACAGATCCTCCTGATAATCCATCTGCCGTCGCTTGTCAAAAGCCTTTTGTGTACGTAGCTGGCGTGAGTTAGGGTTATGGCACTCAATGGTGGTTGCGAGTTCAGTTATGAGATTGGAGATGTGCCCATAAGGTAATGGTGGATGCAAGTAAATGGAGACGAGGGGTGATGATTGTTACGATTGTGGTGGTGAAATGTGATGAGAATTTGGATGTGAATTGTGATTTCATCTTCCTTGAGAGTTCGATCGACTGCCAAAGACAAAGGAGAGAGAGCGGTTGCAGTCAAATACTTGAAAGAAGATGTGCCATCAGGGAAAGGCAACCAACCATTAATGATGATCAACCGTAGAGGAGAAGGTGGTCGGGTATTGCCGACAGCCGGTTGACACTCCTATGGCCGATACACGACAACATTTATACTAATGCTTGAGATACAAGTTTGGATAGGTGAGGGAGAGTTGGATGGGGCCCAATAAATTATTTTCATAATTTATAAAAAAATTTAAAATTATTTTTACATCTTTTCATGTTTTATATAAATTATCTCAGTTATTTTATTTAATTCATTCTTATTTCAATATTTTTTAAAGAATTTTTTTTATGTTGTGTAAATTTTCTATGTATTTTATAATTTCCTACATAATTTTTTGCATTTTGTAAAGTAGTTTACATAGATTTTTCAAATATTTTTTTAGTATTAAAAATATTTCTTTATTTTTTAATATCTAATATTGATTTTTATGAATTAATTTATAGTTTCTAACATTTTGAATTTTTAAATATTTTGTATAAATTTTCTAAACTATTTTATATTTCTTGCATATTTTTTGAAGAAAAATATTTAAAAATTAAAAGTGACCTGTTATATCATGTTAACAACTTATAAAGTGGCATTGTGGAAAAAAGATTATAACTTAGTGGTATATAGGTAAAGAAAATAAACATACTGATATTATGGAACAAAATGCAAAACATAGTGGCATTATGAGCCAGGAACTCCTTACGAATCTTAAAACCCAAACTTTAGATTTTCTAATTTTAGTTATCATGTGTGTGTATGTGTGTGCACGTACGTACACACACATATATTATAATTTGAATACAGTTAACTTATGAGCGATACGTAGGATCCTTATATATGGCATTGCCGTATCATAGGATGACGCTTAGGTGGGCCGTGCATTCAGTTACATATCATCATATGTTTATTGTATCCAATTACATAGTTGAATTGACGGAGAAAAATAACTTCATATAGTTAAGTACAAGGATGCTAAAAAGAAAGCTATTACAGTAGCAAAGAGTGACACATATGAAAGGTTATATCAAAAATTGGAGGCTAAGAAAGGTGAGAAGGATGTCTTGAAGTTAGCAAGGAATAGGGAAAAGAAAAAAAGAGATTTGGGAGATGTAAGGAACACTAACGGTGATGACGGTAAGGTCTAGTAGAGGAAGCAAAAATAAGGGAGAGATGACAGAGTTGCTTTTCTAAGCTCTTTAATGGAGAGATGAGTGAGAATTCCCAAAGTAATGAGAGAGGGGATCAGGAGGAGCAACAAAACTATATGTCCTGTTGCCGTGTTAATAAAACGGAGGTTAGAGATGCATTAATGAAGAGGAAGACTGGAAAGGTTGGGGGTCCAAACCTTATTCCTGTGCAAGTCTAGAGGTGTTCAGGTGAAAAAGGACTAAAATGGTTCACTGAGCTTTTTAATGTGATTTTTGAGACTACTAAGATGCCTTGAGAATGGAGAATTAGAACAATCTTCTCACTTTACAAGAACAAGGTGGTATTCAGGATTGCAATAATTATAGAGGTATAAAGCTGCTTTGAAGTTGTGGGAGATGGTGATTGAGAGTCCGTTGAAGAAGGATATTTCAATTTCAGAAAACCACTTTAGGTTTATGCAAAGTAGATCAATTACAAAAGCAATTTATCTCATAAGAAAGCTCATGAAATTGTACAGGGATATGAAAAAGAACTTTCACATGGTGTTCATATATTTAGAGAAAGCGTACGATAGAGCATCGCGTGAGGTGTTATGGAACTGTTTAGAGAGGGAAGATGTGTCGTTTGCGTATATATGAGCTATCAACGATATGCATGACGGAGTAAAAACATCTTTTAAGACTTTAGGAGGAGGCATAGAGGATTTTTCTATTGACATTGGGTTCCATCAAGGTTCAGCTTTAAAGCCATTTTCACTACTAGAAAAAAGGCTTCTAACGATGAAAAAGCTAGTCGCTAAAAGCATAATTTTCCATCTTAAAGGCTTTAACGATAAAAAAATGTTGGTCATTATTTGTCGTTATTGGTCCCGCCATTAATAGCTTTAACGACATGAAAATTTTTGTCATTATTCTAATAATAACGAAAAGAGATATTGTCGTTATTAGTTAACTAATTAACGACGAAAAATATAGTAATAACAACCACATTATTCATTGTTTATTTATGAAATTAGAAATAAAAAAAATTATAATATTATCAGTAACGACAACTTTGGTTAGTCGTTATTGTTTCAATAAAGACTAACGACAAAATATTTTGTCGTTGAAAATCACAAGCACCTGATGATAACGACCAATTATTTGTGTCGTTAATAATTCTGTGGAGCTAGTTTCAGCCGCATAATAACTATAATAGTAAAATGGATTAAATGGCTCTAGTAAATACTAGAAATACCAATTTTATATATATATTGAATGAAAAACAATTAGTTTGTAAGTGTTTTCCACAAAGCAAAACTATATATACAAGCAAAACTATATATATGATACATAAATCGTCTTAACTCTAGAAACAATTCAAGAAACTTCATGAGTTACGTTGTTCTTAAATTTGATGTCTAAACACATAAAAAGTTGGCTAAAAACAAGCCGAAAACTAATGATCTCGCATCTTGTAGCCAAATAGTGAAACAACACTAGAACTTGGAATAAGGATCCACCATCTTCATGTATCTATAAAAAAAAAAGTATTAGACCTTTATTCATAAAGAGAGAGATTACAAAAGTATGTACACCAAAAGTTTAGCATCAACAGTTAACTTCATCTATTACAACAATAATTTTAACCTAAGCCTTTTCAGTCTCGACACCACTTTGTAACGAAAACAATTGTGTACGTGACTACAAAAATCATGTTTTCAAGTGGAGGATGTTCTTGTCAGTTTGTACACCAAAAGTATGTACACCAAAAGTTTAGCATCAATAGTTAACTTCATCTGCAACAACAATAATTTTAAGCAAAGCCTTTTCAATCTCGACACCACTTTGTAACACCACTTATCCAAATATAACACATTGGTCAATGGAAGAGTACAGGTGTAATCCATTTCTTGAAGTGAAAACACACATATAAACATAAAAAAAGCTCCTATCAGTTTAAAAGGGAGTTCCTATCAGTTTCATGTTCTTACTTGAATCTTCTGTAACCTTAAGGATGTTATTTATGAGGAAATGACTGCATGACTTTTTGCACTCCCAAATATCTCTCATTCACTACAACACAACTAACACAACTAACACAATTAACACTCCCAAATATATTTCTCATTCAGCACAGCAGAATACTGCTCCTCAAGATATATCACTCATTTCACCATAACACAACAGAGCCTCACACCATCCAAATATCTCCCAACAAGTGCTTCTATTACCATTGCACAAGCTCATACACAAGAAGAATATACATGATGCAGCCAATGATTTGCAATTAAGTTGCTGCCAGCAAGTCATCAATTTGCTCCTAGACAACAAGTGAATACCAAATATACAAATACTGATCAAGAAGAAGGTAATGTCTTATAGATCTCAGCTTCCCCATCAGATCATACAGCACCAAGGAAATTGAAGGGGTGAAAACTAAGCAACTTAAAATTTCGAACAATTAGAAAGCTAAGGTTGATCTTCACAGCTTCTATAATCTACCCAAAAAAAAAAACGAATGAATTGAAGAAATAACTGTAAGGTACCTTTTCTCATATAAGATTCAACAATTAGAAAGCTAAGGTTGATCTTCAAAGTGCTCAATACTAGGGAATTTTTGACAACCAAAATCCCTCCAACCTCAAGACTTGGGCCGGGGGGGATATCCATTCCTTCTTCACTAGTATTAACCAGTTGTCGGAACGCGTTAAAGATTACTTATTTTCCTTAGTTTGATGGCTTCTCAAAGAAGGGGAGGGGAAGGAGAAAATATAGGTTTTATCCTGCAGTCCTACACTCTCAGACATAAGATTCTTTAGCACTGTAGGCAATTCTTTACTCTTTAAGCTGTTCAGCTTCAGGGGAACACTTGGTTTCAATCGTGAGGGATAAGGACTGTCTAGTATACTTTTATTTTGTATTGTGAGATCAACTAGACTTCATTGCTGACGAAATCCGGATTTTATCATTTGGCTTAATTAATGGAGTGCTTTGAGGTAAGCATGTCAATATGGCCACTGGGAGGTTGTTCAGACCTCGATACTTCTCAAAGTCACTGCATGTTCTTTCCCCTCTTGTTGCGTCAGCCTCCATCAAACTTAAATGGCATTAAGAGCATCAATAGACAAGGGTGGGCGTATTTCAATGAGCAGACTACCTTACTGGCGCCAATGCACTCCACTTGGCAGCTATGAATGGGCATAATCAGTGTATCAGACTCCTTCTGGCAGATTATATTCCTAGCATTCCTACTGCTAGATATATATTACAGAAGAGATCTGCAATCGAAGGTGGAAACTCAGAATTTAATGAAAGGTATCCCTTTGTGGCTAGTGCTTCGGTTTTCAGTCAGTTATTTACACCTCAAAAGTCAAAAGTCTTGATTTTTGTTTGATTCGCATGTCTTTGGACTAGTGCCCTTCTTCAGGTGATCACCAAACCAGCAGATAGAGGTGTCGCAGCACTTCATATGGCTGCGTTGAATGGGCAATTTGAGATTGTCCAATTACTTTGGGACCTTGGAGCTTCAGTTACAGCGATAACCATGGAAGATGGAGCTATAGATGATCTCATCAGTCATTATAAGTCTCTCTTCATTCCCTCCCCTCCCCCCTCTTCGTTTGGTGCTTAAGTTGGTTGGTTGCATTTATGCCTGATTGAATGATGAGTGTCGTCCGTGCGCTCTCAGGTTAGAGAAACTTAGAGAGAGAAGGTGAGTGGGGAAGAGAGAGAATGATAACGGCAGATGGAAAGTCCCTCAACAGCTGCCCCTCCCCAGTCCCCACGACGCACGACTTTTATTTTTCAGAAAACAAAAAAAGAAAATCAATTATTATTTTCAGCCTCTAGATTTAAAATGGATGGCTGTGATCACACCTAAAGAAGGGATCAATTTCTTCCCTCTAATAATTTTAACTTAGAAGGGAAAGTGTACTTTAATTTTCTGATCTTCATTTATATCTTCTCTCCCTACTTTATGTAAATTCCATCTCATTGACAATAATAACCGACATTATAAACATAATAACGGCCTACTTTTTTGTTCGTTATCTAGTGATGATTTTTTGAGAAAATAAACGACAAAAAATCACTTTTGTCTTTATTAAGAACATTTAACAATGAATTTTATGTTTGGTCGTTAAAAGTTGGTCGTTAAAAATTAAATTTCTAGTAGTGTTCTTTTTACTATTGTTATCGACAAGCTCACAAAAGGAATTCAAAACGAAGTACCATGGTGTATGGTTTCTGCTGATGATATTATTCTTATTGACGAGACTAGGAAAGGTCCTAATAGCAAGTTAGAACAATGGAGGTATACCTTAGAGCCTAGGGGATTTACACTAAGCTAATCAAAGACTTAATACATAAAACGTGGGTTCAATGGTGAGAAAGCGGCTGGTGAAGAAGTCACCATTGGTGGTATGGTAATACCAAGAGCCGAGAAGTTTAGAGAGTTACGCTTGATCATTCAGGAAAAAGGAGATATTGACGAAGATATTAACCAATGTATTAGAGTGGACAGGCAAAAGTGGTTCCAGAGTATTGTATGATAAGAAAATTCCTATAGAATTAAAAGCAAATTTTTGTCGCATGTAGTCAAACCAGCTTTATTATATGGTTTAGAGTGCCAACCAATCAAGAAGACTTAAGTCATGAGGTTAATGGTAGCAGAGATGAGAATGTTTTGATATATGTGTGGCTATACGAGATTGGATAGAATTCGGAATGAAGTGATTAGAGAGAAAGCAGCAGTTGCACCTATAGAAGATAAGATGCGGGAGACTAGCCTGAGATGGTTTGGTCAAGTTAAGAAAAGAAGTGTGAATGCACCAGTAAGGAGGTGCAAGACAATTAACCTTTCGGAATGTGGAAAGGTAGGTGATGACCAAAGAAAAGTTAGAACAAGGTGATTGAGTATGATTTGAAATTTATAGAACTAACAGAGGACATGGCTAAGGATAGAAGGTTGTGAAAATCAAGGAGTAAGGTTGCAAATCATTGTTGCATCCTTCTATTACTTAGTTTGGCTTTTGTTTAAGTAGTGATTAAGTAGTGATTGTTGTTGCGTCGTACTGACTTTATTCTATCTTGCGTTTGCTACATTCATGTAGGCTAGAAGATTGATCTTGGTAGGGTTATTATTATCGCACCTTTGATTGGTTACCATCATTGCATCTGGGTTATCACTCCCCCACCTATGATTGTTTAAGTGTAGGCTACTCTTTGCCAGATTAGTAATATGTTAGCCCTTGCTACTCAAGGTATGTACAACTCTTATCCTTCCTCTGTTGTTCATTCTAATTTAAGTTATTTAAAGTAATTGGGTCTTGTGTTTGTTACCTTTGTTTATCAAACGATTTTCAACTTCTAAAATAAGTTCTTGAAATTTTTTATGTGGGTCTATTGAAATTGGTATTTCTACTATCAATGATGTCTGTATAGGTAAGATTGCCTATATCTAGATCTCCCTAAATCTTACACTGAGAGTTATTATTATTGTACTCTTTATGTGATTTTCTACTGAGAAATGGAATTTTAAAGTTTTGAAAAAAGAACAAAAGGGAGAAAGATAAATTAACTGCCATAAAATGAAACAACGTCCACTACAAATATCATGGTGATCACTGTTAGATTTTCAGAGGTAGACAAAAAATATCAACATAATTAGGTAAAATACTTTATGAATGGGAAAATGGCACAACAATATCCAAGTAGTTTTATAATGATGTTTCTACAAAACGAAAAAAAAACACATTTTTTTCGTAATATGGCATACTATTATACTAATATAATAATATAGAATGAATGATCATCATATTTAGAAATCACAAAGCAAATAAAAATTTTCAGATAATTAAATGGACAACATTTTACATATGAATGAAGATTGGAAGAAAAATATCCATGTTGGTTTACATTTTGATAACGTCAAAAGATAATCATACTTTCTTTAATGTTAGATAGTTACTTGAAATTATTACGAAAATGTAACTAAATATTTATTTGGATTGAAAGTACAGTTGGAATATATGGGAAAATAATTATATTTCACTTTTTCCTAAGATTATATGCTAATACTAATAAAACAATATGTCCCCTTGAAATACTTGTTGAATATAGTTGATTAATCTGCAAGAATTTCGATATCAAAATCTTTTTTAAAAATAATTATCATTAATCATTCCAATTATCATTACATATTGTCATCTCCAGACATCACCCTCTGAATAACGTAAAAAGGAAATGTTTACCGAATATGTCTTTTAATAAAAAGTGAACTCAACTACATGATAATCGCATTTATTATCGAACGTTATTGTCTTAAAAAATATTAACAAATTCACTACTATTGAGAAAAAAAAAAAAACTAAACCAAATGATATTGCCATTTATTGAGGATCATTATTTTATTTTTTAATCCAACAAATTCACTAGTGTTGCAAGGTGGCAAATAACCAACGTAAGAGTCCCTTCTAAACAAGCCTAATGGCATTAATGACAAGAAATGCTAAGGGCGGACAACGGGGTGAAGTTTATGCCAGTTATAAGACTAGGCTTAATATTTTTAACGAATCAATGGTTGTGTAAATAATGATGTTTCATTTGCCTAACTTTTATTTGAAAAGAATCAAATGCCATTACTCTTGCTTATAAATAGCAGTTCTCAAGCATGCATTACTAACATTGAGCATCTTCTTTTTAAACACTAAAATATTGGTCAACTACAATGTGATTTTTTGGGATGAGAGAGGTTGATTGGCAATCCCTGGCCCATATAGTAATTTTTTATAGTTCTCTAATTTCATACACCGCATCAAGTATATATCAGTTTATTGTCACATCTAAAGATCGGTAGTTTATGAAATGTCATTTTTTTAAAAGAACACATAAATGATATCTTGTAGATGGAATTGACTTATTATTTCATCTTTAAATGTCGTCTCAACTAAGCTTTTTTGTTTTGGTTTTTCTTTGTCTTTCATTTATCTATAATTCTATCTATTAGTTGTATACATTGGTAAAAAAAAAAATTAAATTGCATAGGAAAACTTGATATATTTTGGTTGACGTATTTTATTTGGTGTAGATAATGTTAAAAATATATTGTGATCCCACAATATTAGAAAGTACCCTATTTAATCATTTGATTATTTTTCATGAATTGTAGTCCCTGATCATAGGTTTAACCATTTACATGTTTTCCTAACAGCACTTTATTTCATTCTTCTTCATGTTGATCTTTTGTGTTGTTCTATTTTGTTTCTTTCATTTTAATTAGTACTAGTTGTGTAGAATTTAATAGGTATGACTAAGAATGTTTTATGCCTATTAGTCACACTAAATGGGGGACAAAATAGTTGCATTTTGCTAAAAAGAAGTAGTAACTAATAAATTTTTTTTTTCTAGTAAAGTAATCCATATTGGGTTCATAATAGTCCAATTTAAAAATTTTATTTTATTTTTGAGGTTGGCACTAATTTAGTCATAATCAATATATTAACCAAAACTTGTGGAATATGCCACCCATTCAAGTATTGCCTTCAAGTTTCCTCTCCGTGGATGTCATCCTCTAGCTTTTTCTCCTAAACCCTAATGTCGATCTTTAGCGTGTGAGTTTCCCATCTTCATGCCTGTATAGGGTTGCTGTCAAAGTTTAAGCCTCGGTTCACAGGCATTGTTTACCAGCGGCTCTGTCTGGGCTTTGGCTTTGGGTCCTTTTTTCTTGTTTTGTCGCGTTGTCAACGTTTTGTTGATCCCTTCGGAGTTTGACCATGGTGGATGATTTCAAAGACAACCAGAAGAAACTCAGACCCATTGAAGTTGAGGATGAAGTTATTGACTTTGACCCTAAGCAGGATGAGGACATAAAGGCTCAAGTCTCTCCTTGATTGGTTAGGAAGCTTAAGACAAAGAGCCCTTTTTATCCTAGCACTCTCAAATAGACTATGTGCAATGTTTGGAGACCTGCTCAAGGGCTTGTGATCATTGATTTGGACCAAAACCTCTCTGCTTTCCAATTTTTTTCTCAAGGTGACAAGAATTTGTCTTAGATGAGGGGCCATAGACTTTTGATGGACATGTCCTTCTCCTCAAAGAGCTGGATGCTAATGAGAAATCCTCCAAGATTGAATTCACTATGGTTAGACTCAGTCCAAAGATTGATGATCTTCCTATGCAAGTTTGCTAAACATTTAGGTAAAAAGATCAAAAAATACGTTAAGGTTGATACCTAAAGATTATGGTTGATTATGAGTTAAACAAAACACTACATAGGCGCTTGATGCTAAAGTTGAATAATGTACCCACCTGGTTCAGAATGAAGTACATAAAGCTCCTGAACTATTGTTACGTTTGTGCTCTCTTGGGTCATGTACCCAAACGATGTGGACTCTATGACCCTAATATCCCTAAGACTGAGTTACATTATAGCTTCTAGATCAGAGCCTCACCTATCAAAAAGAAAGCAAAACATAATGTGAAGGAAATTCTTCAGAAATGTTAGCAGTTACTTGGATTGTCGGGGACCAATAGCAATAACAGGGCTAAGCTAGACTTGATTTCAGTAAACTTGTCACCTCAGATATGAATATTGACTTAATTCTTTACTATTAATAATGAGTTGACAAAGAGCAAGAAGGAGGACTCGAACATTGGGAATGCTTGGGAACCAAAGTTTAGAATTGTCAACAATGCCACCTTTAAATAAGTGACAAAGTTGATTCATAGCCTTATTGAGCAAAATGAGTCTTCTAAGCCTAAAATGTGGGGGCCTTCGAAAACCCTATGGAATTGAGAACCTCTGGCACATCATTGGAGGCTATAAGCCTTGTTTGGTTTTCGTCTCCGAAAGCAAACTGATGGACATTCAAATGAAGATTTTGTTAACCATCTAAATGATTTCCAATTGTTTATGTTGACCTTAGGGGTCATTCTGGTGGATTGGCAATGCTATAAAAAAGGCATCTCGACATCCACATGTAGTCAATGCTCTTTCAACCATATTGGCATTTTGGTAAAATGGAAGCAGAGGGATCATGAATGGAGGCTCACAAGCATCTATAGCCACCCAGAAGCTCAAGATAAGCTTATAACTCATGACCTAATCTTGGATATGAAACACTAGTCATCCTTACCTTGTATAATCGATGGCGACTTGAATGAAATACTCTCTAATTTGGAGGAGCAAGGAGGCCCCATGAAGTCTTAAACTACCCTGGACACCTTTAAAGATACATTGCATGTTTGTGACCTTTTATGACCTTGGCTTTATGGGTCATAAATTTCCTTGGTGGAATCGTTAGAAGAATGAGGATTTTGTTAAAGAGACATTGGATAGGTTTTGTGCTAATTTGAACTAGAGCTCTCTTTTTCCCTTCACACAGCTAACTCACCTAAATGATGACTTCTTAGATAATCTATTGATCTGCCTTTGGTTAAAGGTCGTCACTGGTGGAGTCCCCACCACCGTAGACGAGGAAGAAGGTCCAACAAGTCATACAAGGTCCAATACAAGCTCCAAAGTTCAAGCATTGACTCACATTGTCAAAGAGAGTCAAGGATGTGCACACGGGTTAAAGAACCAGAATTTACCCGGTTTTGTTCACCTCATAACTTAAGCTACATTGTGGCTTAAGTCTTGAATTTTTGCATTTTTGGAGTCCTCATGATGTCTACTTTCAGGTCCAAACATTAGTTTTCAATCATACCCACAAGGGAATGGGAGATCAAGGCATTTTGTCAAACCGGTCAGATTGGGCTTCATTCTGCACGGTTTAATGTTTAAGCCAAATTACTCTACTTAAACATGCTATAACCTTGATTTCTTTGTGTGTGGGGGGGGGGGGTTATACACATCCCAAATTTACCCCCATGGCCTGGAAACCAAATCATACTCACTTTTGATAAGCTTAAACCTAGTCCAAAAACCGGCCAAATTCTGTGCGTGGACCCGGTTCACGCAAACCGATTTATTTTGGGTTCAGCCATGAGTTTACTCCTTTGCAGCTAGTGTGGCACACTTTCCTAGGCTTGGCACACGTCCCAAAACCACCAATGATGGGCTGTAACCTTGGAAAGGTCGACCAATCAGAAGCAAGCTGCAAACTTTGTGTCTCTTGCATGCTATTGGCTAGACGTAAAGCAACACTACTTTTCGGCTGTCCAATGAGAATTCAGCAAGCATTCTGGTTGTATTAAGCTTAAGTATGAGTTGATTAATGTATAATAAGCATTAGTATTGTTTTACTTTATGCGTTGGATGTATTTAGATGAGTTTAAGCAAGCTTTGTAATCAATTAGCTCAAACCGGTTGTATTAGTTTCTTAATACCTTTCCTAGCTAGTAAGGAAAGCGAGAGGTGTGTGTGTGTGTGCTTGCTAGCTTGGCTATTTTTGCTGGTTACATAAGAAGCACCACACAGCCATAGCTAGGACATAACCTTTTTTGAATGAAAATCTGTTTGAGAGCTTTTAGCTTTCTTCCCTCAAATACTTCCCTTGCTTATCCTTAATTTGGTCGATTAAGGTGGTGATCAAGTAAGTCCTAACCTTTGTTAAGTGGTGTTTCTGTATCTTAACTAAAGATTAGGGACCCTAAACTTATGTTTGGTGGTGATTCTGTATCCAAGCATTGAGTTTAGAACTATCCAATTCTTGTTTCAAGCACACGTTTTCAAAGAGAAGCAAAGTGAGTTTACTAGCTTTAATTTTGAGTTAGTAATTCATAACTTTGAATCTCTTCCATTTTCAATTCATTCACAAGCTCTCTTACATCTATTCCCACGCTTAACCAAAGCTAAGACTACCCCCGTTTGGTCTAGCTTCCATTCAAAACACATAGCCAAACTCAACCGTGCAAAGTGACTAAACTCGGCTTCTCCAACCAGCAAAGTGGCACCGCCACCCCATGCCACCAAGCACGACCGTGCCTCCCTTGGACGTGTGAAATCTCTTGTTTTAAGTTGTGTTCTTGATGTGTGTTGGCTTGGGTTCTTCCTTCGCTTGAGACATACATCAATCATCAACATAAGGAAGTAGGCATTTTCGTTTTGAGAAATTTTTGGACTTCGATGATAGTTGTGTGGGTGTTATTGAAAATGATTAGGGTCAAGACTTTGGGATAGAGCCTATTTTGTAGTGTATAACCAAAGTTAAACATTGTACGTCTAACCTGATTGGCTGGAGTCCAAAGGTCAATGGTAATAGTCATCATGAAATCAAAAAAGGCCAAGATAAGATCAAGTGAATCTTGGATGCATTTGCAAGGAAAATACCTTCTGTAAGATTAATGATCTTTGAATAAAAAGAGGAAGTTTTATGGTAGCAAAGGTCTAGAACCGTATACTTGGAATTTGGTGATAGTAACTCTAAGTGGTTTCACAAGAACGCAAATATAAGGATTGCAAACCCAATTGGTGAATTAAAGGGAGCTAATGACCTTTTTATTTGGGTCCTAGAGATACTGAGCGCATTATCACTAATTATTTTTGTTCTATTTTCTCCTTTAGTGGGCCCAGTAATATGGCTTATGTGATTGATAAAGTCTATAGTTGTGTTATATTAGCCATGAGTGATCATCTATCTAAGCCTTATGAAGCTGAGGAAGTTTTTCTATCTCTAAAGCAAATGCACCCTAGTAAAGTACCAAGCCCGGATGACATGAAATCTTATTTGTTTGTTGTCAAATGAAGCATGAAATAGTTAAAAGGTTAAAGTTAAAAGATATCTTGTGGTTTATAAAGATTGTCAGGTATCTTAGTCACATGCATCTAGAGTTCGTGAGCTATATGGTTAAATATAAGCAAAATCTAAAAGGCTTAAGCTATTCATAAAGTTATGAAGATCTATTTTGTAGATTATTTGATATGCATGTAGTTTTACTTGCTATTTGAGAATCATTGAGAGATATCATAAGATTATTTATATACATCCATAAAATTCTTTACTGATGGCTTAGTAATAAAGACATTAGATTATGGATTAAGAAAAACCTCAAAGGTTGTAGGTTAAAGGTCCAAAACAATGGGGATCTAAAAGGATGAGGTTAATGTACTAAGAATGTCTATTTAATGCATAGATCTAACACCATGGAAAGTCAATCAAGGTATGTCATTACTTGTGCCCTTCACATGAAAAGTCAAAACTAAGGGTTCAAAGGTGGTATCTAATGTTTTTATAGCCAAAAGAAGCAAGTATCAAATGGATTACATGTATATGAGCATGGAGCAAACGTAGTCAAGTATTGATAGTCATTTATTGTTGGCTACCCATAAGGTGATATGATCAATCTAATTTAAATGGGGCAACTCATGGGCATTGTATATGTATATGCTTGAGCTCAATTACATATATATCTATATGATATTGCATGGGTCAATTGACTATTCAAAAAATGACTTTGTTTTAAAGCTTGGTATGAAAAATCAACTTGCTTAATTATGTTTTATACAGTAGGTGTAAATCCAGTTTATTGCTTAGTTTTTACATGCACATGGTAACATACAAGCTTATGCTAATTTTATTATTATTTACTTTGTTTGTCGAACATGATTTTAAGGAATTCATGAGAAAGGTAAAGGAAAGGAAGGTTCATGATGCATCTCCCCTTCAAAACTACGCACGCAATGTCCTGAGGGTTTGGCTCAAGTTTGCTGTCAAAAAAATGGGCTAGAGGTAGAGATGCAACTAAAGTGTGTCCATTTGTAGTATACGAGCATAAGTAATTTGGTTCTATCAAACTACAATTTAAGTTTCATGATAGCATGAATAAAGTAGTTGTTGATCTAAGCCTTGCTCACAGTTTTTAAAAAAAATGTTTTTCTAGCCTTATTTATGAGCAAGTGGTGGTAATACCCCTTGATTTCCTTAAGTCTTTTGATGCTAAACCTTGCTTAGTTTCCTACCAGAGTAGTTCTGTAGGGTGATGATTATGGAGTGTTACATGTGTTGCTAGCGCATAATGACTTTACACAAGTCTAACCATGAGATACCTTAGATAAAGTGGTCGTCACACTCTTGCATTGTGTTACTTTGTGAGATTCAAATTCTTGTGACTTTCGCAATTGGAGAGTTGGTAAAGTGGTTAAATCCTAACGAAGGACCTTTGGTGTATCTCTATTTGCATTCCATATTTTATCTACATTGAACATTTACATTTGCAGAAAGTCAGTGATACTCACAAGGACACTGAAACACGAAAACTTTCATTATCCTATTTACCACTCCTGTAAGGTCATTCTACATATTGGAGACCTTCAAAAGATGTGAGAAATCTTATTGGATATCATATTACAAGAGTGTAGTGATTAGAAATTTCCAAGATGATAAGCAAAATACAAGTACGGAAGAAGAATTATCACTGTCCTTTGATTATCATTTGGTCTTCTATTATAAGTTTTCAACCATATTTCCCAGGAAAGTTAAATGTTAATTCTTATGATCTTGCTAGTAAACTTCATTACGCATTGTTTGCAGCTATTATCACATGGCTTACCGCTCCTATTGTAGTAAGAAAGTAAGACTACATAAATTATGCTTTGCTTTAATTTTAGGGAAGCTACTTCTTATAATGAAAGTTTTAGGTGAATAAAATTCACTTAAGCATGTAATTATGCAACCTACCTATCAAACTTTCCAGATTCTAGATGATGATTTGGACTACATTAAAATATCAAACTCTATACCATCTTTGATACAAGTCAACATGCACAAAAATAGAATTATCAAAGTACATTTTATCAAATAAGACCCTCAAACATATGTTCTTGCCCCGAGAAGCTGGGGCGGTAGAGGCTTTAATCTATGCACTTCAATTATTGGAGCCCCAACACGTATAACCAACATCTACTAAGAGTCAAAGTTTTTTGGGGGGTCTTTAATGGAGCATAGAAATCGATGTGATACCACACCCTGAATTTATAATTTTAATGTGAGCTAGGAAACAATCATCCTGCTCCTTTGAAGAACTAGTAATCC
Source organism: Selenicereus undatus (assembly GCA_017589665.1). NCBI lineage: Eukaryota > Viridiplantae > Streptophyta > Magnoliopsida > Caryophyllales > Cactaceae > Selenicereus > Selenicereus undatus. The sequence goes on from JACYFF010031955.1 coordinate 73,589,622, forward strand.
ACTCCAGATTTTTTACAAATTAGGAAACATGTGAACATTATAGTGTTCGAACTATCTCTTTCACCTCAAGTACCATTGTCACATATTCAACATACTACTAATGAAATGGTTACTAGATACTTCATTTCTGGCAGGGAAAAAAAAACATAGAGCTTTTCTGGTTGAAGTCTTCTATAGCTTTGCAAGTAGCCCATTCAAACACTTACAAAACTAGTAAAAGATAGTTACCAAAGTGACTATTTTAGCAAAGCTACAAAACAAACTAAGAATTCATTTCCTGTTGGATCAATTTGTAAAGCATTATAATACATAGAAAATCAATTACTGTTGAGAAAGTGGCCCAAAAATGTTAACTAGTTTCTTGGTTGGGCTTAGCAAAGAAGAAGATGAAGAAAAGAAAACATAGTCAGGCCTTCATTTTGCCTTACGTGTCCCTGATTCACGCAGGCCAGGCCCAGTTCTTGTAGCCTGCTCTAACTTTCGTTAACCCGCGTTGACCGAGCCAACACTTGGGCTCTCTCACACATTGGCCCAGCTTCACCTCTTCCTTGCTTTCACCGACTGGGCTTTCCTTCATAGACATGGCCCAGAGCTTTGCCCGACTTATTCCCAGCAGTGGCAGTTTTTGGTCTTTCAACCTGAGAGGTCCACGGACCTTCCGTGGCAATCCAGGTGACTTTTGGACTGCTTATTTTGATCTGTTTTTGAAGTTTATGGCAAGGATTATTACGGATTAATGCTGATTAATTGATGAAACTGCAAAAGGTTGAGGGGAGCTGCCATAAATCTTCATCATCTTCACCAAGCATAATCATCCAAAAATTAATTTTGATAATCCTCAATCAATTGAGAATCATCATGACCTTTCGGCGTCCACACCAAAAATTATTCACTATTGTTCTTAGTTTTGAGAGAGTATTTTGAGTGAATTTGTAATCACAAATATCAATATCACTTTGAGATCAATTTGTACTCTCCAAGCACATAGTGAATTTTTTGATTATCATCATCCATGGTTTTTCTCGATTTGGGTTTCCACGTAAAATTTTTGGTGTTCTTGGTGCTAATTTATTTTGCTTGCTATTATCCATTCCGTGATATTTTCTTATTGCATCCAAATTCATATTCTATAATCCTAACAAGTGGTATCAAAGCCAAGTTCCAGGATGGCAACCATCACGAAATTTGATATTCCTAAATTCAATGGCTAGATCAGCTTTAACATTTAGAAAGTCCAAATGATGGTCGTTCTTATATAGAATGGATTGAAGAAAGCTCTTCGTGGCAAAACCAAGATGCTTGCATCCATTACTAATGAGCAATGTGATGATCTTGACGGGAAGGTGGTTTGAACCATTCAACTATGTTTGGAACCTCATGTACTTCATGAGGTTCTTGACAAGACCATAACAGTATATCTTTGGCTCACATTGGAGGCGTTATATATGAACAAAAAGTCTCACCAACAAAATTTGTCTTAAACAACATTTGTACACATTCTCTATGGCCGAAGGTACTCCTATTCAAAATCATCTTGTTGATTTCGATTCCATTCTTATTGATTTGGAAAGCATGGATGTTAAAATTGAGGATGAAGACAAAGTTGTTCTGTTGGTAGTCTCATTACCCTCTTCCTATAAGCATTTCAAGGAAATCTTGTTATATAGTAGCAATGAGACTTTATCTTTTGAGGGAGTAAAAGCAAGTTTATTGTCCAAAGAAAAATTCGACCTTGAATTGTGTTCTAATCACAAAGGTGAGGGCTTAAATGTGAGAGGTAGGCCCTTTGGAAAAGAGGGCACCACTAGGAGAAACTCACGTTCTAAGTTTAGGGGACATAAATTCAACAAATTTTGCAAATATTACAAGGGAGGACACTTAATTGATGAGTGTTACAGCTTGAAAACAAAAAGGAGAAAGAGGAGAACAATAAACGACCTCAAAAATCAGCCAAAGCTTCCATTGTTGATTCTGAGTTAGATGGTGATGTATTATGTGTGACCATGTCAAACAAGAGGTGCGCTATTGAGTAGGCTTTAGATTCTGGCTGCACATATCATATGTGTCCTCATAGAGACTGGCTTTCAATATATGAGCCGCTAGATTCAGGTGTTGTGCTTATGGGCAATGATGCCTAATGTAATGTTGTTGGTACTGGCACCGTGCAAATTAAAGCCCATGATGGTGTTGTGAGAACCTTAACAGATGTTCGTCATATTCTAGATTTGAAATGCAACCATATTTCACTTGGTACTCTTGAGTTTAAAGATTACAGGTAATCGACTGAAGTTGGAGTCTTGAAAGTCTCTAAAGGTGCACTTGTTCTCATGAAGGGTGTGAGATGTGGTAGTCTCTACATCCTACAATGCTCTACAGTGACAGGTTCTGCAACTGTCACTTCCTCCTTATTGAATGTTAATTTGACTCGATTATGGCATGGGCAGTTGGGGCACATGAGTGAGAAGGGCATATGACTATTCTAAGCAAGAGAGGTCTTCTTGGTAGTGAATGTACGGGTGAACAAGACTTTTGTGATAATTGTGGTTTTTAGCAAACAAAAGAGAGTCAGTTTTTCTATTGCTAAACACAGTACCAAGGATATCCTAGATTATATTCATTTTGATTTATGGGGTCCCTCTAGAGTTCCTTCGTTTGGAGGAAAACGCTACATGTTGACCTTTGTGGATGATTTCTCTAGTAAGGTCTGGGTTTATTTCTTAAGACATAAAAATGAAGCATTTCATATATTTAAGAAATTCAAGGCCCTTGTTCAGAACCAGACCGGGAGAAAAATTAAAAAGCTAAGTACTGATAATGGTCTAGAGTTTTCTGAGTCAAGCTTCAATGAGTTTTGTGGTATTCAAGGCATTGTTCGACACAAAACTTTAGTTGGTAAGCCTCAACAAAATGCTATCGCTGAACGTATTAACCGAACTCTTCAAGAGAGAGCTCGATGTATGCTCTCCAATGTCGGTTTTTGGCACCATCTTGATTTTTAGGCCGAGGCTATTTGAATGGCCTGCTATCTTGTGAACTACTCTCCACACTCCTCTATTAACCTCGAATCCCAGAAGGCGTTTGATCAGGTAATCCCATTGACTATTCTATTTTGAGAATATTTTGATGTCCTGCATATGCACATGTCAATGATGACAAGCTAACTCCTAAGGCTATTAAGTGCATGTTTCTTGGTTATGCATCCGAGTCTAAAGGACATCGTTTATTGTGCCCTGGTTCCAAGAAAGTCATCCAAAGTCGAGATGTTACATTGATAAGTCCTCAAAGTGCTCCCGAACATCGACCACTGCAAGAAACCGAGGTAACATTCTAAACCCCCTTGGTTTAACTAATTCTGAACATATTGCTAGATATAATGCTTTGAATAGTAAACTAGTAGTAGCTACTCGATATCATGATAAGGATGTGGTGAATCGTTTAGGATTGTTGGATGATATTAGTTGGTTGTATGCTTGGGGCAGAATGGGACAATTTTTAAAAACTAGGGACCACACTTATCGGGATCTCACCCTTGAATTTTTAAGCACATTGCATGTTAAGATCGCATGTGGCCCTCGATGTCAAGAGGGTTACATTTCATTTTATCTTAATAGGGAGTTCTATGAACTTAATTTGAGTGTCTTCAATATTATATTTGGTTTTCCACCAATTATGGATCGCGCATTCCGCTGTGTCCCTAATGAATTCAATCCGAATGCTTTTTTGGCATGAAATTTTTGGGGATTATCGATATGACACTATTAATTCCAAAGGTGCAGTTATTCGAAACCCCTGTATTTGTGTGGCCTAACACTTGTTAGCTTGTGGTTTGTTCGCCAGTAAGGATAGTTTAAATGTGTCTCGCCTGTCTAAATTATTTTTTTTTTATAGCATGCTTGAAGGTGACTGAATTGACCTCGGGTCATTCTTAGTCAATCAGTTATATAGTGCAGCCACTAGTTCTGCACATAGGATTGTCATTGGGGCTTCATTACCCCTATTGCTAGGTTAGTTGGGGTTGAACCGAACCTTGATGATAGATTCGTAGGTTTGGAGCAGTTGAACTTGGCTGCTTTTAAACAAATGGAATTTTTTATGGTAGATAGTGGGCGTATCTGTTGGATTTATCCTAGGAATTGGCTTATGCCTCTCCCAAATTTTGATTACACCTCTCTCTTAAACCGGGCCAATCTTTACTTTTTACCCAGTGATGCAGAGTTGGCTCGACCCGCCCCACCTCCTCCACCTATTCAACCTAGGGCTTCTAGTTCATGCTAACCATCCTCCTCTCATGATTATCGTAACTTGCATGCTATCCTTCTGTCAATTCAAGAAGATCAAGATTCTCTGCAAGGTTATGTAGAAACTAAGCATGCCTCACTCCGTAACTTTGTTCAAGAGCGGCATGATAAGCTCCATGGGATTAGTGCCTCCTAGAACCAATATTTCCAAGACTTTAGGACCTGCTTAGAGACTTGGCGAGGCTGGCATATTTCTCAACTCCATCTTCGTTCTTCTCCATCCCTTCCCCCTCCCTTTTAATGTCTTTTTCTTTTATGTGCTTGCATTGAGGACAATGTTTTATCCAAGCATGGGCGAGTTGTTGTAGTTGTTATCTGTTTGTAGTTGTATATATGTATGGTGTGGATGTGTGAAAGTTTGTGTTTTTAGCTCATGCATTTAGTTTTAGTTTGCATTTTTAGTTGATCGTTTAGTTTTTGTAGGTTTCTTCTTCGTTTTACTTGTATTTTGACCTTTTTCTTTAGTCTTTAGTTGCATTTTAGGCTTAGTAAAAAAAAAACGGAAAAACAAATGAGCCTATAAATCCTCTGATAATGAGTTTTTAGACTAAGTGGCTTTCTTTTGCCTATTTTGACCCTTTTTGTTAGGCCCATTTGTGAATAAAATGTTTGTTTTTGAGTTTTTGAACTATGTTTAATGTTTTGACTGCCAAGTTGGATATGAATTGATTGCTTAATAATTCTTGGCATGAGTATTTCGCATATGAAATTCAATGACCTAGGTGAGCTTTGTCATGTCAGATTTTGATCTTGAATAGACTAATTTATCATTTTAGTCTCATATTTCCTTTCATGTGTGACTCTTCCTAGATTTCGAGTCTCTAGAATTTGCTTTGACTCTTATTCAAGATCACATTTAGCATGTACATTTAGGCAACATGATTGAGACATTCTTTAACATTATGAGCTATATCGACCAAAAAGTCACCCTTATATGAATTATTTATGCCTTGCTACCCCTTTGAGCGTTTACCATGTTTATTGATGAGAACCTATATTATCATCCTTGGCCAAACACATATCTTACCATTTTAGCCAAGGCTATAGAGTTTCATAGTTGAGTGGGAGCAGTTTGCTGATAATAACCTTTTATGGATATTGTGGTTTGGTTGGATATGATAAGGAATTCATGTTCTATTTTTCTTCAAGTCAATTGGGTTATGTTTTGTGAGTTGCAAGAAAAAGTGTTAAAAAGTGCATAGTTTCCTTTGCCATGATCCTCATTTTTAATGGATGTAAAGAAAAAAAATGAAAAAAAAAACACACCAAAGGTTTTTTAAAAAATATGTGAAAAGAAAAGAAAAGAGAAAAAAGAAGAAAACAAAAAACCAAAAAAGGCGAAAAAAATGATGAAATAGAAGGATTTGGCAATAATTTTATATATTTTTAAGCACTTTCTCTTGTGATCTCAGTGGGGATGTTGTTGATATTTTGAGATGTACAGGCTTGAGGAATATGTTCTAGTTAGGAGATGACGGTTTATGTTCTTAGTCTTCGCCTTTTAGCTCCACAAATCCCAAAATGTTTGTTCCCTCCTTACCTTGACCCAATTACCTTGTTACAACCCTTTAAAAGTCCTCATGATTGCCTTGTGTGTTTTGAATTGTCATAGTGGCGAATTAGAGACCCTTATCAAGCTTATGGTTGATTTGGTTCTATGGAATGAGATTTGATAGAATCATATTTTACTTTAAACAAATGAGTGATGAGTGCCTCATCCCTAAAGTGAGCTTATGGTTGATTTGGTTCTATGGAATGCGATTTGAGAGGACCTCAATTTACTTTAAGCACATGAGTGATAAAGGCCTCATTCCTAAAGTCAGGTTCTATTGGTTCTTCTAGCTCTAATCATTATAATATGCCAATATGATTGTTCAAGTTAATTTGAGTGATCAATTTAATATTTGATATGATGGTTCTTACTTTCATTTCAAAAATTTCCTTCTCCTATTTGTTTGTAAAGGTTTTTAATCACTTTTGGCCAAAACTTCTTTGGTTGATTTGGCTAGTGATGTTGCTACCGATGTCTGCCTAACGAGGTATATTCATTTTTTTAGCATGGGCTTTATAGATTGCTTGGGAAAGAGCCACAATTTAAGCATGGGGCATTTGATAAGTCCTTAAAGTACACTATATTTTGAGGTCATTTTGTACCATTTTTAGGGAGAATTATGTGTTTTATGCTATCTTATGCACTCCTTTTTCTGTTTTACGATTGGGTATTGTTCTTTTCTATATTTTACAGGTTTTGGTACCATTTTACCCTAAATTTGACCCCCAAATGAGTGCAGCTTGACCCCTACAGACACCCCCAAGTCACTATGCTCGTGGAAGGAGGAAAGAACAGAAGCTCACCACAGACGGTCTGTAGTGAAGGGCATGGTCCTTGGTGAGACCATAATTGCTAGTCTCTTCATTTTCCTTCATCATGTTGCTAAGGTTGATTGAGTTCTTCTTTAAATAGAGCCATTTCGTAGCGGATTTGGAGGAGAGACAGCAAAAAAGAAACTCCTATTCTCTAATCTTTTCCATTCTTGTCCATTTTCTTAAGTTTAGTTTTAGATTTCTTAGTTAGTTTTGAGTTTAAGAGTGAAAGTTGTGAAGAAGTGCTTGCTGTTTTGGAGCACTTGTAAAATTGGGAGAACTTTGGAGAATCGCCAATTGTGCTAAATTTTCTTCTCTCAAACTTTGTTTATTTGTTATTCTAAATATGTGTGAGTAGTTTTCTTAATCTTAGGATTGTTAGCCAAGTATTGAAGTTTGAATCTCTAATTTTTATTTAGTTGCGTTTGATTCTTAATTGGAATTGGTTGAATTCGATCTAGTGTGTGAGATTGTTGTGAGTGAATTTTGGCCAAATTTCCTTGCTAATTCTAATTAGTTAAGTGAAGGACTGAAAGGTGAAACTTGCTGTTTGACCGACAAGATAGGACTTGACTTAGCAATACTTGAGAAAGATTTTCTTGTTAAAAGGAACTTTAGCCATCACAAATCCATAACTTAAACTAAACAAGAACATTTGAAAAAATGACAATTGGTTACTTCAGGCAATTCAGTTTATTTCGAAAGAAAAGATTGAATTCTAAATACAATTGCACCTCTCTCAATCTCCTGATATATATCAAGTACATGTTATATTCCATCGATCCACATCTTTACTAGGCAAAAAAAATCCCTAAATGTCTTAAGTTTATTGAATTTTCCAATTAGATTATAGCATTATTCAAACACTCAATTAATTTTACATGCTTAGCACTTTTATAAACAAAACACAATAGACTACAATTGGTCTCTGTGGGGACGATATCTTTCCTAAACTACAACACCCGTGCACTAGCTAGTATAGGTCATACATTTAATGAATCAGCTATGTTTTCTCCTGGGAAAGAATCTACTATGTCTTCCACTGGTGCAAGTGACCCATATGATACCAGCGACAAGGTGGAGTTAGAGTTTCCAACTCAAGGTGGATATACTACATCCACATTACCTCATTCTACCGATGAGGTTCCTATTGATGAGCCAAGTCTGAGCACCTCAAGTCTTAATGAGCCTCAAGTGGTGGATATATATTCTATTGCTCGTGATAGACCAAGGAAAGCAATTAGAAAACCTGCTCGTTATACCACCGATAATGAAAGCAGGTTAATAGCCTTTGCACTCGCCGTAGCACAAGAGACTCTTGAAGGTATTGAACCTTCAACCTATTCAGAGGCCATCTCTTATACTAACTCCTCAAATTAGCTCATGGCAATGCAAGAAGAAATGGAGAGTTTGCATATTAATGGGACTTGGGAGTTATGTAAACTTCCTAAAGGTTGTCGTGCCTTAACCACTAAGTGGATCTACAAGTTCAAGGAAGGCATCCCCAGGGTTGAAGATGCAAGGTGGAAAGCATGGTTGATTGTTCATGGTTGCAACTAAAAGGAAGGTATTGACTTTAATGAAGTGTTCTCTCCTGTTGTTTGTCATACTTCTATTAGAGTGCTACTTGTTTCAGTTGCTTTATTTGAATTGGAGTTGGAGCAACTAGATGTTAAGATAGCTTTCCTCCATGGCGAGTTGGAGGAAGTGATCTATATGAAGCAACCTGAGGGATTTGTGGTTCTCGGTATGGAGAATCTTGTATGGTGCTTGAAGAAGTCTCTTTATGACCTTAAACAAGCTCGGCGGCAATGGTATAAAAGGTTTGATGCCTTTACGATTGGACAAGATTATATAGGATGTCATTATAATAATTATGTCTACTTTTAGCAATTTGAAAGTTCCTTCGTATATTTGCTATTATATGTCAATGACATAAGGATAACTCCTTGATCAACAAGTTGAAATCTCAACTTAATGACGAGTTTGAAATGAAGGACCTTGGTGTAGCTAAGAAGATTCTCCGTATGGACATACATAGAGATCGCAAGGCCTGTAAGCTCTACCTATCTCAAAATAAGTATCTTGAAAAAGTACTTGATGCGTTCAATATGAGTGATTATACATACAATACAAGAAATGAAGCACCTAAACATGCTTAAAATAACCTCCTCCCACGGTTATACATATGGTAGGGTCTAACCGCCATGTTTAAGTCAAGTGTGGATAGGTATCAGTGGGGAAAATTTTGTCATGCTTAATGAGCGTGGTAGGCTATGAAGTACTCACACTTATATCCGTGGAAGACGACATCGCCCCAACAAGCTTATAAGAGTGGGCAAATTTCCCCACTCCCATATCCGTGCATATACTACTTCCTACGTACAATATAATACAAAAAAAAGGGTAAGAAAGAAGAATATTGCAAGAGTCTACTAAGAAACCCATAAAAATTAACTTCATTACCACGAAACAGGCAACCCAACTCCCACCTCCCCCCAAAAAACAAAAGAAGCATATTTTTTTTCTTAGAGACAATACATCGAATAGTTGGTGGGCAAAGCAAAAATTCCATCATATGAGCAAATCAAACCATCATCTTCAAGGTTACTGCAATTCAGTGTACAAAATTAAGCCTATACGAACTCCGTCATCTTCAACTGGCAAATCAAACCATCATCTTCAAGGTTACTACAATCAAACCATCATATGAGCGAAAATTCGATCATCGTCGATTGGCAAATTCATGCTTTCTTAGAAACAATTCAGTTTACAAAATTAAGCATAGATGAATTAAAGCAAATCGATCGCAAGTACATATGACAAATCCCAACATCTCAAGGGAGCATCAGTCAAGGATTAAACGAAGACAACTAGAAGAGAGATTGAGAGAGATGATGGAATACCAGATCAATCGGTGGTGAAGCCAAGAGAGGGGTGAGGGATGAGAGCCTCGCCTCCGATGAGGACCGCCACAGCCTTACCTTGCCGTAACTCCCCAACGAGCATGGTCTGCAACTCTCTGTTCTATATTGATCGCATTGCCTTGTCTACTCGTCCGACAGAGTACGTTTTGTTTTTCAATGGAGAAGATAGAGTAGTACGTGGTGTCACTCAAAGCATTTTTTATTTTAGAGGACAAACTAAAATTATGTAAAAGAAATTAGCGCTCGTATTTTTATTCTCCTAGCTAGAAATTCCGCCCTTGTAAGTACAAGCAAAATTATTTAAAATAAAATACATCTGTCACACTTAATATCTGTGCTAAATAAGGTTGTTCATAAGATAAAAGTTCTCACCCTTTATTTGCGTCGACATGCCTTCCTAAGTTACTACCACCCTTATAATAGTGGTTATATTTTTCTTCGCTTATTTGGTGTAGAGATAGCCCTGAGCACTTGTTTTTGCTTATTTCTCTGCCCCGATTAGCCATGTGTGACTAGATAAGAGTGGGAGTAAGGCATTGTTTTTGTAGTGTAATCCAATCTCTATTCCCTTAGCTGCTCATTTCAAATTGTCATTTAATTCTTGTCCAACATTTGAAGAGGAAAATGAGAAGATGTCTTATATTCGATATTCTAGTGCATTTGGTAGCCTGATGTATGCTATGGTATGTACTAGATCTGATTTGTCCCATGCGATTAGTGTTGTGAGCCGTTTTATGCATAATCCTAGTAGGGATTATTGGGATGCTGTGGAATGGATTCTTTGTTATGTAAAGGGTTCTCTTGATAAGTGTTTGGTGTTTGATAAATACAAGTCTACAATTTTTAATGTTACTGGTTATGTTGACTCCGATTATGGTAGTGACCTTAACCATAGGCCTTCTATTTATGGTTATATCTCCACTTTATGTATGGGTGCTATCTCTGGGAAAACATCCCAACAATCTATTGTAGCCTTATCAACTACTGAAGTCGAGTATATTGCTACAATTGAAGGTGTCAAAGAAGCTACATGGTTACCAGGTATTCTTATTGAGCTTGATATTACACAAGGTACGACTATTGTATTTTCTAATAGCCAAAGTGCAATTCATCTTTCCAAGAATGATACTTATCCTTCCAAAACCAAGCATATCAGTGTCAAGTGCCATTTTATTCAGGACATTATTGCACACGAGGAAATTGTTATGAAGAAAATTTATAAATCAGAAAATCCCGTAGACATGCTCACCAAACCACTTCCTATTACTGCATTCCAACATTGCTTGCACTTAGTCAGTATTCACAGATTATAATAGCCCTTCTGGGCTCTGCCCTACGGGGCTTTACCCTTTGGGGCTCTATAGAGATTTCAGTTATTGAAGAATTTTTGGTCCAAGGTGGAGATTGTTGAGAAACTGGCCCAAAAATATTAACTAGTTTCTCAGTTGAGCTAAGTAAAGAAGAAAATAAAACACAGCTAGGCCTTCATTTTGCCGCATACGACCCAAATTCACGTAGGCCCAGTTCTTGCAACCTGCTTTAGCTGTTGTTGACCTGCGTTGACTGAGCCAACACTTGGGCTCTCTCACACATTGGCCCATCTTTGCCTCTTTCTTACTTTCAGCAACTGGGATTTCCTTCACAGACACAGCCTAGTGCTTTGCCCAACTTATTTCCACCAGCAACAGTTTTTGGTCTTTCAACCAGAGAGGTCCACGAACCTTCTGTGGCTAGGCCCACGGTCCATGGTAAATGGGCCACGAGCCATGGCTGTCTGGGTGACTTTTGGACTGCTTATTTTGATCCGTTTTTGAATTTTATGGCAAGGATTATTACAAATTAATTTTGATTAATTGCTGAAACTACAAAAGGTTAAAGGGAGCAACTATAAATCTTCATCATCTTCATCAAGCATCATCATCCAAAAATTAAGCTTGATCATCCTCAATTAATCAAGAATCATCATCACCTTTCTACATCCACACCAAAAATTATTCACTATTTTTCTCAGTTTTGAGAGAGTATTTTGAGTGAATTTGTAATCACCAATTGATCTCTTACTCAAGCATATCGCTTTGAGATCAATTTGTATTCTCCAAACACATAGTGAATTTTTCAATTATTGTTATCAGTGTTTTTCCCGATTTTTGGTGTTCTTGGTGCGGATTTATTTTTCTTGCTATTATCTATTTCGTAATATTTTCTTGTTGCATCCAAATTCATATTCTACGATCCTAGCAATTAACAATTACCATAGAAGTCCACGATTTTCTGAAAATATGGTTGAGGATGTCTCAAATATTATTATTATTATGACAAATGATCTAAAATGCAATTTTACATATTCATGATTAAAATTGTTTGTTTTTAATGTAAACAAAATTACTAACATGTATCCTCCATTTTATGGAAACTACTATTAAGGTAACTATTGTTCAAAACATATTTAAAAGGTATAGGTCTGATATTCCATGGCAACTATCTTAAGGAAAGGATTTACTATTCCTACTTTCATCAATTACCCTAAACTTTTCATATTTGTATATTTTACTACAATCAATAAAAACTTATTTTCAAAAATTTTAATTTTGCGCATATGATCTTATGTTCATAAATAGTAGTCAAAGCCCCCTTTTATCTGGTACATTTTCATAAGTTCTATGTGCTACAGACCAACTCTCCCATGATATGATTATTAAAAATAATTTTCACATTCTATATTCTCCATTCACACAGACCAAAAGCTAAATCATATTCACAATAAATGGCCACTCGATTCCCATTGATAAATTAAATAAAGCATGCATTCATCCGAAGATTGAGTTTTCACGTAACCAGCATGGTGAGAAGGTAATTCCCGCATGACTTATTAGTAGTACTAACAATCTCACTACTAAAGTTATCTATTAAAGAACAGATTATTGAACAACAAAACCAACTATGCATAGAACTCTACTTTGATAATCCTTTTAAATTTTGGGATAAAGATAAGACATTTGCAAAAGTTGCTTTGTTAAATCTCAACACTTTTATCTGAGCTAAACAAACGGTATATACACACCAGGCTATCCAAGAATTTAATAAGCAAATGAATGAACTTTTGGATAAAGGGTTAATCAGAAATAGTAAGAGTCCTGACACCATTCCTACTTTCATAGTGAAAAATCATGCTGAAGAAAAAAGAGGAAAAGTTACAATGGTAATCAATTATAAAAAGCTTAATGATCATAATTTAACGCCTCTTGGTTCTCAAAAATGAATTGTAAAAGCAGAAATTGGCATATTAAAACAGATGAAGAAAGCATCCTTTACTTGCAAATAGTACCCCTCAAGGACATTATGAGTGGCTAGTAATATCATTTGGTCTTAAAAATGCATCTTAAATATTCCAAAGAAGAATGGATAATATCTTCAAAGATCTTACATTCTTAATCACTGTTGTCTAGTTTACATCAATGATTATTTGTACATTTTCTAAAACCATAGAAGAACGCAGATATGACATTTTAGTTGCCACCCAAAGGTGCAATGATCATAGTATCATCTTTGGGGGGGGGGGAACAAGTGCATTTATTATTCTGAACAAGAACATGAGTTCTTAGGAGTAGAAATAAAAACTGGACAACTCATTCTACAAAAGCAAATTTTAGAAAAAATAGAAAACTTTCCTAAAATTTCGCTAAATTGAGAAAACGGTTACTGCAAAAGCTCAAAATAAAGTAAGTTGGACATGGACTCCTAGTGATTCGAAGATTGTTCAAAGATTATTCAAAATTTTAAAAAGATGTGCACAAAATCTTCATATTCATAAATTGCTTAATGAAAGAGATTATTTAATTCTTCAAACAGAAGTCATCAATGAGCGTTGAAATGTAGTACTCAAAATCAAAAAAGGAGAAAAACCATGCAAATACTGTAGTGGATGTTTTAATAAAGTAGAATGCAACTATCCTACAACGTAAAAAGAAATCCTTGCAGTCATAAGGGGAAATTTTTTTTTAATATTTTTACTCTCAAAGCCTTTTGTTACACGACCTGATTGTAAAAGAATACTTGGTTTTGTAAAGAAGAATTTAACAAATATGCAAGTGTAGAGGCGACTTCTACGTTGGCAATTATGGTTTGACCAGTTTTCTTTCTCTATTGAACATATTCAGGAATAGAAGAATTCTATGACAAATAGTTTAACTCATGAGCTCGCCAATGGTGATCATTAGAACAGAACTCCAGCCAGACAAGAACTAAAATCCAAAATGAAATGTCATTACTGCTAGAATGGGTTTCTCTTTCTTATAGAATCCTTATGGATATTTAGAAATTTCATACAAAAAGTAGATCACGTTTTGATTTGTTGTTCTGCCTATTTAATAGTATAGATTTTCAACCTTTTAGAGTTACAAATGAATTACTTAAGATGCCCTTATGATGTTCAAACAAAAATAACTTCCGTTGCTCAAGAAAATGATTCAACGACTGGTATATAGCCTGGATCAACCACTATCATAATTCAATCTATGATGATCTTAGTAACTTAAGTCTATTCAATTTTTTGATTGCAATATTGCCACTTTCAAGATTTCAATAAAAGAAGTTTCCCAGTAAGGAACGTTATTCAATTGAACCCTATATCTTAAATAATATAATTTCTTGATGAAAGCTTCACTATCCTTCAAATTTTAAAAACTTGATTAGTGACTACGGTACAAAATAGGAAACAAAATAAATTTGTATTGTGCCCAATCTAAGGAAAGTGTGGTTGAGATTCTTTGTAAACTAGAAGTTAGAGAAACGTCAGGTCCAATGCCGGCTAAATTCAGATGATGGTCAAAACTCCCTAATTAAGCTTCATTATTTTGCCAAGTATGGTGGACATATAATCACTGAAAATATAATAGTTATGATACAAGTAGTAAATTATGATAACTAGTACCAATAAAGTTATTATAAAAAGTTTAGACATTAATACAAGCATATTTTCCTAAAAACCACAAAAATGTGAGTATTTGCACTTTTAATCTTATTCTAAGTCCAAAGTAGAAAGTCCAATAAATATTGGATCGAATTTGAAAAAAAAAAGCCCCTAAAAATCATTTTCTTGTATAATATCAACCCCTACAAATTAGTTTATCTAGAATAATATCTACTTGGAACTACATTCTAAAAATGTGACCCCCTAAAAATTATTTTCGTAAAATTAGTAGGTACACCAAAGTCACAAATTAGTTTTGAAGTGTTTAATGACATTGTACATTTGATAGAATTTCCAAGATTCGAATTAAAATACACACGAATTACTACAGTAAAGTCCAAACTTTCTGCTACCGCAAAAAGCCTTCCTTCACCAGGGAAATGACTATGATCCTACTGTTGAAAGAGAGACTAACTGTAAACGTGCACCCTTTTGCTTGCCACTGAAGAATACTTGTTAGCAACTTTCTTTGGCAAATGCCTACTTTTAGAAAACACAATGTAAACACCTGCAATATACCCATGAAAAGAACAAGGCCTAACGCGTCAGACAACAAACACCATGTCATAGATGATATTTCAATAACCTGGTCATGAGGCACTTCTTAGCACGCACTACCGTTATCTCTTTCCTCCAGAGGTGCGGCCCCTGAAGCAATTTGCTTCAAAGATGAGAGATAATACCTCTTAACATCATTGACTTAGCCAACACAAGCTTAAATGTAGAAACAGATGAGTTGTGACCTTGTACTTCTCCATGGCATTCAACGTTTATCTTGAAATGTAACTCTGCCATGGTCTTGACTACACTCCATGTTTGCAGCTGAGTACACAAAACTATAGACACAGCCAACCCAGAAGCATAGGAGTTATAGCCCTGCTAACACCGTCGATGCCATATGAATATAACAGTGCGGCAGTCCCAGTCTACCTGATTGGAACCACTGGTAAATCTACTACAGACCCATCTTCTCATCAAAATAAAATGTGCTTTGGAATCACAAACATCCCCCAGTTCCCTTAAACTCTTAAACAACGCAGGCAAATTCACATTATTCACCTCGTACCACAATTCTCAGACAGCTGCAAACTACAATAAATTAACTTCTCTCTTAATCGCAGTGACCATACAGGTTGGATTACAATGGTAGCAATAACATCAGCAGCAATAGAACCAAGAAAAGCTACTGGGTAAAAGAGAAACAGCAATAACAAGTAACGAAAAGAGTATCAACAACAATCCAGCAAGTAGTAACTGTATTCTTTATATTTGAAATCCACCCATCATCAAATCCATGGTCCCAAAATGACCGGAGTCCAACTTCCACCCCCTTATTGGTTTTGCATATTTACAATCACCAGAAATGCTTCCAGGGAGTATCTTCTAATTCTGTTCTCTATGCCAAAATTTGATCAACCCCCGCAACACCACCTCCCCTCCCCCCCCCCCGGCCGGCCCTGGGGGGGCCCCCCCCAAAAAAAAGAAATGAAGATTAATAAGTGGACTGACATTCACATAACAGAGCATCCGTTGGGGTTCTCATCACTGAAGAAGTGTGGGCCGTGGAATGGATCAACTAAATGACCGAATTCGTCCTTGTGGAAGCAACCCGACCCTATAACAAACTGGTCAACTTTGAGAGTCCTGTCACCGCCCTTGGTGCCCTTTCCACCACCCTCTTCCTTTTCCTTCTTGTTGCTGTCTCCACCGTTGTTGTCTTTCTTCTCTTTCTGATCCTTCTTCTCAGGGATGATGTCAACCGGCTTCCTTAGCTTCTCTCTCAGCCCCTTCGCCATCTTATTGGCGTCCATTTTCCCTTTCACCGTCACGGTATCCTTCTCCTTGTCGACGCTCACTTCGTACACCCCTGCCCAACACAAACACAGCCTCATTAGCTCACATGTATCACCAATCAGACCCCAAAAATTTAAAAAAAAAAAAAACCCCTCACGAACTCAAAGAAACTTTAAATAAAATCGCAATGAAGTGGATAAATTGAAAATAAATTTAAAAATGAAATAAAATCAACAGGTAATCACGTGTAATTTGGGCAGATCAGGGGAAAGGGGCAGGTGAGGTGATAATGTTACCCTTGTAGGACGAAATGGCCTTGTGGATTCTCTTACTGCAGCCGTCACAGTGCCACGCCACCCTCAGCACCACCGTCGTCAGTGGCGGCTGTTTTCACATCGTTCCATCACCATAAAAATATTTATCAGAATGAATACTGGTATTATCAGACTAACAAAAATGCTAAATGAAATTAATTGCGCTATTTGCATAAAAATTGAATGAATAAATGGAGTACGTTATCATCCCGTCCATACAATTGCAGAGCATTAATTAATGGCAACATAAACTGCTTTGCTCTTAAATAGAGCGGCAGAAAGAAATTTATGGCTACTATTAATTAAGTTTCCAAGGCGATTAAACATGGGCAAAAAATAAGAGAGAAAAATAAGCGCCTCTTTCTCGTTGGGCTTGTCGTTCTCTGATTTTTGGCCCTTGTCTTTTTTGTCCTCCTTTTTGGGGAGAGGAGAGAGAATTTCGACGTGTTTGTTGGTCTTCTTCTCAAGCAGGGTTCGGAGTTCTGACGGGTCCACACCCGCTGCAGCTACTATCGCTTTGCACTCCCCCTCGAATTCAACCGTCCTAACCCCTGATATATGAGAGATACCACACATTGTCATCATTTCTGAGCAATAACTTTCTGTGAGTCCGAATCGAAATCAAACCCCTAAAATCTTATATGAAAAAAAAAAGAAAAATGGAAAACAGAGGATGAATTTACCTGGAAAACGAAGAATTGCTTTCCGGATTTTCTTGCAGCAGCCATCGCAATGTAGATTGGTTCTGAAGACGATTTCAATCTCACCTGCTCCATTGTTCCCTTCCTTGTTCTTCTTCTCCTCCCCTCCTCCTCCAACACTACCATGATGTGATTTCTCCACGCAAGTAAAACGAATTATCACGTCAGTTTTTAGCGCAAATGACATTAAATAATATTATACACAGAGAGAGTGAGAGAGAGAGAGAGAGAGAGAACCTTAGCCATGGTGCGGGATTAATGAATGAAGCAGAAATGGTGAGGACGAGGGGACAGAAAGAGAAGGGGGTTTTTATAAGCAGGGTAGGGAAGTTTCCCTTGAAATGGGTTTCATTTGACAAGAAATATAATCGACGGCCACGATAACACTGACAATGATCATGGGATTTTCCTAAATTAATTTTGTTGATCAGAGAAAAATGAAAAGAAAAACAGAAATGAGACAAATGGAAAAACTGAGCAGCAGACTGGTGGGTTGGGGGCACTCACTGTGGTGGGAGGAGATGTTGGAGGGTGAAAGCTGTAGTGACTGGCGACGGCTGAAATATTTGTACGGAACTTTGTGTGCCTTTTTGGACCGGCTTCTACTTATTCCCCAAGTTTTCCTTTTTCCATTCTTTTTTATTTCTCCTTTTAGAGCATTCATAATGACATTTCATTTTGTGGAACTTCAACATGCCACGTCAGCGAAAGTTTCACAATTTTGAAACTTGTATTTCTTCATTTTTCCAGCAAATGAAACTCATTTCAGCACAAATGATTTAATATTTGTTGGTGGAGCCCACCACTAAACATATTTTCTTTGTTTTATGTTGGACAATTTGTTTTTGCATATTGGGGGTGGGTTTAAGTTGAAAAATAATTTTATTTTCCGGATAAAAGAATATGTGATTTATGTTTCCGAAGAATGTATTAATTTATTTTGTAGTATATAAAAAATGATGAGTTAAGTTTTATCGGTTGAACGATTGAAAGCATACGGAGTAAGACGTATAATGCAATTAATACAAATGCAAATATAAGGACTGACATTGAAGAAAATTACAATCCGAGCGTTCGATATTGAAAACACTAATTTAGATGACGGAAAAAAATATTGTACAATATAATACAAATAAAATACAGTACAATACAATATAATACAATACAAAAAAATACAATACAATAGGAAAATATACAATACAAGTAAATGACGGATAACCCTTCACATCTATGGTTGTGAGCTTTGTCACGCCGTAGGTCGATTCCATATTTCCTCGATCAGGTCTGATTGGAGACGTGCATGTACAGCGGGGTCATGGATTTCTGTTACTCTACGAAGGTAGGCAGTATAGCACGGATGATGGTCGTGTTAGACATTTGGTTGCGGGGTGTTACCGTCGACATCATCGTAGTCGAAAGCGAGGTCATACGAATCTCGTTCGTCCTCGACGATCATGTTATGGAGTATAACACATGCCTTCATTATCATACCTAACTCACCTTTGTCCATGTTTTGAGCTGGACTGCGAATTATAGCAAACCGGGCTTGTAGAACCCCAAATGCTCTTTCCACATCCTTCCTAACCTCTTGACGTTCGGCGAACAATCCTGCCTTGGGTCCTTGGGGGAGGGAGATAGTTTTCACGAATGTTGCCCATCTTGGATAAATACCGTCGGACAAAAAGTACCCCATATTGTATTGGCGACCGTTGACGACGTACTCACGTTTCGAAGCCCGACCCTCATACAACTCTTCGAAAACATCTTACTGGTGAAAAACATTTAAGTCATTCAGGCTACCCGGGCACCCAAAGAAGGCGTGCCATATCCAAAGGTCATATTGATGGAGGTCTACAAGGAAAAGGATGTTCCAAGCTATGACCTTCCAAGAACACAAGGCAAGAGAGGAAAACCCACGACTAGAGGGTGGCACGGTCGTGCTATAAGGCACGGCCAGACCGTGCCAAAGTTCTGGTCCTGAAACCGTGGGGTGCTGGTTTTGCACGGTTGGGAGAGTTTGTGAAAGAAGGGAGGAAAAAGGTTATGTGGGGTAGTCTAGGCTTTGTGTGGAAGTGGGAATGGAAGGGTGGAAGGTTTATTTGTGTGGGAATGGTGGGGGATGTGTTTAGGAAAGCAAGACAAGAAGGAGAACACAAGCTAACTCAAGGGAGCTCACGGTTTAGGAGAAACCAAGGCAACCTAAAGTATGTCAAGTGTTTTCCACTTGATTTTGGATAGTTCTAAGCAAAGTGATTAGATAAGATACACCACTAATCATTCACTTAGGGCCCTTGATCTTTGATTAGGATAAGATACACCACCTAATCAAGGATTAAGACTTTCTTGAACACCACCTTAATCGGCCACAATTAAGGATAAGCAAGAAGAGTGTTTAGGGAGAAACCAAGACACAAAGTCTTAACTCAAGAGTGTAAAATGTCATATATCTCTCTTGAACATTACATCCTAGGCTTATATATGACCTAGTATACAAGACAAAGCAAGAAAAGAGCTTTCCTTCTAGGGTAGGAAAGCTATTACTTCAAACTATGCTAGCTAATACACGGTTAGCTACTAATCAAGCTTATCTTGCATGCTTAAGGCTTAAAACACTAGTTTACATTAATATAACCCTTTCCTAAGTAGTAAGGAATTGAGATGAGTCAATTTCCTTACTAGGAAGGTCTTCTCCCACGGCTGGCCACTTCAAAAGGAGGGAGAACTACTAGGCTGCCATGTGTTGCTAGGTGGCCGAATACAAGCTTGCAAGATGGCTCCTCTTCACTTGCTCCACGTGGTGGCCTCATGCTTGGCTGAGTGGTGCTTACCAAGCAGCTAAATTTACCTTAGTAAGCAGGTCCACATGTTACAAAACCCACCTAGGGAGGAAACCTCCTTAGCTTGACAACCGGGTACTATAGGTGTCGGTTTCTGCCTTCACTTGTGCTGCATGGTTAACAACCCAAATGGTGAGTAATCTGAGATTTTTTTATATTGATGGAAACCTCAAGATGTCTAGAATACCCTCCTTTTGGAATTAGAGCATTTGGACGTCGTTTACCCTCTGAAAAAGTTGAAATGCCCAAACCGTGCAATATCGGGTTCAATTCAGCACGCCTTCAAAAAACAGCTTCGTTTCTATAGCAAATGAGCTCCAAATCCTATGATTCAAAATGGAAATGAAATCTAACACCTTAATCTTACATAATCACCAAAATTTAATCACCTAAGCTTGGATTAAGCTTAAGTAATTAAGTAACAAAAACCGGGTAAAATTCTGGATGCAAAACCGTGTGCATCCACTTCAAAATTCTCCTTGGCTGTGAAGATGGACTTGATTGTGGAATTGTTTTGGACCATTTGGACTTGGGATGAACTCGTGGATGGACCTCCATCACATATGAAGCAACGACTTCAAGAATCAAGGTGGGGACTCTGTAAAGCCCTTTTGCGAACATCCCTTTCCATGCCGATGGACAGTTCTTCCATTCCCAATGCATACAATCTATACTCCCTAACATGCCGGGAAGATCATGTGCCTCGACAACTTGCAACAGTCAATCAACATAAGCTTGTGTTGGTTTGCTCAAATACTCGTCCCCAAACACTTGGAGTACACCGGCTGCAAAGTTTTTCATACACTCCATAGCCGTGCTTCCTCCAATCTTCAGGTACTCGTCAACACAATCTGCCGATACCCTATAGGCGAGCATACGCATCGCTGCGGTGCACTTGGTGAGCGGCGACAACCCACGCCGACCAGTACAATCGTGCCTCAAATGGAAGTACTCAAATCGACTGCTGAGGGCGTCAACAATGCAGAGGAACAGGTGCTTCCGCATCCGAAATCTACGGCGAAAGTGGGTTTCGTTGTAGATGGAATTATCTGCAAAATAGTCTCTGTGGAGGCAATCGTCTGCAGCTTCTCGATCCCTCCGAATGACTTTTTTCTTCTTTCTTGGTCGTGAGGATGATGAAGGTCGTCCCCCTTGTCAATGTTTTATAGCTTACTGAAATGACTCCACGCGAGATTGATTGTTCAGTACGGTCTCAAGAATCGATGAGTCATCACTAGAAGATGATGACTCCAGTATGAATTTGAGATGATCTATTAATTCTGTGGCTGAGTCATCGCTAGAAGAGGATGGGTCACTCATTTTGTTGTACCTGTGACAGAAGTGTCCAAATGTTAGGGAAAATTTTGTCAAATTCAGCAAGCAAATTAAGAGAGCATCGTAGTTATAAGTGAAATATTACAATTGCATTCGATGAAATGAAATTGAACATCTTAGCTAGAATACAACATATATTAGACGTTCGCTGACTGTGATGTGAAATTAAAATGGAACTAATTCAAACAAAATTCCACATTTCATTCCACAACTTGAAGGAATTCAATTACAACAAACTATTGGAAAAAGAAAGAACAACAAAAGCTTAAGGTAAACAACATATTATTCCCAAGACATGAGTCTCAATCTAGAGAAGGACTAGCATTGGACGAAGACGATGTTTGGCGGTATCGGCTCCTAATTTCTTCCTGAAGTGGACCATATCGTGCTTGATCCTCCGGACACATCTTACCAATGTCCATTCTCAAAATCTTATCCTCATACTTCATCCGTTGGAATTGTTGATGAGAGTCTATTAGTTCAACCGCTCTCTTAGCGGCCTCCGCCTTCACCCTAGCCGCCTCCGCCTTCTTCTCTTGGGCGATGACATATCTTTCGAACATGTGCTATTCTTCACATTTGTTGTCCCCAAGGTGGATAGCTCCTTGGTCACAACATCAAGGACTGAGTCGTGCGCTCTCTCTTTTGCCTTTCTTTTTGTAACAGTCCGGGACCTCGCTGGCTGATATTGTCCGCTTTGGCACACCGGCCTCACGGCTTTAAAACGCGTCAACCAGGGTGAGGTATCCAGCCCCTTATAAAGAGGCTTTCGTTCCCCTCACCTGCCGATGTGGGAGACTCCTCTCCCCTTGGGGACCCCGACGCCCTCGTCGGACAAGATAAGGGGCTCACCGACCCAAGGCCTGGCTCTGATACCAAATCTGTAACGCCCCAAATTAAACATGTTTCATTGCTTGTATTTTCCTTAATAAATCCCTTAATTATAATCTAGACAACCTAATGATAGGGGCATTACCGCCATCCAAAAGGACAAGGCTTGAAACATGAGTGTTATAAATAACATAGATGAGCATAACCTCAAACATATACACTCACATCAAGTGTTAACCAATGATGGGTTTATAAACCATAGTAAAATAAATCACTATATAGTCTACATCTTCATCCATAGAAGAATTCAATATACATCTTTAAGGTATGCATATACTGCATTACTTCTAATCCATCTGAATTTCCTTACTTCACGTATTCTCTTCAGCTGATTTGTTAGCATGAGGGCAACTCTCTCAGCATTTGCCTAAAACAAAACATAAAAACATTTCGAACTGTGAGCCGAAGCTCAGTACATGCATTCCTGAATTGTTGAATGATCATTGAAACACTGGTTGGGCCCGCTTTGCAATTCATTTTAAGTTAAAACAGTGAATGAGATAAATATAAAACTGCATTGCTAGTTATTATCTGATAGTGAACCCCTTGATACTGTTACGATCTATGGATAGGTGTACACCTGCCAAACCGATCGAGGACCTGGCCTGAAGCCGCGCGGGTAACTGAAGGGCGAATGCCCTGTAGATGATAACTGACGGGGTCACTAATTAACTGATAAATCACTGTGTAAACTGATTCATTGATGTACTTACCCAAACATGATAACATTGATAAATACACTCTGATTTCTAAAGATACAGGCAATGGATGTACCTGAAGTCTTTAAAATGATATTTCACTTGATAATACTTATGCACAATAGAGACGATAGACTAGGCCTCGATTCTGTTAAAGAAATGTAATTATAGGTAAACGTAGTTAGTAAACCATATTCACCGAGTAAATCATATTCACTGACATAAATGATTTATTTAAAAAGACAAGTTAAACCAAAATGATTTGAATAATAAATCTGTTAGGGTTATTGAACTTGAAATAATACAAATTGAAGCAAAATAGGCCAAATGAAAATGATTGAGGTAATAATGAAAAGATTTTAATTGATATAAATGAAGTATGGGTTTCGGATATTTCTAAAATAGATAATGGAAAGTGTGATGCATATAAAATGGATAATAGAATGGTTAATGCCTCTAAAATGGGTGACAAATGGTTTAATGCTATGGGGAGTGTTGTGAGGTTCATAAAAAGCTCAAATAACCTCAATTTGATTCATTCGATATTGATTTCTTCCTTCGTACACCACCATTTGATAGTCTACTTTAGAAAATCTATATCTTTCACTCCCAAGCTCCAATTGAGATATAAAACACCAATATGTAAAGCTCATAATGTCCACTAAAACTTTCATTCAGGACACAAAGCATGATTCACATAGTAAGGTCCCCAAAATTAGGGTAGAACACAGACGTGCACAATTTCTGTTCAATCTGCGCAGTCGTAGAAAAACGACCATAACTTTCTCTACAGAACTCGGATTAAGGCGATACAAAATGCATTTGAAAGATAACTCCTTGATCTATCCACACACCGAAAATCACAATTTTTCAATGGCCCAATCAATACCAGTTGTTCCGTAAAGTTATTGTTCCAGTTCAGTTCCCAGTTTCAATGTATTCTGCATAGTCTTGAGTAAATTGGTCATAACTTTGTCCACACAACTCCAAATGGCCTAATTCCAAAGCATATTAAAATCTAACTCATCAAGATATCATTGCACCAAAAATTATGAATTTTGGATGTGCCAAACAGTACCAGTTTAATCCCGAAGTGGCCCCTGTTTCAGGTCTGTTGACAGCTCACTAACCACATATTTGCAATCTTTTCTTCACATAACCACCCAATAAAATCACTGTTTAACTTATATACATCAGCATAAACATCTTGATATTCATTACCAATGCCAAAGATCACAAAATCTCATTTAAAACAATCAAAATTCAACACTTGAACATGAAGCTTGCATGATTAAGATAAAACCCTAACCCTAGCTTCAACCCCACATGATCCATCACCAAGATGATTCTTAATTCAATAAAAACAACAAGATCCATCATCAAAATAACCAAAACAAGAAGCAAAAACCAAAAATTCAAAGAACAAGATTGAAGTCACTTACTTTGAGCTTGAAATAAGTGGAGGTGGAGATGGTATTTGGTGATTTTGAGAGTGAAAGATGATAGCCGGTGGAGGGAGGTGGTTGGGAGTTGCAACCTTGCCGGAGGCTGGCCGGAAAGTGGCTGAAAAACACCACAAAAAGGGTTGGGGGGCTAGTGGTGGCTGCCATGGAGGTTGAGAGGAAGAGAGAGGTAAAGAGAGAGAAAGGAGAGCTTGATTACTTGGTTGCAAATTGATCTCAAGCACTTGGCTGAGAATTTATATTCAAAAGTAACCTTGGTTAGGCTTAAATCATGGTTAATTAGCTAGGTTAGTGATACAACTGGGTGGACTTCAACTTTGGGCCAAAATTGGCCTTGAATGAGCTCGGGTTGGGGAAAAAATGCCAAACCGGGTGCGATAATTAAATTTGTTTTTCCGAAACTCGAAATTAAATATGATGTCATGAAAAATAATTTAATCATTTAAATCATAATTATCGAGGCCTAATATCAATTTCTCCGAAAAATTATTTTCGGCAAATGAAACTCGAATTGCAAATTGGGGCCCGACATAAATTTTCCCAACTGTGATGATTCAATGAGAATGAGATAAATAAATGTGAAAAATGAATAACATGGCTTAATTAAATAAATAAATATGCTTTAGGGTCGGGCTATTACACTTTTGGCGGCTTTTCTTCCAATTGGGCGGGTAAGTCCACCAACTTGCTCTGTTGCTGTATCTTCACTAGCATTCGTTGTTGGTGTCTCGGGGGTGTTGGCTGAGCCGGATGTCTCACTCTCAGAGTACCCGCCCACCTCGTTGATCCTCAAGCGTTTAGTGGCCACATCTACAGATTAATCGCAATTGACCTCCCATTTCGGTTGGTCCTTCAGTAGCACCCACCAATGCATCAAGTCGAACGGTTTGCCCACCATATCAACGTATAGATCTTGGGCTTTCTGCGTAATATCGTCCTCATTCGCCCCACTTGGGTTTGCCCGATAAGCCTGCCCCATACAAGCGGTCCACTTGGACACCAGTGGAGCTGCCCTGTTCCAACGGGCGTTGCAGACTTTCGCTCCTCGCTTCGCAGCTCCATCGGGAGCATGCTGGTTGTAGGCACTTGCAATCTTCGTCCAGAACCCCGTCTTCTTCTGGTCAGCCCCAACAAGGGGGTTGGTGCTCACGTTGATCCACGATCTGACCAAACGACGATCTTCTTCCAATGTCCATTTGGAAGTCACGCTGACACTCTCACTCTGGGTGGGGTTGGGTGGAGGACGGGGTGTTGGCGAGGTCGTATTAGTTGGTGGGGGTAGCTGATAAGGAGGGGGCAAAGAACCGTAGTTGAAATTTGGAATGGGGGAGACATTCTGGCCTTGGCCGGGAAAGTTCGGTGGTAGTTGAGGATATTGCATATGTGGGTATTGTTGAGGGTACTGTGGATGGTATTGCCAATGAGGAGGGTTTGGAACAATATTCATGTTGTTTGCGGCATCCCGTTGTGAACTATCCCCAGTTAGTAAGTTCATGAAAGATTGTGGGTGATTGAGATCCATTTGATAGCAAACACCTACCAATTTGGATAAAAAGAAATTACATTCACACATTTAATATCTCACATATTTGACGAAACGACATAAAATATTTTCAATTCCAATTTGGAATCATTTCAGCTCCAATATCTAAACATGCTAACTTTATTACATTTCTAATCGGCCACATAATTACATACACATTTTCAAAACTCACAAACCATATTACGAAGTTAACATTTGAATCAAGCATTTTGTAAATTGTAAGTAACAAATATATCCAAAAATTATAATCAAGCATTTAGTAAATTGTAAATTCTAATGTTAACATTTCAACTCTTTACAATCAAGCACTTCAAAATGTAACAAAAAAAATACCAAAATTCTATTTTCTAAACCTTTCAACTCTAAATTCTAAACATCTCCACTTATTCCAATCATAGTTACGAAACCACTTTTTGTTTCTTTCTTATTAAAAATACATTCCGACATTCAATTTCTAACAACAACAAATTTATTTCCTAAATTCAAGCAATTAATAAATAGTAACCATCAAAAATTTCAACTCAATGTCAAATTTCGAATACTAATGTTACGTATTCTTACCCTACCTTTATTGAAACAAATACATTCATGCATTCATTTTCTAACAACAACAAAATTAATTTCTAACGTATTCTTAGTAATACAAATTTTTAATTGTAACTAATACAAATTTCGTATTGTAACAACAACAACAACATTAATTTCTAACAACAAATATTGATCCACGTTCACACATTCTACTTCTAACATGAGGTTGACAACAACGAAATAAATTTCTCAAATCAATCATTTACTAAGTTGTAAGGAACAAATATTTCAATTATTACCCTACCATTATTTATGCACAAGAAAAAATTCAATTCATACACTAATTGCCCAACCATTATTTTTTCCCAAGAATAACAAAAATTAATTAACATGCTTACGCAAACAATTTTTTCTTCTTCTTTGTGAGCAACGTTAAAAATTGTGTTTTCTTATCAAAAATACATTCAAACATTCAATTTCTAACAACAACATTAATTCTAACAAATATATCCCAAAATTATCATCAAGCATTTCGTAAATTGTAAATTCTAATGATAACAACCATATTAATTTATGACATTATCACATTCTACTTCTAACATGAGGTTCACAACAATGAAATGAATTTCCCAAATCAATCATTTACTAAGTTGTAAGGAACAGATATTTCAATTATTACCCTATCATTATTTATTCACAAGAAAACACACATACACTAATTGCCCAACCATTATTTTTTCCCCAAAATAACAAAAATTAATTAAGATGCTTTCCCAAGCAATTTTTTCTTCCTCTTTGTGAACAACGTTCAAAAGTGTATTTTCTTATAAAAAATAAATTCAAACATTCAATTTCTAACAACATCAAATTTATTTTCTACATTCAACCAATTAATAAATAGTAACTATCAAAAATTGGGGTTGAATGTCAATATTCTAATACTAATGTTACGTATTATTACCCTACCTTCACTAAAACAAATCCATTTATGCATTCATTTTCTAACGACAACAAAATTAATTTCTAACGTTTTGTCACTAATACAAATTTTTAATTGTACCTAATACAAATTTCATATCGTAACAACAACAACAACATTAATTCCTAATAAAAAATATTAAATTTCTAACAAAATAAATTACACTTCTAACCATGCAATTCAGTTGTAACTAATACAAATTTTATTTCTAACATATTCTTACATACAACTAATAAATTTCAACACAACATTAACAAAAACTTTGAATTACTTACAATTGACTTCACTTCACTATTGTTTTCCACTTAATGGAGACCTCCAATATATGTCTACAAAAACCCAAAAAATAAAATATATTAGTTAAAATATAAAACAACAATTATTTATACAAAATTATAACGAATTACAAAACAAATACTTATCCGAACTTGATTTTCTTCGAAATTTAATCAAACTCAAAATCACTAACACAAGTGTAGCATATGCTTTGAGAGAGAAAGTGAGGAAGGTAGATTAATTTTTCACAATTTTTGGCAACAAAATCACCCATTTTATGGAAAAAATTTTCACAAAAAAGAAGAAGAAGAAAGAGCCGTTGGGCTCTAAAATCCACCCCCAACGGCCGAATTCGGCCCAACTTCCCACGCCCCTGCACTGTTCACCGTTTTTCTTTTTTTTCGTCGCCCTTCCCCCAAAACGCACTGTTTCCCTCACACTCGCCCCCCCAAATTAAACGACGCGTTTTGACGCGCAAAACGCCAAAAAAAATGAAACGCGGGGCACCACGGCAGCCCGGTCTGCCACGCGTGTCGGTGCCCCGTTTCCTCTGCTGCTAGCCGCGCCCGGACACGCGTGTGACACGCGGGCCCCACCCATGCCTCGCGTGTCATCTGCTGCGAGTGCTCTTAAAACATCCATTTAGAGAGGCACTCGTGAGTAGGGATGATCGAAACCAATTGATTAGAAATTCGGTAAATAAAAAATTAGTTAATCGGAAAGTCGGTTCACAAAAATTATGAATTGAAATATTTGGTTGATCAAATTTTTCAGTTTGGCAAAAATGTGAACGTCACTAAACTGAAAAACTTGGTTAACTGGATTTTTGGTTTAAGTATCAGTTAACCGTTAATTTTCAATTTTCATTCCTTTTTTAATTAATTTAACTAAGACACCAAATATTAATTTGGACATTATTATATGTTTAATCTTATCTTTAATAATTATAAAATCTACACTTGACCAATATAAATTTAGTTTTTTAATAAAAGTATAAATTTTGGTTTCGGTTAACTGTACGACTAGCCGATCTCAAATGGCTGAATTGAAACCAAACCGAAACCGCAAAATTTTTTTAGTCCGATTAACCAAACTGAAGTTTTTAAAAAAATCAATCAAGTTAACCGATTTTTCGGTCCACTTTTTCAATTTTCCGATTCAGTTTTTCTATTTTGGTTTTTTTCCTCACCCGTATTCGTGAGGGCTCCAAGGACTATTGGCACTCCCGTCACTACATTCGGCGAGTCTTAAGTAAACGGTAACAAATTGCAACAAATTTTAAAGAATTGTTTTTTTTTTTGGCTATATTTTTAACCAACTCCACCACTTTTTTAATGCTTAGATTTTGTTGTCCAAAATTTGATCTCGATTTTTTATGGATCAAACTTATCTTTGACTTGATCTTTTATTTACTTTTATTGGCAAACCAAATTTGGCTCACTAAGGATCTGTTCTATTTCAAGTTTAGATACAGCTAATAGATGTAAGGAGATGTAAGGAACTGCAAGAAGGTGTAAGGAGTTGTAAGAAGCTATAAGGAGCTATAAGGAGTTTTAAGAAGATGTAAGGAGTTGTAATGAGCTGTACGAAGATGTAAGGAGTTGTAAAAGAGCTGTAAGGATAGATGTAAGGAGTTGTTGAATGTTATAGAAAATCTATATGGAATATAAGGAGATGTAAAGAGATGTAAGAAGATGTAAGGATTATGTTAAGGATGTAAGGAGCTGTAAGGAGATGTAAGAAGTTGTAAGGAGATGTAAGCTCTTAGCTAAATGCTAAAAAATGCGAAATAGAATAGGGCCTAAATTCGAAAAAATTGAACCAGAATTTCCATTCATGAACAAACATGATTGCTAACTCTACCATAACCAATTATCTAAATTTTAAACTTAAGTGAAAATTTTTATAAAATGGCTCATTCTTACTATTCCAAAAAAAATAGATAATTATAAAAGATACTCTTATTGTCCCTAATATAAGGCTATATGAATGTAACTTGCAATTGTTCAAATATTTATATGCTTATATTATATACAACTAAACTGCTAGAAGAGTCATTTATAAAAGGGCAGCCCAGTGCACAAGCATCCCACGTTCACGCAGGGTCCGGGGAAGGGCCGCACCCCAAGGTGTGAATTGTAGGCAACCTAAATTGGATGAGAGTTTGTTATTTTTAATTTATCATAAGTATTTATCATCAGTATTCAACATTGATAAACACTCATCATCACTCATCAGCACTCATTAGTACTGATCAGCACTGCTCAACACTTAGCCATATTTCATATTAAACACTTATCAACACTGATCAGGACGATAAATATTGATCAACACTCATCAATATTTATCAGCACTAGATTACTTATGATAAGTTGAAAAGAATATGTCCTAAATTTTGGGGTGGACACAATAATCTTATTATGTCTTACTCTAGTTGTGCCGCACTGAATTCCCATAGGAAAGTCTGTAACACCCCCAAAGTACATAATTCACTGTTTGCGTTCTCTTCAATAGTTTCACCAATTAGAAGTAATATCCCAAATGATCAGGGCATTACCACCGTCTAAAAGGATTATACTTTGCTTGTAAATGATAAATTTTAGCAATGCTAATCAATGTTTCCATCAAAAGGAATTCACACAATTACAACCCATCAAACCATATATAAACAGTTCTAACAACAAACCATTTAACTATTCCAGGGTTTACATCAAAATATAATAACTCTTGTAGAGTATATAGCTTTCACATCAAAATATTTCACAATACAGTGCTCAAAACGTTTCAGCACTAAAACACCAATATTTCATTTAGACTTTCTCGCTCACTTGTCTTCTCCAGTCGGCCTGTCGGCCCTAGGGTGATTCACTAAGCATTTTCCTAAAACAAAACATGAAAATATTTCGAACTGTGAGCCGAAGCTCAGTACATATATTCCTGTATTGTTAAACGTTCATAGAAAAACCGGTTGGGTCGACATTGCAATTCATTTTAATTAAAAACAGCGAATGAGATAAATATAAAATTGCATTGCTAATTATTATCTGATAGTGAACCCTTGGAAACTGTTACGATATATGATAGGTGTACACCTGCCAAGTCGATCGGGGGACCTGGCCTGAAGCCGCGCGGATAACTAAAGGGAAATGCCCTGTAACTAATAACTGATGGGATTACTTATTAGGTAATAAATCATAGATTAAACTGATTCATTGATGTACTTACCAAAACATTATAATTTTGATAAATACGTGATGATTTCTAAAGATACAGGCAATGAACGTACCTTGTACTTTTAATGAAATTCACTGAAACGGGATTCTGCACAAAAAGGGAAGGAAATAATAGACTAGGCCCTGGTTCTGTACAAAAAATATCATTGGAGAAACATATAGTTAGCAAATGTATTTTTTTATAGCTAATATTTTAGTAAAGGAAAAGTAAGAGTATAACAAGGGCTTACAAAGAATGACTCGTAACTTAGTCTTCTGTTCTCTGATTGAGACCCAAAACCCCAATATTGAAAGCTTGAGAAGTCTCAAAAAACTTTCATTTAGAATACCAAACATGATTCCTACTATAGGGTTCCCAAAATGAGACTATAGTACAAGTATGTCAGTTTTGGTCTAACTTGCGCAGCTCTGGTAAAACGACCATAAATGTTCCCACAGACCTTAGATTAAGGTGATTCAAAAGGCATCTGAAAGCTAACACAATGAAATATATACCTACCAAAAATCATAATTTTTCAACGACTTGATAATTACAAGTTTAATCACAAATCTTGCCCTGTTTTCTGAAAATTTTCAGCCTTCACTTTCAAGGCTTTCTCCTTTCTTTTCACACAATTCCCCAGCCAAAATCACACCTTAAAGTCATGTAACAAGGATTTGGTCCTTCCCATCACCATTCAAAACCATCACACTCAATTTCACTTCAAAATCATGTACATCAAAGATGTTTTTTCAATCAAATATACACTAATAACATGCTTGCTATGAAAGGAAGGTTAAACCTTGCATAATCAATAAAACCCTAACTTTTGGCCAATTTCCACTTCATCCAAGATCACCAAGAACATCTTCATAAGATTATTACAGATTAAAACCACTAAATCAAATACAAGAATCCAACAAAAACAAACTTCCCACTTAAAGCTTGCATGATTATGAATAAACCTAACCCTAACATGCTCCCAACTCAACCCTACCATGATCAACATCAAAATAACTCTTATTTCTTATCAACACATCATGATCAACAATCAAAAGCATCAAAAGAAAAATCAAAACTAAGATAAAAATAAAAAAAAAGATCAAGATTAAGATTACTCACTTCAAGCTTGATAAAAGTAGAGATGGAAGTGATATTTAGTTGTTTTGATGATAGAGGATGGTTGCTAGTGGTACTAGGATGTCGGAGGCAATTGGGGCTACCAAAAACTAGCCAGAAAACACCAAACAGTAGCTGGGGGAGGGGGCTAGCGTGCTAGAGAGAGAAAGGAGAGAGAATATGGGTTTTGGGTTGGGTTGTGTGTTTTTGACTAATCAAATCAACTTGGCTGAGTTTTTATATTCAAAATGACTTTTTGGCTTATCATGGTTAAGCTTAATCATGGTAATTAGTTAGGTTAAGAAAACAAACATGTTGGGCTTCAAATTGGGGCGAAGAAAGTTGGATTCGGGAATAAAACGTTCGTAACAATATCGTTTTTGTGTACTCAAATTTAAATTTTTGTAATGTTATAGAAAACCAAATAAATTACTTAGATTAAACTTGTTAGGGCGTAGTATCAATTCTTTCAAAGTTTTCTTTAATAATTAAATAAATAAATAAAACCCGAATTGCCAAGTGAGGGCCCAAATAAATTTTTCCCCATTGGGATGATTAAATGCGATAAATAAATTTCACAAAATCATTAACAAGAGGTAATTAAATAAATAAACATAATTTAGGATTGGGCTGTTACAGCTTCCCCACTTAAAGAGTTTCGTCATCGAAACTTAAGAACTTTACCATGCCATGTAAGATTACCTCAATTAGATGTGAGTACTTGGCTTTCATTTCCTCTTCAGTCTCCCAAGTAGCTTCTTGGGAGGTATGATTTGACCATAGCACTTTGACTAGAGGTATCTGCTTGTTGCACAACGGCTTAATCCTACGGTCTAGTATTTGGATTGGTTGCTCTTCATATACTAAATCCACAGGGATTTCAATAGGTTCAGATGCAATGGTGTGATTTAGATTTGGGATATACTTTCTAAGCTGAGAGATGTGAAACATGTTATGTACGTGTTTAAGTTCTACTAGCAGATCCAGGCGATAATCTACAGGATTCAACTTTTTAATGATTTCATATGGTCCAATATATCTTGGACTCAGTTTTCCACGTACTCCGAACCTCTTGATACCCTTAGTTGGCAAAACTTTCAGAAAAACTTTGTCGCCTACTTGAAACTCCAGATGCCTCCTTCTCTTGTCCGCATAACTCTTTTACCGACTCTGGGCAACCTTAATATGCTCTCGAATCGTTCTTATTGTTTCCATGGTTTCCTGGATCATTTCAGGGCCTATAATCAATGCCTCATCCAAGTCACTCCAACACAGTGGGGTTCTACACTTTCTCCCATATAAAGCCTCAAATGGGGCCATTCTGATGGTGGACTGGTATCTATTATTATAAGAAAACTCTACCAACTGTAAATCATCTTCCCACTTCCCTTGGAACTCCAACACACAAGCTCTTAACATGTGCTGTAGAATTTGATTCACTCTTTCAAGCTGCCCATCTGTCTCAGGATGATAAGAGCTACTAAAATTCAATTTGGTCCCCAAAGGCCTTTTGAAGTGCTTCCTAAAAACTAACTTGGAATCTTTGATCTCTATCTAATACTATGTCTAAGGGAATCCTGTGCAGATGGACTATCTCTTTAACATACGATTGAGCTAGTTTTTCAACTCCTCAAGTATGCCTAATTGCCATAAAATGGGCCGATTTGGTAAGTCGGTCAACTATGACCCAGATAGCATTTTTCTTCGAGCCAGAAAGGGGTAAACCCATAACAAAGTCCATTGAGATTGAATCTCACTTCCAAGTGGGAATTTCTAGGGGTTGCAATTCACCCACGAGACGCTGATACTTCTCTTTAACCTTCTGGCAAGTTAAACACTTGTCTGCATATTCTGCAACCTTCTTCTTTATATTAATCAACCAAAAGTATTGTGGTAGGCCTCGATACATCTTGGTACCTCCGGGATGCATTGAGTAGCGAGTATCATGAGCCTCCTTTAGGATCTATTTCCTCAATTCTCCATTTCTAGGCACACACAGGCGATTCTGGAATCGCAGGGTCCCATCCTCATGTACTGTAAACCCAGTGGACTTTCCTTTCTCTAAACTTTGCTTGGAGTTCAAGATCACTTTTCTGGTTCACTCGAATTTCCTCGATGATGGAAGGCTGTAAGGTAAGTACTGATAATTGAACATGTGCTTGGTCATGGGACACTAGTTGAATTCCCAAGTCCTCAAGCTTTCTTAAGAGACTCAACTGGGTAATCACCACAGTGCTTGGGCTAGGTTTCGCCTTCCTGCTCAGGGCATCTGCTACAACATTTGTTTTTCCTGGATGATATTGAATCTGCAAATCGTAGTCTTTAAGCAACTCAAGCCAACGTCGTTGTCTCAAATTGAGCTCCTTCTGGGTGAAGATATACTTCAGACTTTGATGGTTAGTATAGATCTTGCATGGTATCCCATATAAGTAATGTCTCCAAATTTTCAATGCAAAGACCACAGCTGCTAACTCCAGGTCATGGGTGGGGTAATTTTTCTCATAAGGCTTGAGCTGTCGAGAGGCATAAGCTACTGCCTTGTCTTCTTGCATCAGTACACACCCCAAACTGTTATTTGAAGCATCACTATAGATGGTATACTCCTTACCTTACACTGGTAGCATTAGGATTGGGGAGGTAGTTAATCGCTGCCTTAACTCCTGAAAGGCTCTTTCACACTTCTCTGTCCACTCAAATGTATCCGCTTTCCTTAGCAGATTGGTCAAGGGAAAAGCTATTTTCGAAAAGTCCTTGACGAAAAACTTCTAATCTCAGTGATGTTAGTAGGCCTTGACTAGTCCGTGATTGCCTTCACTTTTTGATTCCTTCTTTTGTAACCACATGACCCAAGGACACCACTTCTTCCAAGCAAAATTCACACTTCTTTCATTTTCCATGAAGTTGATGCTCCCACAGGGTTTGTAACACCATCCTCAAATGATCAACATGTTCCTCCTTATCCTTTGAATAGATAAGGACTTCCAAGTCCGAACTTCTAGACCCTCAAGTTAGCATAGACTATCAAGTCACCCACAGGATGCTTAAGCCATCAAAATCAAAGACTTCTAAGTAGTAGCCTGAAGACTATCAAGTCAACAAAATTGTAAACTTTGAAGGGAATTCAATGACTCTTAAGTAATCAACATCGTAGACTCTCAGGTCATCAACTACATAAGCTCTCAAATAACGCTTAAAGATTCTTAAGTCATCTAAGTTGTACACTCACAAGTCAAACAAAGTTGCTGACTTTCAAATTATCGAAGACTTTCAAGTGAACCTTATAGACCCTCAAATCATTGATGCAATAGATTCTTAAGTCTTCAAAGTCAAAGACACCAAAGGAACAGATTGTCAAGTCAGTAAAAAAATGCAAGACTTCTAAGTCATCAAATTGCAAAGACTCCCAAGTCTACAACTCTCTAACTTCTAAGTTAATCTTAGCAGACTCGAAGTCAAAACTCTCATAGACTTCCAAGTCAATTTTTTTTAAGACTACGAAATTGTTTCTTCAAGACTTCTAAGTCAACGAAATTACTAATTCCCAAGTCACCAAGTGGATTCTTTAGTCATCAATGTTCAAGTCTCCCAAGACATCGAAAACTAAAGACTACCAAGTCGTCAAAGCTCTAGTCTCTAAAATCAAGAAAGGTCTAAGCTCTAAGTTATCAAACTTAAAGACTCACAAGTTATCAAGTCCAAGACACTCAACCATCAAAGTAAAAGACTGTCAAGTTATTCTGTCAAAGGTGTTGACTCCTAAGTCACTAAGCACATTTTCAAATCATATAAATAGGCTTCAAACAGTCACCAACTTGTTACAAACTTTTAGAACACCTTCAAGTTGGGGGCAATGGTAAGGTCGCATCCTTTTTCTCATTAGTGATATAGGCGCCTTCTTTTAAATTTGCAGTCTTTTCCTTCAAGTCGGGCATTGGAAATTTGTAAAGTTAAGCTTTCAGTGTCTGATCAGAAGAGCCGTGTCTTTCCTGTCTGACTGAATGTGTCGAGCCTCTGTCTGTTCGAAGAAGTCAAGTCTGCACTTTCTGATTGGAGAAGTCACCTTCGCTATCTGATTGGAAGAGTCACCTTTCTCTCTGATTAGACAAGTCATTGCTTTTTGATCGGGATAGTTACGTTCGTTGTCTGATCGGATGAGCCAAGCCTTCTCTTTCTGATCAGAAGAGTCACCTTCGCTGTCTGATAGAAGATGCCAAGTCTGCACTGTCTGATCAGATGAGTCACCTTTGTTGTCTAATAGGCTGAGTCAAGCATTTGCCTTCTGATCAAGAGAGTCGCCTTCGTTGTTTGATGGAAGAGGTCAAGTCTGCACCGTCTGATCGGATGAGTCACCTATGTTATCTGATTGGACAAGTCATGCCTCATCTGTCTGATCGAATGAGCCAGGCTGTTGCTTTCTAATTGGGATAGTTGCGTTTGCTGCCTGATCGGATGTGCCAAGCGTTCCCTTTCTGATCGAAAGAGTCACCTTTGCTATCTGATGGTAGAAGTCAAGTCTCTGTTGCCAAATTCGAGGATTCTAAACGCCTTCTGATGTATTCTAGCCTCACTAATGCAAGAATTTGCAAAAGGGATTCAAGAATGCATATGGGTAGTTTAGAGAGAGATTGAATCAAAGGAAACAAGAACAAGGATAGAACACACGTGGGCTAGCAAGGGTGATTCGAGTACCCACCTTGGCGCACACACACTTGGGCAATCTTCTTAGTTCAACTAAGTTACATAACTTAATCACCTTCTTAGTTGAATCAAGAAGGCCTAGTGACCCACTTGAGGTTGTCACACTCAAGATATAACACTAGGATTTCAAGAGAGGTAGAGAGAGTTTTCTAAACTCAAGCTTTGCATTCATTCAAGGTTGTGATACAAAAGGGAAGTGGTTGGCTTTTAAAGAAGCAAATCAGCCAATTCAAACCTCTAAACCAGCTAAGGGAACCGAAAGTACAAAGGGGGAGTGGGGAAGGGTCAATTCAGCCTCCCTAAGTACAAAGTAGGTTTAATCCACCTTTGGCCACCTCATCAAGACTAATGATGCTCCCAAATGAGGTGTCAAGCTTTCTAGGTAGCCTA
>JACYFF010031955.1:73628432-73638459 GCA_017589665.1 Selenicereus undatus
ATGGATTTTCTAATGCAGACCATCTATCGGTAACATGAGTGAATGCAGAAATTGAGACATTTGAAAATATTTTCAGAAGTTTCTATATAATTATGGGTATTGCAAGGAAATTACAAAGTGTAGTGAGTTCAACAAGTTTGTTAGTGTACAAAAGCTTACTTGGGTTGAAAACTGAGTTACATGAGTATGAAAATGAAATTTGGGAAGTGAGCAGATTATTAACTCAAAATCAGTGTCCTTTGGACCAAGTTAGGGTGTTATATGAGCTTTTATGAACCTTGCAGCACCCTTTATGGCATAAACCATTTGTCACGCATTTAAGAGGCGTTAACCATTTTATTATCCTTTTCAGAAGCTTCACTCTTTCCTTTATCCATTTCAGAAATATCAGCAAACCATGTGCCAGTTATATCAATTAAAATCTTTTCATTATTACCTCAATCATTTTCATTTGGTCTATTTTGCTTCAATTTGTATTATTTCAAGTTCAATAACCCTAACAGATTTATTATTCAAATCATTTTGGTTTAACTTGTCTTATATCGAATTATTGGAACTGTAGGAGTCTTTTTAAATAAATCATTTATGTCAGTGAATATGATTTACTCGGTGAATATGGTTTACTAACTACGTTTACCTATAATTATATTTCTTTAACAGAATCGAGGCCTAGTCTATCGTTTCTATTGTGCATAAGTATTATCAAGTGAAATATCATTTTAAAGACTTCAGGTACGTCCATTGCCTGTATCTTTAGAAATCAGAGTGTATTTATCAACGTTATCATGTTTTGGTAAGTACATCAATGAATCAGTTTACACAGTGATTTATCAGTTAATTAGTGACCCCATCAGTTATCATCTATAGGGCATTCGCCCTTAAGTTACCCGCGCGGCTTCAGGCCAGGTCCCCGATCGGCTTGGCAGGTGTACACCTATCCATAGATCGTAACAGTATCAAGGGGTTTACTATCAGATAATAACTAGCAATACAGCTTTACATTTATTTCATTCACTGTTTTAACTTAAAATGAATTGCAAAGCGGGCCCAATCAGTGTTCAATGATCATTTAACAACTCAGGAATGCATGTACTGAGCTTCGGCTCACAGTTCGAAATGTTTTTCATGTTTTGTTTTAGGCAAATGCTTAGAGTATTGCCCTCATGCCAGCAAATCAGCCGAAGAGAATAAGTGAAGCAAGGAAATCCAGATGGATCAGAAGTAATGTCGTATATGCATACTCTAACGTTGTATTTTGAATTCTTCTGTGGATGAAGATGTAGATTACATGGTGAATTATTTCACTACGGTTTATAAACTTTACATTGGTTAACACTTGATTGTGAATGGATAATTATATGTGAATGTGTACAGTGGAGGTTATGCTTAACTGTGTTATGTTTAGCACTCATGTTTTAAGCCTTGTCCTTTTGGACGGCGGTAATGCCCCTATCATTGGGTTGTCTAGATTTTAATTAAGGAGAATATAAACAGTGAAACATGTTTAATTTGGGGCGTTACAAAAATGAAGTCTAAGCTTAAGGCACGTTTTCTTCCACCTACATATGTCCAAGATGGTTATTCTCAATTTCATAATCTCACTCAAGGCAGTATGAATGTTGAAGAATATACTCATGAGTTTGAGAAATTGATGATTAAATGTGACATTCAAGAACCTGAAGAGTAAACCATAGTTAGATACTTGGGTGGTCTTGATCCTAGGTATTCTAATGTGGTAGAATTGCAAGCCTATACATCTTTTGATGATGTTTGTGTACTAGCTCACAAAGTGGAACAATAAAAGAAGGCTAAACAACCCCGCAAACCTCAAACTGCCAAGCCTTTCATTAGGAACCAACCTTTTAACAAGGGGAGTTCCAATCCACCTCCAAAACCACAAATGCCTTTCCCTCCTAATCCACAAAGAATCGTAGCACCTCAAAAGGCTCCAGCACCCCCATTTCGTCCTAACCCTAACCCAATGAGCAATAGAAGGTGTTTTAAATGTCAAGTTCTTGGTCATATTGCTTCTGAATGTCCAAACAGAAAGGTCATTACACTAGCATAATGGACAGCTGTTAAAGAAGACTTTGAAGAAGAGGAGAACGAAAGTGAAAGTGAGCAAGAACAAGAGGAGGTTCACGAAGACGTCACTGCGGAAGCAGATGAAGGAGAACTCTTGGTTTTAAGGAGAGTTCTAAGTAATCACAAAGGAGTTAAAGATGAACAAAGAGAGAACATATTCCATACAAGGTGTACCTCTCAAGGTAAAATATGCTCTTTGATCATTGATGGTGGTAGTTGTTCTAATGTTGTTTCTCTAAGCATGATTGAGAAACTTGGGCTGCAAACAATGACTCATCCACATCCATACAACATTTAGTGGTTAAATCAAAGCAAGGGAATTCAGGTGAACTATCGTTATTTGGTTTCATTTTCCATTGGAAAGAATTATAAAGATGAGTTATGGTGTGATGTTATTCCTATGGATGCATGTCATATTCTTTTAGGAAGACCATGGTTGTATAACCGTAGAGTTATGCATAATGGCTACCTAAACACCTATTCATTTACCAAGGATGGTAAGAAAATCACCCTAGCCCCTTTAGCCCCATCCAAACTCCATGAAAAAACCCCACAAAATAAGCCCAAACACAGTGAATGTCTATTAGCCGTGAGTGAAAGTGTGTTAAAGGCTTCACAACAAGAGTTTAAAGCCTTTAGAGAGTGGATTCTAAGCATCCAAGAAGAACCTGAAAACTTGATGCCCACTCATCCCATTGCCAAAACACTCATTGAAAATTTCTGTCATCTATTCCCTGAGGAGATCCCCACAGGTTTGCCTCCCAAAAGAGACATCCAACACCACATTGATCTTATCCCTGGTTCCATCCTACCTAACAAGCCTGCATATAGGATGAACCCAAAGGATACTAATGAGATTCAAAGACAGGTTGCAGAATTGTAGGAAAAGGGATTGATTCGTAAGTCTTTGAGTCCATGTGCCGTTCCAGCTCCTTTAGTGCCAAAGAAAGATGGCGAAATGAGAATGTGTGTTGATAGCAGGGCCATTAACAAGATCACTATCAAGTACAGGTATCCCATACCAAGACTTGAAGATATGCTAGATGAGCTACATGGCTCCAAAGTGTTTTCAAAGATTGATCTTCGAAGTGGTTACTACCAAATCAGAATCAGAGAAGGTCATGAATGGAAGACTGCTTTCAAAACAAAAGGAGGAATTTATGAATGGTTGGTAATGCCTTTTGGTCTTTCTAATGCACCTAGTTCTTTTATGAGGTTGATGAACCAAGTGTTTAGACCTTATATTGGCAAGTTTGTGGTAGTATACTTTGATGATATTTTGGTGTATTCTAAGAATGAGCATGAACATCAAGATCATTTAACTCAAGTAATGCTTGTCTTTGAACGTGAGAAGTTGTTTGGTAACCTTAAGAAGTGTGCTTTCTTCACTACTAAAGTTACATTTCTTGGTTATATTGTGACTGAAGATGGTATAAAGGTAGATGAAGGTAAGGTAGAAGCCATTCGTTCTTGGCCTATACCTAAGAGTATTCATGTTGTTAGAGCATTCCATGGTTTAGCTTCTTTCTACAGGAGGTTCATTCGGAATTTCAGCACTATTATGGCTCCTATGACTGAAGTTATCAAAGGTACATCCTTTATGTGGAATCCAAAAGCTCAATCTGCCTTTGAAGAGATCAAAGCTAGACTTACTCAAGCACCGGTGTTATCATTGCGATGCTTTAGTAAAGTCTTTGAAGTTGAATGTGATGCCTCTGGTGTGGGTATTGGTGGAGTTCTTACAAGAAGGTAAACCTCTAGCCTTCTTTAGTGAGAAATTGTGTGATTCTAGAAGAAAATACTCCACTTATGATAAGGAGTTTTATGCTATTGTGAGATATTTAGAGCACTGGAATCATTATCTTATTGCAAGTGAGTTTATCTTACATTCTCACATGAAACATTGAAGTATATTCAAGGCCAGCATAAGTTAAACTCCAGACATGCCAAGTGGGTTGAGTTTATGCAGTCATATCACTTTACTATCAAGCACGAGTCAGGTAAACTCAATCAAGGTGCAGATGCTATATCCAGGAGGTATCTATTATTGTTTTAGCTA
Source organism: Selenicereus undatus (assembly GCA_017589665.1). Taxonomy (NCBI): domain Eukaryota; kingdom Viridiplantae; phylum Streptophyta; class Magnoliopsida; order Caryophyllales; family Cactaceae; genus Selenicereus; species Selenicereus undatus. The sequence goes on from JACYFF010031955.1 coordinate 73,632,577, forward strand.
GATGCTTGTGTGCTTGGTTTTTTAGCATCTATAGGTCTTATATGCCAATGATGAAGACTTTGGGGCATTATATGCTGCTTGTTCTAAACACCCCAAAGGAGATTTTCATATCCAAAAAGGTTTTCTATTCAAGAGTACTCGGCTATGTGTTCCCAAGTGCAGTACAAGAGAGTTGCTAATTCGAGAAGTCCATGGAGTTTCTTTAGCTGGACATTATAGTGAGAACAAGACTATTATTATGCTAAGAGAAATTATTATTGGCCTGGTATGGAACGTGATGTGCAGGATATTCTGAAGAGGCGTGGAACATGTCAAGTTGCTAAAAGTCATTCACTACCTCAAGGTTTATACAATCCATTACCTATTCCTATCTCTCCATGGGTTGATGTAAGTATGGACTTCATTCTTGGACTTCCTAAAACCCAACGAAACAAGGATTCTATCTTTGTTGTGGTTGATAGGTTTTCTAAGATGTCTCATTTCATTCCATGCAAAACAAGACCAATTATGCTACACATATTGCTGAGTTGTATTTCAAAGAGGTAACAAGGTTACATGGTATTCCAAGGTCCATTGTTTCTGATAGGGATACCACGTTTTTGAGACACTTTTGGATTACATTGTGGAAAAAGTTAGGTACTAAGCTGAAATATAGTACTTCTTGTCATCCACAAACTGATGGACAAACTGAGGTTACTAATCGAACCTTAGGAACTCTCCTAAGAGCTTTGATTAAGCCTCATGCCAAAGCTTGGGATTTGCTTTTACCACATGCAGATTTTGCTTATAACAGGACACCAAGCAAGGCAACTAGTCTTTCCCCATTCAAAGTGGTCTATGGAATTGATCCCCTTAGCCCACTTGATCTTATTCCAAGGTCATTTGATCAGAAGCCACATCCAGATGCAGCTACAAGGGTAGAACAAATCAAGAAGGTACATGAGTTGGTAAGGAGCAAGATTGAGAAAACCGATGAAGCCTATCAAGCTTACACCAACAAGCATAAGAAGCAAGTGGTATTCCAACCAGGAGATCTTGTGTGGATTCACCTTAGAAAGGAGAGATTTCCATCCAAGAGGAAGAATAAGCTAATGCCACAAGCTGATGGTCCATTTGAGGTACTTGAACGTTTTAATGACAATGCTTACAAAGTTGATTTGCCAGGTGACTATGGAGTTTCAACCACATTCAATGTAGCTGATTTGCAAGCTTACCAAGACGATGATTACCTTGCCGATTTGAGGATCAAATCTTCTCAACAAGGGGAGGATGATGGAGTCCCCACCACCATTGCCAAGGAAGAAGGTCCCAACACTCGTTCATGGTCCATTACACACTCCAAGTTGCAAGCATTGCTTCAGAATGGCCATAATGTACAAGAAGTTGTTCACGGGTTAACCTCCTCAAAACAGCGCGGTTTTGTCAATCTCATTACTTAGGCTTAACCATGGCTTAAGTCCTGAATTTTTGCATTTTTGGAATCCTCAAGAAGTCTACAATCAAGTCCAAGCATTGATTTCAAATCATGCACACAAGAGGATGAAGAATCAAGGAATTTTCCTAAATCGTTCCCATTTGCCCTCCATTTGCACGGTTTTAAGTTTGTGTTTAATTACCCCACTTAAAAACATCCTAACCTTGATTTCTTGGTGGGGGGATTATACACATCCTAAAAATCCCCCCCCCCCCCATGTTTAAAAACCAAATCATGCCCACTTTTGCTATGTTTACAAATTGCACCAAAACCAACCATCCACGGCTTGAACCCGATTCAAGTAAACCGGTTTTCTACCCCATCAAAACAGTCGGGCATCCCTTTACTAGCTAGATTGGTTCACTTCCCAAGCATGGCACACGACTCAAGGTAGCCTAGGAGTGGTGAATGCATGGAAAAGAACAACCAATGAGAATTGAGCTAGAGATACCTTGTCCCTTGCTTCCTATTAGTGAGCCGTAAAGTAGCATGGAGGATTTCGGCTGCACATGGTGTTCTAGTCCTCTTTGCTGGTTAGTTTAGTGCTTAAGCAAGGATTAGTTGATGTATAATTGGCTTAGACAAAGATTAGATGCATGATTTGATGTATTAGTTTAAGTGAAGCATGTTTGTACTTTTGTTAATGTAAACTGGTTGTAATTAAGCTTTTAATACATTTCCTCTCTAGTAAGGAAAGGGGGGGTAACGTGTATTTGCCTGAATCTAGGCCATTTTTGCTGCTTCATAAAAGCACCCCACGGCCATAGCTTGATTCACAACCTACTTGAATGAAAATTGAAGTTTGAGAGCATTTGCTTTCTCCTCTTTAAATCCTTGCTTGCTTATCCTTAATTAGGTCAATTAAGGTGGTGTCCAAGTGAGTCTTAACCTTGATTAAGTGGTGTTTCTGTATCTTAATCAAGATTAAGGGCCCTAAACTTGAAGGTTGGTGGTGATTCTGTATCCAATCTAGAGTTTAGTTCTATCTTGTTCTAGTTTGATGTCCACGGTTTGCAAGTGAGGTAATTAGCTTGGCTTCTTAAGTTAATTCATTTCACTAAGCTTATCATTCATATTACTTCATTTTCCCACTTCAAATACCTCCATTTCAATCCTATTCCACGGCTTGTACATCTCCAAAGGGGTTAGAATCAAAGCATACATCAAAGGCATTCAAACAGTGCTTTGCTTGCATTTTCTAGCTTCCAAGGGCAGCAAAGTGGCACGGCCACACCGTGCACCTAGGCACGACCGTGCCACCCTTGGCCGTGACAAGGCTTTAAGTTTTTGCTTCCTTTTGGTGTGTGTTGGCTTGGGTAGTGTTTTCCCTTGACACATACATCATATTTGATATCAGAGCTTCGGTTTCTCCTGGGCCTTGTGTACCCTTCCACTTCCATAAATCATTCCACTACTCCCTCTTACACAAATTCAGTTTACCCTGTGTTCTAGCAACCTTATTCAAACATGACTTCAACTAGCATGTCTTTGGAAGAAAGGTTTGAAGCCTTGATGAAACAAAATGAGTTCTTGGCTAGTAAAATTCGAGAAGACTCTCAAAGGAACCAAGAAGCTCAAGCACATAATGAATATCTACGCAAGCAGTTGGGTTCATTCTTGAAGCAAAAGCAGAAGTTGAATGAAGACACCCTTCAATCTGAACCAAGGGCATGTGAACAAGTCTATAGCCATGATGGTGATTCATCAAGTGAAGAAGAAGTGCCTAGAATGGTTAGAGGAGAGCCACGAAATCAAGCCAACAACAATGACTTCAGAGTTGAAGTTCCTGAATTTGAAGGTAAACTTGATCCTAAAGAGTTTATTGATTGGTTACATACTGTTGAAAGAGTCTTTGAGTATAAGGATATACCTAATGATAAGAAGGTTAAATTGGTGGCATTAAGACTCAGAAAGTATGCTTCTTTATGGTGGACAAACTTGAATGCTAAGAGGCTTCGAGAAAGGGAGTCTAGAATTCGTACATGGGATAAAATTGTAATAGCCCAACCTTAACTCATATTTATTTATTTAATAAAGCCATGTAACTCATTTTTCACATTTATTTATCTCATTGAATCATCCCAGTTGGGAAAAATTCATTTCGGGTCCCACTTTGCAATTCGAGTTTCATTTACCGGACAATTTCGAGAAAAATTGATAGTAGGCCTCGATATTTATGATTTAAAAGATTAAATTATTTTTCATGATATTACATTTTAATCCCGACCTTCCAACAAAAAAAAAAAAAAAAATCAAACGCGCTCGGTTTTAGTTCTTTTCCAAACCCGTGCTCATTTAAGCCCAATTCCGGCCCAACAAGTTTCTAATTCATTTGTTTAGCTAATTACCATGATTAACTCCTAATGATAATGAGTAAAGATATTTTTTTTGGGAGGGCAATTTTTAGCCAAGTATTTTAGGTCATTTTGCACCAAGTATTTACGCCAAGTGGCAAAACATCAAAGCTCTCCTTTCTCTCTCTTCCTCTCAACCTCCATGGCACTCTCTTCCTCTCAACCTCCATGGCAGCCCCCTCCCAGCCCTATTATGGTGTTTTCCGGCTACTTTCCGGCCACTCTCCGGCAAGGATTTCAATCCCCAAACAACCTCCGTCCATTGGCTACCATTTCCCATCCTCAAAATCACCCAATATCATCTCCATCTCCACTTATTTCAAGATCAAAGTAAGTGATTTCAATCTTGTTCTTTGAAATTTTGGTTCTTGCTTCTTATTTTGGTTATTTTGATGATGGATCATGTTGTTTTTATTGAATTAAGAATCATCTTGGTGATGGATCATGTTGGAGTTGAAGCTAGGGTTAGGGTTTTATGTTAATCATGCAAGCTTCATGTTCAAGTGTTGAATTTTGATCGTTTTAAATGAGATTTTGTGATCTTTAGCATTGGTAATGAATATCAAGATGTTTATGCTGATTTATATAAGTTAAAGAGTGATTTTAGTGGGTGGTTATGTGAAGAAAAGATTGAAATCATGTGAGTTAAAGCTGGGAAACAGACCTAAAACAGGGGCTACTTTGGGAATTTACTGGTACTGTTTGGCACATCCAAAATTCATGATTTTTGGTGTAGTGATATTTTGATGTGTTATCTTTCAATAGGACTTGGAATTACTCAATTTCGAGTTGTGTGGACAAAGCTATGACCAATTTACTCAAGACTGTGCAGAATGTATCGAAACTGGGAACTGAACTGGAACAGTAACTTCACGGAAAAACTGGTATTGATTGGGTCACTGAAAAATTTTTATTTTTGGTGTGTGGATAGATCAATGAGTTATCTTTAAAATGCCTCTTGAATTTCCTTAATCCGAGTTCTGTGGAAAAAGTTATGGTCATTTTACTGCGACTGCGCAGATTGATCAGAAATTGTGCACGTCTGTGTTCTACCCTACTTTTAGGGACCTTATTATGTGAATCATGCTTTGTGTCCTAAATAAGAGTTTTAGAGGACACTGTGAAGTTTTCATATTGAGGTTTTATATCTCATTTGGAGGTTGGGAGTGAAAGATATGGATTTTCTAATGCAGACCATCTATCGGTAACATGAGTGAATGCAGAAATTGAGACATTTGAAAATATTTTCAGAAGTTTCTATATAATTATGGGTATTGCAAGGAAATTACAAAGTGTAGTGAGTTCAACAAGTTTGTTAGTGTACAAAAGCTTACTTGGGTTGAAAACTGAGTTACATGAGTATGAAAATGAAATTTGGGAAGTGAGCAGATTATTAACTCAAAATCAGTGTCCTTTGGACCAAGTTAGGGTGTTATATGAGCTTTTATGAACCTTGCAGCACCCTTTATGGCATAAACCATTTGTCACGCATTTAAGAGGCGTTAACCATTTTATTATCCTTTTCAGAAGCTTCACTCTTTCCTTTATCCATTTCAGAAATATCAGCAAACCATGTGCCAGTTATATCAATTAAAATCTTTTCATTATTACCTCAATCATTTTCATTTGGTCTATTTTGCTTCAATTTGTATTATTTCAAGTTCAATAACCCTAACAGATTTATTATTCAAATCATTTTGGTTTAACTTGTCTTATATCGAATTATTGGAACTGTAGGAGTCTTTTTAAATAAATCATTTATGTCAGTGAATATGATTTACTCGGTGAATATGGTTTACTAACTACGTTTACCTATAATTATATTTCTTTAACAGAATCGAGGCCTAGTCTATCGTTTCTATTGTGCATAAGTATTATCAAGTGAAATATCATTTTAAAGACTTCAGGTACGTCCATTGCCTGTATCTTTAGAAATCAGAGTGTATTTATCAACGTTATCATGTTTTGGTAAGTACATCAATGAATCAGTTTACACAGTGATTTATCAGTTAATTAGTGACCCCATCAGTTATCATCTATAGGGCATTCGCCCTT
>JACYFF010031955.1:73677855-73690980 GCA_017589665.1 Selenicereus undatus
CCCCCCCTTGTGGAAGTATACTCTAAGATCTAACATTGGTGATAGTGATTATGGTGGGGTTGGGCTTGAAGCATGTTAAGGTTAGGGTTTTGTCATGATCAAGTTAGCTTAAGTCAAGTGATAGATTTGTATTATTTTGTATATGATTTTATAATCTTTAGTCTAGTTGATGATTATGATGATGTTTTGGTCATTTGGAATGATTTCAAGTGAGGATTTATGTGAAAAAAAGAGGCGAAAGCAAAAACAGTGAAGGCTGAAAATGGCAGAAAATAGGGGTGACTTTGAGATTAAACTGGTAATGATTGGCCCACTTAAAAATTATGATTTTTAGTGGGTAGGTTAGATTTTAGATGCCTTTTGAATCACCTTAATCGAAGTTCTGTGGACAAAGTTATAGTCGTTTTACGAGAACTGCGCAGGTTAGACCAAAACTGACACACTTGTGTTCTAACCCCATTTTGGAAACCCTATTGTGGGAATCATGTTTTGTGTTGTAAATGAAAGTTTTTTGGGACTTATTAATATTTCCAAATTAGGATTTTAGGTCTTCATTTGAGGTCTAGGGAGAAAGTTATGAATTTTTGAAGTGAACTGACCTGCTTTGGTGCAAATTGAACTGTTATTGCAATTTCTATGCAGCATATACTTGGAGATAAATTCTGAAAATTTTACTGTAGATTTTCCATATTATTTTTGAATTTCCTATACGATTTCATGAATTTTGGTTGAGTATTTTGAGTTTGGTGATTTTTGAAAGTATTTTGAATAATTGTGTAAAGAGCAATAATAAAGATTGAGTAAGATTGATCATGCACTCATCTTGTGTATTTTTGGCCAAGTAAGTTCAGTTAAGGGGAAAATATATATTCATGGATTTTATTGGGATTTTCAGCTCGATTTATGAGAGAAAAGAAGAAAAACATGCATTTTTGGAGCTTAATTATGAGTTTTGAATAAGTTATGGAGATTATAAAGTACCAAGTTTGGGGATTTTAATACCTTTCATTGGGATCAATAATCTATTTGGGGTGAAAAACTATATTGAATGGACTTGTGAATGAAAAATGGAAAGTTAGGAGAATTTTTGACTCAGAAATCATATTTATGAGACCAAGTTATTGTAGTTTATGCTATTTTGAACCAAGATATATCTCTCTTGGCCTCAAACCTCTATTACTTACTCAATTCATAATGTATCAAATGTATTTATCAAGCCAAACTAGTGTACTCGTTGTTATCTTGAACCAAACTATACACCATTGAGCCTTAAACCCTTATCAGCAACCTATCATAGAAAAGGCCAAAACCACTCTCTCATTTGTCACCATCAATGCATTTTTCTTTGTAATCTCATTTATCTTGTTGTGGTCTATTTTACTTTCATTTAATTTATATCAGGATTCAATTACTTTCATCAATTCAGTTTTGAAGTTATATTTAAATACCCAAGTTATGTAGACCATGTAATTACCCAATTTCTATTACACATACTTTTACTTACTCAATTATGTGAGTAAGTATCATTTACTGACTACACATACCTATAATGACATTTATGAAACAGAGTCGAGGCCTAGTTATCATTCCCCATTATGTATAAGTGTTATCAAGTCAGAATATATTTATCATGTCAGATGATATTTATGAAACAGATGACATTTATCAAGTCAGATGATATTTTTAAAGACTCAAGGTACGTCCATTGCATGTATCTTCATAAATCAGAACATGTTTACCAAGTTACAACTCTTATTGATTTCATCAATGAATCAGTTTATATAGTGATTTGCTATTTAACTTGTGACCCCGTCAGTTATCATCTATAGGGCGTCAACCCATCATTTACCCGTGCGGCTTCAGACCAACTCTTGATTGGATTAACAGGTGTACACCTATGTATAGATCATATCATTGCAAGGGGTTCACATCCAAATAATAATGAGCAATTCAGTTTTATATTACTTTTATTTTCATTGTTATTGCGAACTAAATGAATTACAAATGCGAGTACCCATCAACAGTGTTTCTACACTCATTTTACAATACAAGAATGCATGTACTGAGTTTTAGCCCACATTTTTGAATTGTTTTCATGTTTCTATTTTAGGTGATAAATTATCACATGTTTCTCCATTTAGCAAGCGCTTTTGGAAGTCATCAGACTCTCACAGTGGATTCAGCATAGCATGAATGTTGGGATCGACCTTATGGTCAAATTGAGTCTATATTCAATATACTTGTGTAGTGTGGAGTGCGCGTTAGCACATGGTATGATTAAGTCGATTGTATTGAAGTTGAACTATTATGGACTTTGGTCTTGGAGTGTTTTAGTTTAATAGATATTGTGATTGTGAGCAAGAGTTGCAAGATTAAATGGTTTCTTGTGCTTATGATCGTGAGTTGGTAGTAATGAGTAGTCTCAGTTAGCCTTGTCCTATTTGGGACAGCGGCAGCACCTTCAATCATCAAGTCTTCCACTGCAGTTTTTCGTAAATAAAGTCATTAGCATTTTGGGGGCGTTACATTCTTCTTCTTCTTCTTGGTCTTCTTTTTCTTCTTCACATCTGTCTTGAAGGAGTGGAATGTGGGCTCCTCAGGCTATGTCTCTAATAATATGAGCTTGACATGTCGAGTTCTAGTGAGGATTGGGTGCGGGAGGTTGTGGCAGTCAGTGTGTCTTTCATTGGTGTCTCCATTTGATCCAATTTAAATGATGGTTTGGGGTTGCATTTCCCCAACCTGAAGATGATGAATAAGCTCGACTGGACCAATCTTGAGATAAAGTACTCTTTCCCCCCTAGCTACTCCTTTGTCATCCTAATGCAGATGCTACTGTCAAAGAATCGTCCCCTAATTGTGTTGTTGTTTGCATTATGCACTTTGCTTCACTTTACACAAGGTGGTCCATGAAACCTGTGAGGGGTATAGCTTAGCCATCACCCAAAGAGAGCCAACGTCCCGGCACAGCATATGCTCCTTCATCAACACCTATTAGCTAAGGGGTCTGACTTATATTGGACGGGCCTTTGCACAGGCGCACACCTTACAGAAGGTTCCAGGCGAAGCAAAAAAGAATGAATGTTATTCATTCACCAATAAGAAAGGGGTTCATGTCAGGCATCGAATGGAAGAGTAAGCTAAAGAACTAGAAGTATTCACTTCTTTTTTGTTTTAAAGTGTGAGGGTGAATAGGGTGATCTCCCTTGTTAGAATGGCACCAAGCTGAAGTTGAAGTCATTCATTATTCCAATGAGGTCGAATAAAAAGGTTCCAACTATTTACAATGTGTAGTGCGATTCAGCAGTCATCCTTATCCACTTCCCTCATTCATGGCTAAAGTGCTAGCAAAGAAAAGGGGTAAGAATCCCAAATAAAGAAAGGTCAAACCTAGAAAAGAAAAAGGCTTCGACTATTTTCAATACAGCTAGCTGGTGCACAAACGACCTACTCACCGGCAACTGCTGCAAACGTGGAAATGCTCCATCGTGTGTTGCAATAGCAGTCAACCATGACAAATATTCCTCTTGGTGTAGACCATTACACATGCAGGTGTCTTAACAACCAACACTCAATGTAGGAAGCTAGGAAACTCACATCCCCCTCCCAAAAACAAACAAAAAAATGGGGCAAAAAGGAAAATTTTGTGTTGAGCTGACAAATAAAATAGTCCTCTTAGATCGCATAGGTTTTGGACATAAAATAATTCATGAAACTATCATAAATATATCCAAGTAGGATTCGAGAACTTATCATAAATGACCAAAGATAAATTGTAGGAGTAAAAAAGGTGTTAGGAAATTAGAGCAAACTAATAGCGAAAGCAATAGGATGAAACAGATATTCAGAAACTTAAAGAAAGATAACAAGAACAAAACAACGACACACAAGATTTATGTGGAAACCCAATACGGGAAAAAACCACGGACGGCGACAAGCACAATCAATCCACCATATGAGTAGGGAGAATACAAAATGATCACAATCACAACAAGTGATTTGATCCAACAATAGAATTACAAGCTCTCTTGTAATCTCTCTCATAATTCTCTACCTCTCAATGTGTTTAGGGATTCAGGAGTGATTCTCGAGTTATTTTAGATCCTAGGTATGACCCCCTTTTATAGGGTCTAAAAAACTAGGGTTTTACCCTTAGAGACAAACCTTAGCCGCCAGGAGAAATTGCGCTTCAAGACAAACCCTAGTCGCCTTTGATTTTGGGCCACGAAGCCCAACAACCCAACAATCTCCACCTTGGACCGAAATCTCTAATCACCAACTCTATAACACTGTCATAGCACCCCGAAGGGTGATGCCCCCCCAAAGGGGCAATGCCCCGAAGGCCGCTTAGATACTGTGAATGCCAACTAAGTCCAAGCAATGCTCGAACTTAGCTATAGGTAGAGGCTTGGTTAACATATCTGCAGGATTTTTCGAAGTATGAACCTTCCTTACCACTATTTCCCCTGCAGCAACTGTATCTCTGACATAGTGGTACTTGACACTGATGTGCTTGGTCTTCGAATGGTATGCATCATTCTTAGTTAGGTGGATAGCACTCTGACTATCAGAAAACACCACAGTAGTAGCCTATGGAACTCCAAGCTCAGTAACGAGGCCCCTCATCCAAGTAGCCTCATTCACTCCTTCAGTAGCAGCAACATACTCAGCCTCTGTAGTAGATAGAGCTGCAATTGACTGAAGCGATGCTTTCCAAGAGATAGCACCAGCACACATAGTGAAGATATACCCAAATATGAACCTTCTCCTATTAAGGTCACCAGCATAGTCAGAATCAACAAAACCTGTAACATCATATGTAGCAGCTTTGTTCCTATCAAGTACCAACCCCCTTTTAACAGTACCTTTCACATAGCGAAGGATCCACTTCACAGCTTCCCAATGATCCTTTCTAGGACTATGCATATACCTACTTACCACACTCACAGCATGTGACAAGTCTGGCCTAGTGCATACCATGACATACATCAAACTACCAACTGCACTAGAATAACGGACATTAGGCATTCTATCTATGTCCTCCTCAGATTGTGGACAACACTCAGTAGACAATCTGAAATGTGCAGCAACGGGTGTGAAAACTGCCTTATAGTTGTCAATACTAAATCTGCCTAGTACTTTTTCAAGGTAGTGTCCTTGAGATAAGTGCAGCTTACCAGCCTTTCGATCCCTCTGAATCTCCATGCCTAAAATCTTCTTTGCTGCATCCAGGTCCTTCATCTCAAACTCCTCACTGAGTTGAGATTTCAACTTGCCAATCAAGGATTTATCCTTAGAAGCAATCAACATATTGTCAACATGCAATAGCAATTAAATAAAAGAACCATCAGAATATTGTCTAAAATACACACAATTATCATATCGACTGCGTGTGTATCCTTGTGCAATCATGAAGGTGTCAAACCTTTTGTACCGCTGCCTAGGAGCCTGCTTAAGTCCGTACAAAGACTTTTTCAATCTACATACCAGTTGTTCCTTCTCAGGAACAACAAAACCTTCAGGTTGCCTCATGTAGATCTCCTCCTCTAACTCCCCATGAAGGAATGCAGTCTTCACATCAAGCTGCTCTAACTCCAGATCAAACAATGCAACAAATGCAAGAAGCACTCTAATGGAGGTATGTTTAACAACAGGTGAAAATACCTCATTATAGTCAATACCTTCTTTCTTATTGCAACCACGAACAACCAAGCGCGTTTTCCACCGTGCATTTTCAACTCCAGGAATACCTTTCTTTTTCTTATATATCCATTTGGCAGTTAAGGCTCTCCAACCTTTAGGTAGCTCGCACAGTTCCCAAGTTTGGTTCTTTTGCAAACTCTCCATTTCCTCTTGCATAGCTAGGATCCAATTAGATGAATTTGGACAGGAGATTGCTTCAGTATAGGTAGAAGGTTCCACACCTTCAGGCACCTCATCTGCAACTGAAAGTGCATATGCTATCAGTCCCTCATCATCATTGTAGCGGGCAAGTCTCCTGATCTCCCATCGAGGACGATCACGAGCTATAGTGTGAACAACCTCCACCTGAGGCTGATCAGAACTGATAGTGTCAGGTTCAGTACCCTGGGCCTCCCTGTTAGGGTGATTAGCAGCTCCACCTTGAATTGCAATGGTCTTCACTTCTATCTCCATACTGGTATCCTCCTAATCACCTGTACTAGTAGAAGAAACAACAGAATCCTTTACAGAAGATAACATAGCAGTCTCATTAAAAGTGACATCCCTACTCTGAATGACTTTGTTATACTCAGGACACCACATGCGGTATCCTTTAGACTCAAATACATATCCAAGAAACATGCACTTGACAGCCCTAGGGGCTAACTTCCCATTATTCACATGGGTATACACAGGACATCCAAATATTCTCAAACTAGAATAATCAACAGGATTACCTGACCATACTTCTTCTGGAATCTGAAAATCAATGGAGGTGTGTGGTGAACGATTCACCAAGTAACAGGCTGTAGAAATAGCCTCTGCCCAAAAAGCTTTGCGATCCTAAAGCCCAACATTTGAAAGCATACATCGAGTTTTCTCCAGTAGAGTCCTGTTGATTCGTTCTGCAACCCCATTTTGCTGTGGTTTACCAACCAAAGTCTTGTGCCTAGCTATGCCATTCATCGTGCAGAACTCTTCAAACTCTGACTCAACGAACTCAAGACCATTGTCAGTCCTAAGTTTCTTGATCTTTCTCCAACCAGAGCCTTGAACTTCTTGAACATGGAGAATGTCTCATTTCTCTGTCTCAAGAAGTAAACCCAAACTTTGCGTGAGAAATCATCAACAAAAGTTAGCATGTAGCGCTTACCTCCAATAGAAGGAACCTTCAAAGGACCCCATAGATCAGAATGAATGTAGTCAAGGATCCCCTGAGTACGATGCTTTGCTTTAGAGAAACTCACCCTTTTTGTTTCCCAAAAACACAGTGATCACAAAAATCAAGCTTACCCGTACCAGCACTACCCAGATAACCTTTCTTACTTAGAATGGTCATCCCTTTATCACTCATATGGCCCAATCTCATGTGCCATAATCTTGTATCATTAGCATCTGCTGATGCTGTACCAACTGCAGCTACTCCTGTAACTGTAGTTCCTTGTAGGATGTACAAACTACCCTGTCGTAGTCCCTTCATTACCACCATGGCTCCCTTTGTCACTTTTAGGACACTATTCTTCATAACAATCCTACAGCCATTAGTCTCAAGAGTACCCAAGGAGATCAAACAACGAGTCATATCAGGTATGTGACGAACCTTAGATAAAATTCTAAGTATGCCATCATGGGTTTTAACCTGTACAGTACCTATTCCTGCAACTTTGCACTTAGCATCGTTGCCCATAAGTACAACTCTAGTATCAACAGGCTCATAAGTGACAAACCAGTCCCTACGAGGACACATGTGATACGTACAACCAGAATCTAAAACCCAATCAGATGGTGGCCAAAGATATGGTAGCAAGCAATACATCACTATTAGACTCTGACTCTACTACACAATTAGCTGTAGCAGTTTTCTCCTTTTCCTCTTTCCCTTCCTTTTTCTTTAGTTTCCAGCAGTTAGCCTGAATATGACCCAATTTACCACAGTAATTGCAGGTCTTATTGGAATGAGGATTCTTAGACTTAGATCAAGTTCTTTTTCTTATTACTGTTCCCCTTTTGCTCAGTTCTACCCCTAACAACTAATCCCTCAGTCGGATCAACATGGATATCATGGTCAAATTTCTCCTTAAACAGCATATTAGACTTAACATCCTCAAAAGATATAGTATCAGAATTACTATATAGCATAATCTCCTTAAAGTGTTTATAAGACGGGGGTAGAGACAGAACAAGTAGAATAGCTTTATCCTCATCCTCAATATTTACATCCAGACTCTCTAAATCAGCCAGAATAGAATTAAATTCATTCAAACGTTTTTGAACAGGGGTACCTTCATTCATACGAAAGGTGTACAACCTTTCCTTCAAACAGATCTTGTTGGCCAGACTCTTCGTCATGTAGAGTTGCTCCAGCCGAGTCCACAGATCCACTGCAGTTGCCTTATTGAACACCTCTCGCAGGACATGTGGTGCTAGGCACAACTGAATGGCTGAAACCGCCTTCAACTCCAGTTCTTCCCATTCCTCGTCTGTCAGCGATTCACGCCTCTTCTTTTGGTTTGTTGCCCATTGTTCGTCAGTCATCTTCTCAGGTTTCGCGTGAGGTCCTTGTAGAACCTTCCACAACCCATGCTGAATGAGAACTGCTCTCCTCTGCAACTTCCAGAGATTAAAACTAATGTCCCCATCAAATTTCTGAATATCAACCTTCATAATTGAAGACATCCTAAACCAAAGCTCTGATACCACTTGTTAGGAAATTAGAGCAAACTAATAACGGAAGCAATATGATGAAACAGATATTTAGAAACTTAATGAAAGATAACAAGAACAAAACAACGACACACAAGATTTACGTGGAAACCCAATGCGGGAAAAAACCACGGACGGCGACGAGCACAATCAATCCACTATATGATTAGGGAGAATACATAACGATCACAATCACAACAAGTGATTTGATCCAACAGCAGAATTACAAGCTCTCTTGTAATCTCTCTCACAATTCTCTACCTCTTAATGTGTTTAGGGATTCAGGAGTGATTCTCGAGTTATTTTAGATCCTAGGTATGACCCTCTTTTATAGGGTCTAGAAAACTAGGGTTTTACCATTAGAGACAAACCTTAGCCGCCAGGAGAAACTGTGTTTCAAGACAAACCGTAGCTGCCTTTGATTTTGGGCTACGAAGCCCAACAACCCAACAAAAGGTTCAACTGTAGGTGATGAAAGTTGGATTCAAAATAGTTGCTGGTGATAAATTTAGAGGATCCAAACCATACAACTTACTGAAGATGTACGGAAAACAAAAGGTGGTCCGCTATTTTTTTTTGAGGGGGGTATAGCTTAGTCATCGCTAAGCACACAACTTTGTTGCTTGCTAGCATTTCATATGTTCTTAGTAATGCGGGAGCCAGTTATGACTTTTAAGTGTGTGTAGTTAAAGACACCAATACTTTATGGTAAACAAAGTAGGGGTGGCTGTGAAATACTGAAGATCTTAATTGACCTTGCACCACCAAATAATTTAGGGAGGCTATGGGTATGTCTGACAATCTACGGAGACACTTGGGCATTTTAAAAAAAATTCCATTGATTTTTCCAACGAGTCAATTTTGATCCTTGAATATTTTGATCCTACGATATCAATGATAAAAAGAAAAAAAGAATTGTCACAATCGTCATAGAAGAAATGAGATAGTGGAATAAATCGGAAAAATCCACCCAGTCAAAACCAAAATCTCATAATGTAACTATTGATACATTCCTCACCATCCAACACATGAAGTCCAAGGTCAAAATTGCTGCATTCTAATGTCATGAAACTTCATAGAGGTTTTTTTTTTTCTTTTTTTAAAAATAAAAAATAGCATAAATGACGTAAATATAGTTGCAGAAAATCTGATACATTGCTTATCCAACACATGACCACATGCATATGATTTTCTAGTAAAAATAGCTACCAAGAGTTTCAAAGTAAAGCAATAGTTGCTGCATAATCTCAACACCTATTGTAGTGATTGTGTAGCTATTACAACTAGCTTGCAATAGTTGTAGAACAGAAACTAATCTCCCTGTGCATAAAAGTTAAACATGACCTTAAATTCCCTTTATGTGGAGATGGTGATCAATACTTTCTTTTTTTTTTTCCATAAATACATTCGGGCCTTGAAGGGCCATACAAAATCAACAAGCACAACAAACAATTTCCAAAAACGTTAAGTAAAAGCATATAATGTAAATTAGGGTAGCAGAAGCAAACTATTGAAAAACATATTCATGAAGCAAAAATACTGCTATGCATAATTTTGCGGAATCGAATTCAATATCCCATGGTACAAACTGATAACCTTCTTTACATTCAACCTTAGAAGTTTACACACTAATGCATTGATATTTATTAACAATTATATGTACCTTGCTAGGGTGTACGTAAGCTCTTTTTTTGGGAGAAAAAAAACCATAAAAATAATAACAGTGAGGACTATATTTAGCATCCATTATGGTACGGAAGAGCTAAAATAAATTTCTTATCTTCATTATCAGGGGTGGAGCTATGTGGGGCTTAGGGGTGTCCATGGACACCCCTAACCCAACCAAAAAAAAAATCTATATTAAAAAATGTAATTTTTGATTTTTGGATACCAAAAAAAAAAATTAGTGTATATTAGTAACGATATTAATTTATGAACACCCCTAATTTACTTGCCTAGATCCGCCACTATTCATTATAACCGTCATAGGCAACTTAGTGAAGATATCTAGGTTGTTCTCTTGCTTTATAGTATGCAAAATAATAGGTACTTTAATGATCAACTGATGTGAATTATATATGGATCTAGTATAGTCAGAGCTGAAGAAATAGTGTCAGTTTCATATTTTTCTCATTGTTGACGGTTCATTTTTAATTACATCATTGTAATTGGTGCAGGGTGAACCCTGAAAGCAATTAAATTATGCTTTTCTCAGACATTATTCTTCTTACGATGTGCCTAGAAACACTAGGCTAAATGAAATTATAAATACATTGGCCTTAGGTTAGTGAGCCTGATAATATTTTTATGATGAAAAAAAGGAACTAAACCAAATACCTTAACAGTAGTCAACAACAAGTTATTTAAAGAGCCAAAAATTACAAAATAAAGATTTTGCTTTGTCCAATGTAAACTACAATATAAAGAGAGAAAATAACAACCTCTATTGCTTCAAAAGCATCAGCCAACATTTCTAATGAGAAAATAACTCTTCTAAATAATGGAGAGGTATAACAATATAGCAAGTGACAATGAATATGAATACAGTGGTGTTAGACTAAAATCGAAAAACATAGAACCCTTATTACACTAAACTGGGAAAGCAGATGACCTCAAAGTACAATTTAGTTCATCGAATTGTAAAACAGTAATGACAATAGCATGTGGAACTCAATTCACCATCAGTTCAACAAAGAAAGAGAAGCTTGGTTGCCAAATCGAGCGACTAAGAAATCAATGATCGATGATCGACCTTGTACAAATGGAAAGGAAACTTCAAGCTGGACTCCAATTACACATTCCAACCCTAGAAATACATAGGTGAGGGGAATACAAAGTTAGCACCATTAGAACACGTAGTACCCAGCTATACGGAGAGGGGGCACATGAGAAGAGCAGATGTTCACATGTAAAGTTCACTCGGTTACTCGCCAACCTGAATTTACAGGCACAGTGAACATTCATTTTTCGGGATTCGCTGGGTTGCCGGGGAGGGGGGCAGTTGGAAGCGTGTTTCTATGTGACGTTTAGAGTTTAATCCTTTCTTTTGAAGATATTTTATAGTTATCCTGCCTGATGACGCCTATTAATTACTTCGTTTCCTTTCGAAAGTGAACGTTCTTAAGTGAGTACGGTGGCAATTTTATGTGGTACAATAAATATATGTTTGTGGTAGCTTTATATTTTGTCACAATAAATCCATATTTTTGTAGCAATTTGTGTTTTGGTACAATTGGTTCAAATTTCTATAGCTTTGTGACAATTTTTAAATTGCCACAAATAAAATGCAACAAAAAATTGATTTTGTTGCAATGTGTGCCTTGTTCTGTTGTCTCCCTTATGAACTGATGAAGGAATGGGTGGCAGTGACTTTGTATTCTAATTCAAACAGACTCTAACATTGTTAATAATTTACAGGATTTTTATTTTCATAATTCTAGCTATATAATTGCAGTATACAAATGTTGGACGAATGGGATTTTTATTTATTTATTTATTTTAACATTGTTGTCATTATCAGTATCATCATCCTCCTCATCATCGTCATCATTATTATCTTTATTTTGTTCAAGTGATTACTTTTCTCGCATTCCTTTTATGAACTTCTAATATCCGCTCTATCCCCATCCCCTTTGTTACCACTTAAGCATAAAGTGATTAAGTCAAATAGGTAAAATTAATGTAATTATCTCATTTACAATATGTCAATTATTATACCAAATGATAGGCTACCAGGTCATTACTTTGAAAGTTTTAAGTGAAGTTTTACCTATAATTTTGTTTAAGAGATATTTTCTATTATCATTATTCACAAGTAAAATTTGAAGTTAACTTGCTCCCAATATTACTCATTATCATATATATTCTCCTTAATTTAATTGGCTATGGCTACAACAAAACAATTAAATTCTCCATTACATACCTTTCTAGTTTCTCTTCCCAAGAACCTCGTTTATCCCTTCTGCTAATCACTTTGAAACTAAGTATCTTCCACAAATAATCACCCTCCAACTAATGATTATTAGCCCAAGCCCCTTTAAGTTGTATGTACTAACTTATTCACACCAAAGCTTCAATCAATAGTTAGTTTGATCCTTAAAATATATTTGTGCTTAGTTAATTGAAGATTTAAAATCATCATTCTTCCATACTTTATCTACCTCGCGTAATAGCACAATTTTTCCTTTATAATTCCAAGACAAAACCTTAATTGAAGAAAGTACAAATCTTATGTTTAACTTTAGCAATTATTGGCTGTTCAAACAAAAAATTTTCTATTAACTTTAGAAATGAAATCATACTTCAACTCTTCCATTCACATGCATAAAAACTCATTCAAAACTTTGAAGGTGATTCTTGCTTATGTTTAGTTATGCCTAACGTATTCAATTAAACTCATTCCTCTCTTTGTTCCTCAATTAGCTCTTCTCTAGTCACTTTCAATCAAACGCCAGCCACTATTTTCAATCTAGAATAACCAAACTTAATCCTTTAACTAACATTACTTAGTCCCCAAAAAAAAATTAAAGGAAGAAAACATGCTTCATCAGTATTAATTTCTCAACTTTTCATCCAATGTCCAAAACTTTAATCTCGTTCATTCTTAATCAAGCAAAATTAATACTCCAATTCACATTTAAACTACTATCAAACCCAAATAGATAGATTGTTTTCACCACATCAAGGAAGTCAATGTTACGAACCCAAGGACTAAAAGACCATGCACGTGAAGGCCATGCA
>JACYFF010031955.1:73690990-73758437 GCA_017589665.1 Selenicereus undatus
TTTTCTCTATCTCCTCCCACCTTCTCAAACGATCGCCCCTCATCAGTCAACTAAACACATATGAAAGTGAGTAGAAGATACTTGGGTGTTCGCACTTAGTAGGTGGCGGCCAAGCTCCAGGAGGTGTTTTCGGTGGCTACGCAGTGTTGGCTAACAGCGATGCTGGTAGGGTATGGCTGGCAATGGGAGAAGGGGAGGGAAAGGAAGATAGAGAAGGGAATTTTTGGCCAAATTAGTTGTTTTTTTTTTCCTTTTTCCTTTCTCTTTTTATGGATTTTCGTTGTTCTCATTAATTTTTATTTATTTTTTCCTCTTTATAAATATATTTTTTTTAATTTACTAATTAGCTAATTGATTGAGTGGTTTAATAGCTTATTTATCTACTAGTTTACCTAATCATTTTAATCGCTCTAACTTAATTAATAAAACTTAAATATGGATATTATAAACCAAACTTTGTCATTTATACACAATTTACATTCTCAAAATTACATTATTATATGATTATTTATCTTAGAATTAAAACCTTAAATGATCACATTACAAAATCTAAACATGAGGCCATCATACCACTCGTGCCTGCAAAACACGTGGGCTTCAATTATTGAATTGAAATGCATGTGCTAAAATTTTTAAACCTTCATTAAGTTAAAGTAGTTAATGTAAATCAGGGTCAAGCTACTACATAGGATAATCTTTGGTCATATGTCCTAATTGATAGCTTCCAAAACAAGTTACATTATTAGAATATGAATTTTAGGGTTGAACTTGTTACCTTATTGGAATTTTGACTTTGAACTTAACATCATAGTTAAGGCCGTGACCTTGAACTCAATGTGTGCTCAATGTTCTCCTTGAAAGTCTAATTAATGTATAGATATATGATGAAAACCATCAAAGGATTCTCAAATTATATGATATACTGGTTAGTTTTGGGACTGTGATACATGAGGCAATAGGGGGTGGGTTGTACTGATTGTCATTGTCTTAATTGTTGTGATGTGATTTTTGTACACTCAAATTGGTTGATTTAGTTGGCGTGATTAATACGATCTTGTCGGTTGATTAGAATAATAGCCATTAGCCTTGGCGAGAAAGCTTGCTTTGTGTTTTGAGGAGGACGGGGGGGGGGGGGGGGTGGGGGGCGCCGCTGCTGGTCGGTTCAGCAGGCCGGTCCAGTTGTGGACCAGGTCCGTGAACCGCCCTTGGCTCAACCAGTCAACTCAAACCCCCCTCTATATTAGTTTACATGATGGAAGCATATTGCATACTATACATAACAATAGGAATTTTATCTAGTAAAGCGGTTAACCGAATTGAGTAGGATTGCCGTATTTGTGTAACAATTTTCCAACCAAGTGATTTTTCATGAGCTATCAGTTTAAACTCTCGCCAAGTTAATTGTGACCAAAATGGCTTTAAATGATTATTTGATTTATTCAATGGCCCGAAATCATTTAGCACATGCTAATAAATCGAACCAAAATTATCTAGCACATGTTTTTTTTTTAACTAATATGTTATAAAAGTGTCAACTGGCTTGTTGACCCAAATTAGTTTAAGTTCTTGGGATTATTAACCTCCTTATAATATTTTCAAATGATTTTAATAGCGCATTTTGATCAAAGTATGGTTTTGTGACATTCTTTATGTCAATTGCCACTAGTCTCCTCTGTATCCAATGTGTGCTTAAAAATGAATTTTCATTTTGAGACGTTTTGGACTAGGAGGTAGTGCTAAGAAAGGACTTCTAAGTTCTGGAATCGAGCAGAAATCCTAATAGTGACTTCCTTAACAAGGGTAGGAGTCTGTTGACTGTGGCAGGCCTTAAGGATCAAAAAAGTCATGGGTTCTAATTACCCACTTAAATAGAGCACTAAAATAATTATTGAGTTCAATGCTGTAAAAAGTGATTTTACTCGACATGAGTCAAAATATGGTTGTTTTTGAAGTTGCTCAACCTCTTGTTGATAGGTGATACTATTTTCCAAAAGCATTTGAATTGAGTTGGAAACAATAATTTTTACATGGAATAGCTTGAGATAACATTTGGCTTAGTTTTATAACAAGTACCTTTTCTATGTTAATTTGAGCTATGCTTTGAGTTCACCTTGCTGTTAAGCACCTGCTTTGAACTTAGGAATAGGTACCTGATTAAGCAATTCCTAGCTGCACGTAGGTGATTGTGTGCTACTTTAGAGTTAGAGTGATTCACTTCATTTAATTCCTTAATTGTTTATAGTGAAAAGTTTAGGTATTGCTTGATCGATCATACATAGTATGCTCGTAATAACTAGTTTTCTATGTGGCTGCTACTCATTGTATTATTTACAAACATTTTGATTTTCGGAATATATACTACCGACTGACCACATGCTAACTCATCCCTTCTCTTTTTCCCCTTTTCCCTAGGTTCTGACTAAGCCACGGTACCAGGATAGTTTCTTGTTTTAGATGTGCACCTATAACTAACTGTGGGATAGAAAAGGGCCATATTGTAGGCAATTTGTGATGTTGTTATCTTGTATATAAATAGTCATGTTCTATGAAATCTGTAAGCATGCAGTTAGGATATGGCAATGTCACTTAGTTAAACTTTGTATACATTTCAGTTATAAGCTTTTCGAGCGGGATACACTTCGTAAGGTGCAGTTCACTAAACCCGCATGTGTGGTCCAGTGTGTTGGTTTGATCTTGCCAAGACCATAATGTAAATCCCCCGATTTTAATTCAAAAAAAGTTCTGGTACCTTTGGTTAGTGTAGTTTACAGGCAACACTCTTACACTTTTAGTTCAAAAAAAGGAGTTATGCGACACCTGAAGCTTATATTATATAGAATTAGCTAAACTATATCATGTACACACTTTCAGCCTTAGAGGCTTCTTTAACTAGTCTTAGCGATATGACATTCCTTTAATGAGCGAGGCATATTACAAACGGTCAAGGCATTAAATGCCTAGCCCTTTAAGCCAAACTTGAGTTAAAAAACTAGCTTGAGAGACATAGGATTTCTCATCACTTGATTGCATTCAAAAAAGGGCCAGAGGTTCTAAATTGGAGCGCAGCATTGTAGATATCATAAGCCAAACATCAGCAGATTGTGTCTAGTACCTAATTGGCATCTCCAACTGTCTTCCAGGTTTTAACTATTTATAAATAGAAGACCAAGTAGTTGAATAGTGCAACCAACATAACTAGAATTCCACTCATATCTTAAAGTGTTCACCTATCCTCAACGAGTTATTCTTCACTCAAACCATACATATATGATACTCTTCTAAACATTTATGACATCGAGAGTTGCGAATTTATATGCTAGCAAGTGTGTTGATCTCCAAAGTTTAGATTTGAACTCGATGTTATTTTCCTGAAAATCTAGCAAGGAGTTCTAGAGTTTGAACTTGTATTTGAATTTGGAGTTGTGATTCCGTGAGAATTCACATAGGAGTTTTAGAATTAGAACTTAGAGCTTTGAGTATATAAGAGTTCAAGGGAGGTTTTGGACCTAGAACTCAATATTTTGCTTCTGTGAGAGTTCAAGGAGTTTAGAATTGAACTGAGCGTAGTATGACTTGAGCAGTTAATGCAGTCACTGGAATCATAAGGAGAGCGTCTTAGGAGGATACGTAGCCCTTGAAAAGGGTGAACTTTTTGAACGTATATTACGCATAATCTCCTTTACTTTGTGTTTAGCTCATAATCTTTGAACCCTTCTAACTGTCATTATTTTTGGCCTTCATAACTCTCTGTTCTTTCTATCTCTAAATCGTTACTTGCATTATTATGGGGCTAAGTAGCTTTTTTGATTTAGAGTCAGCGTCTTCAACTAACTGTTTGCTGTGTTATCATACCTACATTCAAAGTCATTTAAATTGCGAAAGTTTATGATAATCACCATATCACCCTTTTAGGGGGTGACGTAACATTGACTTAGGACAACAATGTGATGCATTTTTAGGAGCAAAAGATAATGGTATTTCCTTTATCATGTAGTTCAGAAATATTAAGCAAATTAAATATAAGATTATTCATAAGACAAATATGTTCAGTTAAGTTAGAGGGGCCCTAACCAGATTTCTCTTTTCTAACACTTTTGCTCATCTTTTTGTTTTCGAAGGTAAGTTTTCCTTCTTTTAGGTATTAATGTTTAGAGAACACTAACTTATCTCATGTTATGTGTTTGGAGCATCCACTGTCGAGACAGTAGAGCTATAAGTCCATCTCGAGGAATACCACCTATAAAACAAGTATTACTCCTTTTACTACTTTTGACTAGTCCGAGTTAAAAATTTATTATCATATTGAGTGGCTTAGTTTCATTAGGTATCTAGATTTGTGTAATGCTTAATTAGTTCATTTTCTAAATTTTATTGTGGATGGAGTTGCTTAATCTCTGATTTTGAGCAAGGAGATCCTGAGTTTTATAAAGCTTCTTTTCTACTTAGAGTATACCAAAACTATTCTTTATTGAAGGAAACCTTATGATAACCAAGAAGTGTTTCTAAACATTTTTGTCCCATTATAAACCTTAGAAGAGATTTGTGATAATCTTCATATTGACTCTTAAACTTAGCCTTCCCATCCCTGTCCACAACCACAAAGATTGAGTCCTTTCCCCTTTGAGTCCTTGGCAGACCCAAGACAAAATCCATGCTAACATCAATCCAAGGACCTTGAGGTATTGGCAGTGGAGTGTAAAGTCCCTGAGGCAAAGAATGACTCTCGGTAGCTTGGCATGCGGCATATCTCCTGATGATGTTTTGAACATCCCTTGGACATGGCTGGCCAAAAAGTAATGCTCATTGCACATAGATGTGGTCCTGTTTTCCCCATAATGTCCAGTGAAGGCCCCTCGATGGACCTCTCTAATCAATAGTTCCCTGGTTCCACACCTTAGAACACACAGTATGGTACCCTCAAACAAGTACCCATCATGCAGTAGATAATCTCCTTTGGGCCTTTGTTTGCATCTCTCATATAGCTCTTGCAAGTCCTCATCATTCTCATATAAAGACTTGAGGTGTTCAAACCCTAGGACACAAGTCTCTAACTCGAATAGCAAAAGGTGCCTCCTGGACAGTGCATCTGCCCCTTTATTTAATCTGCTTGACTTGTGTTTGATGGTCAAATGGAATGACTGTAGATACTCAACCCATTTGGCATGTCTTGTATTGAGCTTGTGTTGTCCCTAAATGTACTTAAGAGCCTCATGGTCAGAATGGAGTATGAACTCAACTACTATAAGGTAGTGACTCCAATGTCCCAAGCACCTGATGATTACATAAAATTATTTGTCATAGGTTAAGTAACTTCTCTTAGAGTCATAGAGTTTCTCACTAAAGAAGGCTAAAGGCCTGCCTTCTTGAGTCAGAACTCCACCAATGCCTACCCCAGAGGCATTATACTCAACCTCAAAGACCATTTCTAAGCATGGCAAAGTAAGAACTGGTGCTTTAGTTAGCTTTTGTTTGATCTCCTCAAAGGCCTGATGGGCCTTTGCATTCCATTGAAATGAGCTTCCTTTGATTGCTTCAAGTCATGGAGGCCAAAATGGTGCTGAAGCTATGGATAAATCTCTTGTAAAAAGATGATAACTGATGAAAACTCCTCACATCATGGATGCTTTTAGAAACTAGCCAGCTCCTAATAGATTCCACCTTGCTCTCATCCACTTGAATACCATTGGCAGTGACTATATACCCCAAGAAAGTGACCTCATGGGTGAGGAAGGTGCACTTCTTAAGGTTTCCATAGAGTTTCTCTCTTTCCAGAACCTGAATAACTGCCTAAGATGGTTCAAGTGCTCTTCTTTTGTCTTCCTGTATATGAGAATATCATCAAAATAGAAAACCACAAACCTACCAATGAAGGGCCTGAACACATGGTTCATTAACCTCACGAATGTGCTAGGTACTGTAGACAAACCAAAAGGCATGACTAACAACTCATATAAACCTTTCTTGGTCTTGAATGCGGTCTTCCACTTATTGTCGTCCCTGAATTTGAAATGATAGTAGCCACTCCTCAGATCAACCTTAGAACATACCATTGAGCTATAAAGCTCATCCAACACATCCTCCAATCTCGGAATAGGATACTTATATTTGATCGTGGTTGTGTTGATAGCCCTACTGTCTGCACACATCCTCACACTCCCATCCTTCTTTGGTACCAACAAAGCTGGTATAACATAGGGACTCAAGCTCTCCCTCACCATTCCCTTAGCAATTAACTCTTTAACCTGCCTTTGGATTTCTTGGGTTTCTTTAGGGTTCATTCTGTAGGTTGGTTTATGATGGCTTGTAGGATTAGATTAATATAATGCTAAATTGATCATTTAGGTAAGAGGCTAGGGGGAATCTCTTCCGGAAATACATAGGGGTACTGGTCCAGAATGGGTTTAGCTAGGGGTGGGATGTTTGGGGTCTCTTCTTGGCTAGAATGGGTTTAGAGAATCCAGTCCTTTAAAGGCCTGAATTCATGCTTTAAGGCTTTGAGGGCAGCCTCCACAAGGGTTAATCGCTTTCATCGGTTTCATGGGCTTTGAGGGTTTGGTTTGGGCATTTGACGAGGTGCTAAGGAGGTTAGAGTGACCCTTTTCCCATTCTTGACAAAAGAGTAGGTGTTCTGGTAGCCATCATGCATCATTCTTCTGTCATACAACAAAGGTTTCCCTAACAATACATGACATACATCCATGGGGATTATGTCACACCAAACCTCATCAAAGTAATTCTTCTCAACTGAAAATGAAACTAAACATCTGGAATTGACCTGTAAGCCCTCACCTTGACTCAACAATTGGATGCAGTAAGGGTGTGGATACACTGATGTTTGTAAGCCCAGCTTCTCAACCAAAGTTGAAGAAGCCACATTAGAACAACTCCCACTGTCAATGATCAGTGAGCAAACCTTGCCCTAAATTGTACATCTGTTGTGGAATATATTCTCCCTCTACTCATCCTTGGTATTTCTCTGAACATTAAGGGGCCCCTTAAGGACCAGCATTTCTCCTGTATTAGGTTCAGCAAGTACCTCCTCGCCCCTCCTTCTCCTCCATCAAGCAAATCTCCCTCTCATCCTCCACTTCTTCCTCCTGGGAATCTTGGTACTCAACCAGGGTAATGACCCTTCTGTTGGGACATTTAGAGGTAATGTGTCCCAAGCCATGGCATTTAAGACATCTTTTGGGGATAATAGGATTATGTAGGGGTTTATTTTGTGGAGTTGGGGTCTTCGGAGCAATCTGAGTAGAGCTTCCTGTAGGCTTAGGGGTTAGTTGGGGGCTCCCCTTGTTAAACGTTTGGTTTCTGGGAAAGGGCTTAGCTGGTTCTCTCTTGACTACCTTGGGTTCTTCTGTTGCTCAACTCTATGAGCCAACACACATACATCCTCAAAAATGGTGTACTATTGTAGTTCAGCCACATGTATGTACCTAGGGTCAAGTCTACTAAGATGCCTTACTATGGTCTAATCGTCTGGTTCTTGTAAATCACATTTAATCAAGAGTTTTTGAAAGTCTCGAGTGTATTCCTCAATAGATATACTTCCTTGGGTCAAACTATGTAACTGAGAATAGTTGTCTTGAAGGTAAGAGGGGGGTAAGAACCTTTCTTGAGCTTAGACTTCATTTTAGCCCAGGTTCTGATCTTACTCTTCCTCTTCTTGGCTCGCTTGGCACATAGATTGTTCCACTAGAGTGATGCATACTTCCTCGACCTAAATGCCATAAGCTTGACCTTTTAATCTTCAGGACCCTCTCAACTATATGCAACCAGTCAAGAAACTCATTAGGATCTAGCCTTCCTTCAAGCTCTGGGATCTCAATCTTGATGCCAAAGCTAGATTACTTGTGATGGTGCCTTGCACCTCCCCTTTGCCTTGGTTTAGAATCACTTCAACTAGAGCAAGCAAAGGGTTTCCCTTGACTATCAACCTCTTCCTTATGTGACTGCTCAGAAGAGCTATGGGATTCTGCATGTAAGGTCCTCCTCTTGATCTTAAGAGATTCTCCTAATTATTTCTTGAGATACTCAGTCTATTTCTCAAGATATTCATGGTTCTTCATCAAAGCCTCAAAGTTCTCCTCTAGTGACATACTGCCACTCATATTGCCTATTCTAGAAAAGGGTTCTTTGTGGGCTGGTGTTTAGGCTTAAGGGATGTGTTTTGGTTACTGCTTTAGGCCTAGGAGGGTAGCCTAAGATCTGATATGAAATATGATGTAGAATAAGCAAGATAACAAACAAACTAGAAACACACAACCTAATAGAGAAAGCTAACTTAAATGCAATGCACTGAACTAGAATGAAACTAAACTAGAATAATGACATAACTATAGGAACCAAGATAATCTAAACTAGGCTTGGACACAGGCACACCACCAAGAGAAATTCAGGGGCCTTAGTGTCAATTTAGATACATTCACACCACCAGAACAATAACGAAGTCTCACTAGAACACCACCTTTAATGGCCACTTTATAGGATAGATAGAGAGAGCTTGAGAGGAAAAAGGAGCTATGCTCAACTTCATATATTCAACCGGCGATTCCATGCAACTAAAAATACTACTTTTATACTCAGCCATACACTCCCTCTCAATGGATAAAACAAAAAACAGAAACAAACTAAAAACAGTAAGCAGGTTTAAACCAAAACAACCTAAAAACAACAGCTTAATTTGATCCTTGACACATAATTCCTTTGCTAATCTTCATTATTGAGGTGTCATGCCTTGATATCATCCAAGTATTGCTAATGATGGCCTTCAGGAGCTATCTACAGTTGCTAATTAGGTGATTAACCTGGGCAGTTAGCAAGTACAACAGCTAGTTGTTCATTGGATCAATTGGTATTTCCTTTGGCTTTGTGGTGGTTAATATATAGCTAATGCTAACTTATCTACCTTTGCTATTTTAGGGCCTTTCTTGGTAATATTTTTGACACCTTTTTATGCCTTAAATGTGCCCCAGCTTACTGCTACAAGGAGTAAAAAATTAAGTCTTCAAAACAGTGCCTGACTGGACTAAAATCTGGGTAGTTCATGGCTATTCTAGCTGGCTTTGCTGAGCTAGACTAGTGCTTTGGTGGAAAAGGTTGGGGCAAATTATATCATTTATTATCTGAAAGTAACCAAGCAAATGAGCAAAGTTACTTCCCAAAAGGGGTGTGTTGCTTATTGGATCAAATAACAAAGTTTGGACTGGCTGGGTTGGACAGTAAGGTCTGGACTTTGCTTCATGACTTTAAGGACTAAGACTTTAACATCTTGGCTAGAATTGACTTCAATGGAGGCATCCCCATTAGATGGTGGAGTGTTTCCTTCATTTTAAGTCATATCTTCCATGTTGAGTTGATAGGTTTAGTGAAGTCAATCATGCAGTTTGACATAAATCAAGCATAGGGTAGAGAATCCTATCTAGGTTGTTGTTGTGAACCTCAGGAGTGTTTTGCATACTCTCGTTCCTGAAAGAACTTCATAAAAAAAGAGATAGAGTTGTCACCTTTAAACAACCTCTAATGCTCAAGTTAGAGATGGAAGAAATGGTAGGGCATGACTGGACCATAAATGAATGCACAAGCTTAGAAGTGGTTAGATCACTTATCTTAGACCATAATCATAGCTTTCTTATGTATGGATTGGAGATCTCAGAGGTATTATACTAGAATACTTCCATTGGTTAGATAGAGTTTGTCTCCTTAGTATTTTGATCCCATAAGATACTTGCCTCTCATTAAAGATTGCATAGAATAAAATCCTTTCTCATTTTCCTTAAAATAAGCTTGATCACATATGGTTAAAATTGAGGGTTATTGGGCCAAGTTTTCGAATGGATCCTCTTACAATATAAATTTAGGCTTATTGGTAGGAGCTACCTAAACCATTTTCCCCTATTACTCCAATTGATATTTAGGTGAAGTACGTCTCAACCTAAATGGCACAGTTGACGTACATACCTCTTATAGAAGCACGCATTTTTTGGAGTTACCTTATATCCAAGATGTCTTAAGGTCGGTTTTAGGTCCCTTCTATGGTGCCAAGCTCCTTGCTAAGAGAGTTGATCAAATTTATTTCTTAATAAACTTTGATTTGTAAGAATTTAATCCTTGCTAAAATTTAATCATTTTTTGGACATTTTTCTTTTGGTCCTTAATTTTCCTTTTCTAATTAGATTTTTTTCCTCCACACATGAGCAATCAAGGTGCCCATTCGTTTCATAGATTTTTAACTTCTCACTACTTCCCCATTTAGTTTATGATAGGTTTAGCTGGTTTCGAAAAGTTTTATGATTGAATAGCTAGTGATATGAGGAATCTTTCCTTGCAAAATGAAGGTTTACTTTACATAAAACACTCCTTCACTTGTTTTGAAGTGTTCATCAAATTCAAACTCGGTAGTTTCCTCTTTGGTTCAAGCTTTTTGGTTCATTATCTTACCTAGTTTTCCTTCAAAGTATTGGTCTTCAAAATCTTTTCTCGTATTTGACAATAAAGAATTTACTTGACTAGATATTGGTCCCAAGTAAGCCAAGACACCCTAGAGTGGGTGAATAAGGTAATCACAAATAACTACAATTTAAAACTTAAGCACAAAGAATAATAAATATAGCAAACTTAAGGAAGTTGAATAATAAAGTTAAAGGACACTAAGACTGCATATCAAGAAAGTTGAGCAAAGGACACTAAGACTGCATATCAAGAAAGTTGAGCAAAGTAAAAATAGAATAGAAAGTAAAGCACACATTGATTTTTAATGAGGCTCAACCCTCCAACTGGCTTATGTTGCCATTTAAGTTCCCTTCCTTTGGATTCAAGAACTTGTATGAATCTACTCTGAAATTTGCACAATTTGGAAACGTCATCCTTGGGATCATGACTACAACACACCCTTTAAGACTTCTCTTGAAGTGATTCCTTCTACGTCCCTACTTTTGGAGCATGACGCTCTTGGTCAACCCTCTTGTTTATAAGCACC
This sequence comes from Selenicereus undatus, assembly GCA_017589665.1. Classification (NCBI taxonomy): domain Eukaryota; kingdom Viridiplantae; phylum Streptophyta; class Magnoliopsida; order Caryophyllales; family Cactaceae; genus Selenicereus; species Selenicereus undatus. The sequence continues at coordinate 73,701,969 of JACYFF010031955.1, forward strand.
ATTCTGATAACCTTCTTGCTTCACACGAAATCTCAAATGTGTGTACAAAGATAACAAACATTTTGAAGTTAACCTTTCAAGAGTATAATAACACTGAGGATAAAAATTAAGCTCTTGTTGTGTTGTGACTCTCTTTCCTCAGTAAAATCTATATTTATAAGCAATGACAATGACACCATTGGAGAATGCTGAAGATGTAGTCATTGAATGCTTAAGAATATTCAGTTGAATGCTTCTCTGTAACAGCTACCAATCAGTTCAAGGGTCTTGACATTCGTCCACTTTTCTAATGATTGCTCCATCAGCTTTTGGTGTCTTATGGCATAGAGAGTGGTTCTTCAACCTTCATTTAATGTGTTAGCTATTGCATTCTTCTTTTGATAAGGCAAAGACCACTCTTTCAAGTTTGATATTGAAATTCACCATTTCTGGTATTATTCACCTACAATCGTCCCTTTCAACAAACATACTTTTAGTTTTTACTTGATTTGAGATAAATTTGGATATAGTTTCTAAGCTCCCAAATATAACGAGTTGTTATATCACAAAAACCATAAAGTTAATCTTGATTTTTGAAGATTGTTCAATAAATAATTAGCATGATTATTAATTAATTAAATTATAGACAATCTTAATCATTCCATATTAGTATATTTTGGTGAATGACTAACACATAGAGGGTATTTGGTAGATGGTTTTTGGGATGACTTTTACTAAAAAAATAGCTTTTTGGGGTGGTTTTGGCTGTCTGACTAAGTCAAACAACAATTTGGATTGTTTGGTGAACGGCTTTTCAGAATAGCTTTTTCACCCCTAAAAAGTGATTTTTTAAAAAACTAAAGTTTATAGCCTCAAGTTAGTTGTTTATGTTTTTAATATAATAGACTAAAATGCATTGATTAAATACCATAAATAAAATTCGTATATTTTGTTGCACTATCTCTTCTAAGTTTTAACTTGGATTTTCAAATTCAAATTAGATAGTGATCCACAGTAAACCATACCTTCATAATTTTACTTAGGGTTGATAAAAAGATAAAATCATTAATTCTTACTAATTTTATATAGTCATATCAATTTGTAATGCAAATTTGAATTCTTAATTTATCCCCTCCATCCAAAAAAAAATCAATTCATACTGAAAGGAAGTTAAACTAATAATAAATGGAAATTTATCAAAGTGAACAACAAAACAAGGTTGTGTTATTGGCCTTAAACATCACACAACTTTTAATTTAGATTGAAAAGAACATTATATTAAAAAACAAGTCATGTACAAATCAATATGAAGATTTAATTCCTATTTGATACAATTAGTAATAAAACGAGACTATATGAGTGAAGATAATTTGTACATGTCACATAAATTTAATTCACATAGAAAACTAAAAAAGTGACCAACTAATTAAAAAAATAATTAGTAGTAAATAAGTTATATGGGCATAAATGGAATTTTAATCAAATAAATTATATAGAAACAATGATTTTACAAATAAATTTTCTAAAAACAGTTTACTCAAATAGCTAATGCAAATAGCTAATTGAAACAGCTAACAACTAACACAAATAGTTAATAACTAACAACTGTTTGCTAAATAGGGTCATACTTAACTTCTAAGCATGTAATGAACAAATCTTATGTCAAAATTAATCAGTCAAATACATAAATTTCAAAATCAAATAATTAATCAAACTATCATTAAATTCATTTTAAGCTTAATTCAAATTGTACGAATTTTATGACCCTAACAAGGGTCCATTTTTTACAAGCACACTTGAGTAACCAATCACCCTTGCAACCCAAATATTCAATCATACACAAGCACAATGCACATATCAAAACTCTTAATCTCCATTAACGACACTCACTTTTCATCCCACAATCCGTCAAATAGTGAATTAATCCGAGTGCTTAGTATGCAAGGGAATCATCACCTTAGGAGCTGGGTTAACTAAGTTCTGAATAAATCCCACTTGACTACTTTATTGACTTATTCACATGGGATGCAAGCTTTCCTAGTAGCAGTATTGCCACAAATAGATACTTGTCCTTCCTGGCTCTAAGAGTCTTTTTATTTTGATTTTTATGACCCTTTTTTGCCCAAATAAAATCGAAAACAAAAGAAAAGACAAGTGGGGGAATCAACCATTGAAACCTAGACAATGGTGATATACAAATAAGGAGTAGCCCTAGAATTATAATGCAATGACAAGGTTAGAACCAGGGCATGGAATGTCACACCTTGGACAAAGTTCTATTATGCACATAATACTTTTATATAACCTAATATTAACTTAGAAGGTGTCAAAGTCAATCAAGATAGTACAACTCCCTGGAATCACATAATATAGAAAATCTTTTTGGTCTTTTGAAAATCTTTTCCTTTTCTTTTCAAAAAATTTTAAGGCATAGCTTCCACCTTGCCCACTCCAAAATCACATGATGTTCACATTGTAGGAAAAAGGAGGAGCCTCAAGGACACAAAATCAAAAGAAAAAGAAAATAAAGACACTACTCATTATACAAACATATATAAGAGAGTGGAAACGAAGTTATTAATTTAGGTACCGATTGTCCCCGAATGCCTCTCTCAGTGCATGTCAAGTGAGGTCTGAGGAGTATCAACCATCCCTCATCTAAAACTCACACCTTCAATGCAGAGGCAATTAAAGCTCCTAGAAGCTTATCATCTTCCTACACAACCTCTTAGAAAAATATAGCTAACAGAACACAAATATGAACACAACAATAATGCGTAGTGACTTTTTCAACGTACCAAATACCTTGGAATAATTAGCAAAATAATGATAAAAGTTTAGTAGAATAATACTCCAAGGCATGTCCTCCAAGTCAAAGTAGTAAGGGTCGATGAAGGGATTATACCCTCTACAATTATTCAAGGACCCATCAAACTTACTCACACTCCCCTAAAGTTTTTCCATCACAATATCCACAACGTCCAAATCATCATTCAAATTAGTTTTTACATAATCATCCAAGGGCTTAACAAGGGAGTACTCAAGGGAAGGATAAGGCAGCGAAAAAGCAAGTAAGGCTGAGATTAACTCTAGAGAGATGGGAGATACAAGGCCAATAGTCTGAAGACAAGGGGGGTAAACCTCTGCAATAATCTCCTCTAACTAATTAAAATGCACATTTGGCTCATCAGAACTAGACTCAGTCTCATAATTCACACTTTCCTTGGCCTCTATTGAGGGAGCATGAGAGAAAGAGGGATTAGGGTTAATCAAACTAGGGATATAGGTGCAAAAGTAGCTAAAGAATTTTTTTTCTCCCTTTAAGTCACATACATGATTGTTAACGTGAACTGTAGGACTCAAAAGGGAAGAAGAATCAAAGTCACCTATAAGATAGGCCTCAACCACGGTAAGACCTACACAAAGGTTAGTCATACACCACACTTTTTAGCTGAATCAATTCTAAAAACTCGCTAAACATGTTACCTGTCATATGCTCCACTGAATTAAATACAGTTTCTATGTTGTTCTCAATTTTAGCTTTCAATTAAACATATTGGGGCTAGAGTCTGAGTTATGATCAAAAGCATAGCACAAGTTGCACATAGGAGGAAAACGTCGAGGAATGGAAGTGTAAGGAGAATAGGGTGTCATAAAATTTTCCTCATAAAATGAGCTAGCATGCAAGGCACATGGATCGGGAAAGGAAATCCCACGAGCACCAGTAATATTTTCGAACTTATAAGTATGCCTAGCTACCCACTCAAGCATGTCCATAGTCTCATTAACAATTTCAGAAAGAAACTCGAAATATTGGAAAAGGGTTTCAATCTCACCATTCCCCCCCTTATTAATCATACTAAAAATTTTCCACTTCCTTAGACAATAACCACATTGAACAATAAAATAATGTAGGCGGTGAAAATACCCCCAAAGCAATTCATGCTCATGTTGATGAATGTGGAAAATGGCCATCTTTTTTTTTTTCAAAATTTTTTGATTTTCTATGTGTTTTCAATTTCTATGGAAAAGAAAACAGAATGGTAAGATTATAATCTACTAATAAAATTTATGTGACTAATCTACTAATAGAAGTAAAGGAAGTAATGACGATAAGCAAACAAAAAGAAAAATAGTAATCTAAATTCAAACCACAGTTGCTAGCAATGACACAAAAAACCTATTACTCTTCTAAAAGGTGTTATAGTAAATTGCAAGCACACGATTGTCGCTTGTAGTACTGGAAGATTAAATCCACACTGAACAACAACTGTCAACAACATTATAAAGATTACTAAGTAAATAATAAATCCTAATTAATCAAGAGATAAGAGAGAAAAGAGATTACCATAATCGCTAGAAGGTAACAAATAATTTTTAAATCTTCAAGGAGTTTCAATCATGAAAATTCAACATCCACTACAAACCCAAGGCAGTAATGAAAATTGAAACTTTGAATGAAATAATTGTGGGGAACATGAAAATTGAAACTATAATTAAACTTAGATTGAAAAATAATATTTAATTTCAAATAGAAACAGTAATTGAGCATATAAAAATTTCTAAAGCTAGTAAACTAAACCTACAACTATGAGGGGGAGGAAACTGATGATTTACAAGTGCCCCCATCTTGGTATACTGGAGGTAGCCCCTTATACTTTCCAAATCACATTAGACTTCTTATTACCCACACTAATATTCCACTTTCGAAATGCCATCGAACTTCCAATTTGTTAACCTAATCCACCATCTAAATTATTTTCCCTACCTATTCTGAATTAATTCTTCACAGCAACACCTAAACCAACCATTTTGCAAAATTTTGATCATCATCCATGATAACCAAACAATCAAGTTGTAAATTTCAATCCAAGATAATAAAGGAAGCTTCCATGTGATTTGCATTTTCTTTCCTCTTTTCTTTCTTCATGGATCACAATATGATTGGGCTAAGGTGAACCTGGCCCAAAGACTCAATTTTGCACTTGATCACCTCTTTACCTCCACTATTTTATCAAATTATTATTTTCTGCAAAATTAAACAGAATCCAAATAGAACCCTAAAATATTCTCAATTACGAGTAAAAACTGCGTTATGTACTTAATTGGTCCCTTTCGGCGTCCAAATAGTTTCGTAATTAGACATGTAAGCATACTGAAAAATAGGTCATATTAATTGCCATGTAAAGACAGACATAAGTAGTCATAATAAAATACATGGAAAGCAAGTATTGAGATGAAACAGTATCACAAGAAGAGTACTTAAGATAATATATATAGCATATATGCCAAAACATTAAGGTTTCGATGCCGTAGACATTGAATCCCAAAATAAGTTATTGTCAAGATAACCGCCTTGAGGGATGCTAAACTGTTGCTTTAAGGGACGCCCTAGGCCCGGACTACTACTTCACCTGTTTGGAAGAATTTCAATCTTCTCCCCCTTTGACTTTCATCAAAAGGTGGTATTAGACTAAGCAAAAATATAAGGCATTGTTCAAGCTTACGAACCACTCAAACAAACTATTTGTAAAACGGTGCACAAATAAGAGAATTTGTTTAGAAGGACTAAAAAATTCTTTTTTAAAGAGGATGAGGGGAAAATCAGTCATCTAGGAAAACTAAAAGAAGAGGATTGGCTTCAATTGGATTTTCAATCGAAAGGGTTTGGGAAGTTGACTCAGTTTTAAAGTCTTTGGAGATCTATTGAGCTGCCACTAATGCCTTTTGTCCATAGCCTTAGGGCTTTTCTGCATGTAACACCTTTCAGGTTTTCGACATTAATTTTTTTAACCTTGACATTTTCTACTTAACTTTCAACACCCTTGATCATTGAGGTACATTTAATGCAGGATCCAACTTTGGTGAGGTAATGGCATGGGAGCTAAGTATACTTGAATTACCTCAACTACCCCTTCTGTAAGTGGTTGGGGGTTTCATACTTTGAAAATTGCTTGAGCAAATTAAAAAATGTCAAAAAGGACAGAAAGAAGAGAGGAGAAAAGGATAAGTTTGAGCAAAAGAGTGTTTTTTTAGTTAGAGACTTGGTAAAAGTACATCTAATTCCCATCATTTCATCGCGCTAAAAGACAAAAAAAATATGATTTTTCAGACAATAATATCAAATGAGGGCAAAACGGTCATCTATTATGATTTTTTCAAACCCTGGCTCGAGTATCTCTTAAATTATAATCTATTGAAACTTAGAGTGGTCAAAATTAAGTTAAAAATGTTAAGGTTGAAATAAGTAATATAAAAAACTTAAAGGGTGCTAAAGGCAAAAAAACCATAGCCTTAGTTTCCTTAGCTTTTTGTTCACAGTTTTTCTTTTCTTCAGCTACCTTTTTCCTTATTTGTTGCACATTCCTTATCGCTTCTTCCTCAATCTCCTTCTTATTCTTCTTAAGAAAAGCTTACACAAAATATTCCTTGAAAAGACCAATGCATCACCCCCACCTTGAGATCTTATTTCATACCCACTTGCTTTGTCAGCCTTTGAAAATAGCCAAATATAGCTTCAGGAAAAGTGGCTTCAATAATTTATTGATTAGGTCATATGCCACTACCTAAAATCCCTGGTTTAGAAATCTCAAGGAATCAACTTCATGGATCCACATAGATTGATTGACCTTCTATTCACTGAGAAAGGTTTCAAACCTTTCAACTATGGAAACCAGCTGATAAATTTCAAGGCTTAGAGTGTTAAGCAAAAATTTGGTGATCCTTGGCTAGAAGAGACTTTAGTGGAGTTGGAGGAAGTGTTCTTTTTAGGGTATTCATCCTCTTGTAGCCATTGACGAGCAAGAATGCACTTAGAAAATTTCAAGGCTTCCAACTTCTCTTTGTTTATCACATTATTCGCAACCTCAATATGTTCTTCATCCGATAGAGGAACCTTAGTCAACATATTCACATAAAATAGAAGAGCATTCATTGGCGCTTCGTTGACCTCATCCATGTACTTAGGACAGATTTTGGAGAAATTCTCATCATAACCTTTCATAATATGCTAAACCATTCCAAGGCCCTTGCAAGACATCAAATTTTTTTTAGTGTTCCCCCTTGGGTAGACTATTCTCACTGAGATATAGTGAAGTTTGGGTTTAAAGAAAAGCCAAGTGTAGAAGGCATGTTTCTTGTTCTTATCTGGGATCTCAAATCTAACAAAATTCTCAAAGTAAGCATTCACATAGTTATTCAATGATTAATAGCACACCTTGCTAGGATCAGCCTTGAGATTGAATGTTTGGTCTAATATAGCAACAAATAAGATCTACACCCTTAACGGAAGTTGAATAGTAAATCATGACGTTAGGTGGTTGCTTCCTCATGTTTGCATAAAATAGTTTTACTAAATTTAGAGAAACGTTAGTTCTAACATCAAAGACTACTCTATAGTTCATCCACTCCAAAACATGTGAGAAACTAGGTTTATTCATGAAAAATTCCCAATCAAGATGGGTATAAGCTATCATGTTTATCCACTAATTTTTCAAAATAATCTTCACTACCTTCCTTGGACTATATATCGAGCATGCCTAGAACATATGTAGAAATAGAGGTTGGAACCTTTACCTATGGAAATTCATCAAGTTTGAGCTCAATCTATGCTGGTTCCTTAATTTTTTTTTTGCCATTTTAAAGGAGTTGGAGCTGGTGAATGAGTGCTTTACATGTGTTCCTTGCATACAGACTAAGATGTATCACCCATTCTTTTCTTTGATGAGATTATTGGTTTATTGATGGTAGTCTAGAGGGAGTGAAGGAGGTTTCTTGGTTAGGGTTTTGGAAAGTCAGAAGAAGAGAAAAATTAGCTTAGAGGCAGGTTGAGTAAGAGATGAAAAGAGAGTTAGTGTCTAAGGTTATAGGATGGGACGTGATGGGTCAGGACGATTTTTAATGAGCATAATGCTAATAGGTGTAGAGTAATACAGGAGGCTATAGTAGCATATTTTAGGGAAAAATAGAAGGAATCACTTGAGAGACTTTCAAAAGATTTTCTAACCCAATTGTGAAAAGATTTGAAATCAATTTTCAAAATTCAATTTCAACTTTTCAAGAAAATGGTGTCTTAATTAACAAACACTATTAACGAGTCCTTATCAACATAAGAACATCTCCAAATTAGTGTGAAATGACTCAACTTCAAATGTCTTGACATTATCAAGGTTATTAAGGATAAGTGCCCCAAAAATAATTTTCTTTACCATAGATAATATTAACAGTAATTGCTCCCCCTTAATTCACGTTGTGTGGTCAAGTACTTCCAATTCCGTTTGAACAAAGCTGAATTGATTTTCACAAACAGGCTTTGTAAAGATTTCAAGTAATAATTACAAATTAGCAGGTGCAAAATCTTGAAAAATGTCACCTTCTTCCACATCATAACTAAAGAAATGACGTCTTAGTTCAATAGGAGTGGTCCTGGAGTGCTAAATTAGAGTTTTAGTGGTGCTGATAGCATTCTAGTTGTCACATTTGATAGGAATCTTCTTCTAGTCCAATTCAAGTCTCAGAATTGTTGGCGAATTCATAGTGTTTGAGCACAGTATGCTCCAATAGCAATGTATTCAACCTCAACAATAGGCAAAGCCAACAAATTATACTTCTCAGAATGCCATGACTCAAGGGACTATCGAAGGAATTGGCATAAACCAGATGTTCTTTTTCTATCAATTTTCTAACTTGCATAGTTAGCATCAGAGTACCCTAAAAGTCCTAAGTCATCACCTCTTGGGTACCACAGACCAAGGTCATTGGTTTGAGTAAGATATGTAAACATTATTTTCATAACCTTGAGGTTAGATACCTTAAGAACTTGTTGGAATCTTATATATAAGCAAATGCTAAACAGGCACTCACTGGCTTCTAGTTAAATATAGCAAAAATACAATCATACTTGTATATAGGTTTTCAGGGATTGGTTAACCACTTGTATCGAACTCATGCTTACAGCTTGAAGCCATTAGAATTTTGGCATGTGTCGAACGATTAAGTCTATATTTCTTTAAAAGTTCCTTAACATACTTTCTAGGTTGATGAAGATGTCATCTGGGCATTACTTGATTTATAATACAATGAAGAACTTTAACTCTACCACCATCCTCATGTCAAATTCCTTACTCATAAGCTTGCAGAATTCTAATTAGTGCTTGCATCCTAGCTTGTCTCTTATATTACTTCTTGTCTTACTATAGAATCCTTAAGGATCTCTACTCTGGGGGCCCTGAAAGTATCTTCATATGTGTTCAAGGTACCTTGCGGGAGACTTTAATTTGTTACGTCGTTGGATTAAGCTCTTTCCTCTTCTTCATCATCATATCTACTGTGTTTAAGATTTGGGAAGGAACTTAAGCTTATGCTCCCATCATTGTTTTCATCAAACACCACATGAATGCTTTTTTTAACCATCATGGTTCTCTTGTTGTATACTCTATATGCTTTGCTTTGTTGAGAGCATTCAATGGAGATACCTTCATCATTTTTTGCATCAAATTTTTTAAGATTTTGTTTTCCATTGTCGTGAATGAAGCACTTGCAGGCTGAATGGCTTAAAGTATGAAGTCTTCACCTTCCTTGTTTTGAGGAGCTTAGAATGTATTTTCTTTAGGATATGTCTTGTCTACCACCTATTGAGAACATAAATAGTAGTGCTTACACCTTCAGCATAGAAGCACTTTGAAAGATAATTTTCACATATGGTTGTCCTCACCATGTCTTCCAAGGTTCCATCTTTTGTTTCAACTTCCCCATTCTATTGTAGAGTCCTTGGTGCTAAAAGGTTGCGTGGTATTTCCATTTGATTATAGAATTCAATGAATTCTCAATTGAACTCAACTCCATTATCAGTTCTTACAACCTAAACTGGTTGTCCTTGAGTGTTCTGTACTTGCCGACAGTACTGAAAAAATACTTTAAAAATATATGTTTTATCTTTTAAGAAGAACACCCTGGTAAACCTAGAATAATCATTAATAATAACAAATACATATTTATTGTCACAAAGACTTCACAAACTTAAAGGACTGCATTAATTCATGTGTAATAATATAAGGGGCCTTGTAATGGAAACAATTTTTAGGGGCTTTAATGAAACTATAATGTCTTTACCTTTTATATGTGCACTGCAAACTTGATCCTTATCATGCTTATGCTTGGGAAGACCTCTCACCACATCAAGCTTAAATAATTTATCAATAATGTGCATGCTAGTATGACCTTATCTTCTATGCCACAACCATGCATCATCATTAACAACTTTAAAACATGCAAGGTTCTTGGGATTAACATGGTTAAGGCTAACAGCATAAACATTTCCCACTCTAGATGCAGACCGAGTAAAATTTCCAATTTTAAGACTACAATCATCGCATTAAATAGAATTAAAGGTAACCTTATTCCCTTTATCACATAATTGAGAAATGTTAAGAAAATTAAATTTCATATAATCTAGCAAGTAAACATTCTCAATTGAGTTAAAGGAATTTTTGTCGACTTTTCCAACTCCAACGATTTTTCCATACTTTTTATCTGTAAATGTAACTTTTTCTTGATCCGATTCTTCAAGTTCTAAAAGCACTATAGCATCATTAATCATTGCCTTGAGCATCCGGCCTCATGGAGCCATATATAAGTGTTAGACTTAAAATATACCTATAAAATGAAGATCAATGCCTTCTTCTTCCCTTGACTGGAAATTTGTGTGCATGATCTATTATCACGGTTAAGGCCCTTATACCCTTAGGTACCAATACTTGAACAGTTCTAAGACTGCATCCAGTGTGATTTTTAGAACATCCAAAGTTTATCAACCATTATTTATGGTTAGAGTTATTTTGGTATGCTTTCCTCATCCTTTAACAATCAGAGTGTTCTAGAAAAATATTTTTCAATGTCCCTTGAAGTACTCTACCTTCATAGGGAGGTGCCACCTTAGTGAGCAAGTTCTAATATGACTTCCTTTGATTATTTAGCACATATCTAAGGCCTTCTTCATTGAAGTACATACTTTGAAATCAAAGTAATTTGTCTATGTTTTCTTGTTGATAAGCGCTAAGAGTGTATATCATTTTAGGGTCATTTTGCTGCATTTTTAGGTGAATTATGTGCTTAGTGTTAAAATTTATACTCCTATTATTCTTTTATGCTTGGTTATGGTTCTTTGATGACATTTGCATGATTTTGGACTATTTTGACCCGACATTTGACCCTCATTTGAGTGTTTGTTGAGCCCCCACGGATGCCCCTGAGATGTCATGCCCGTGGAGTATGAGAAGAGCAGAAAATTCGATTCCAGCCAAGATAACGATTGGACTGTGGTGCCTGGCACGGACCATGGTTAGCTGGTAACTACTAGCCTCTTCGTTTTCGTCTATTGTGTGGCTGAGGTTACTTTGATGGCTGCTTAAAAGGGCATGTTTCAGAGGAGAAAATGGAGATCTTGTTCAGCAACCATAGTCCTCTTTTTGGTTTAGTTTATTTTTAGTGTAGTTTTCAGTGAGATTAGAAGGGAGAAACTTGCTCTTGGAAGCTTAAAGTATGTTGCACAATTTAAGGGCTGCCATTGTTGTAAAGTTTTGTTTCCTTCTCTTGAATTTGCTTTTAAACTCTTGTTTTGGTTGAATTTAGAAACACGAGTGAGTAGTTTTATCTAATCTATGGATGTGTTAGCCATAGAATTGTTGTTGGATCCTTTATCGTTGAATTCCTGCACCTATTTAATGTTTGGAATAATCCATTTCTATCTTAAAATTGGAATGTTGTGAGTGGAATTTGGCCAATTTAGCTTGCTTATATTAGGTTGTGGGGTGAAGTACGGAAAGGTGAAACTCTCTACTTGATTGTCTTGATAGAATTTAATTTACTAAAACTCGAGAGAGAATTGCCTTATTAAGAGAAGATTTAGCAATTCACAGATCTTTAACCTAACTAAAATCAAATGCACTTGAGAGAGTGTTAGTTGAGTTTGTTTAGGCAATTTAGTTCATTTTGAAAGAAAGGATTAAACTCAATTTGATTGCAATTCCTTGAATGGTTCTTCTATGAATAGTGCAATGCTTAAATCCATGACCTGACTCTTTACTTGGTGAATCAAATTCCTTGACATTTTCTGTTGTTGAATTTCCAAATAGTTAAATAGTTTATTTAAATCGGCCATTTGAAAGGATTTGTCGCTTAACAAATTCTAATAGGCTTTTGAGTCGATAGATTATTTTGGTCCTTGAGGATGATCTTTTAATCTATACTACAAAACCCATGCGCTTGCAGACATGTCATGTTTTTGGCGCCATTGTCGGGGACCAATTTGTTAACTATTGAGTTAGTCTTACGAAATTGACTAAGTGTTTTATTTTTTTTTGTTTTTTTTCTATTTATTATTTGATTACATTGGTAGTGTTAATGATTGTACTTGAACGAATCTTCCCCATTTATGCGAGGTCCATTTCTATACGAACCCAATCGAGAGATCGAGAGGACTTTTTGTTTAATAAGGAAGAAACAAAAATTGAGGAACAAAGATGCGACGCAAGAAGAACTTCACCAAATATGGTGGGAGGAGGAGATCACCAAAGAAGGACGGTTAGGGACTTTGTTACCCCTAGAGTCCAAGGCGTTGCCTCAAGCATCGCTCGCCCTAACGTTGACACAAATAATTTTGAGCTCAAGCCAGCTCTCATTTCCATGATGCAACAATCCTAGCTTGGAGGCACCCCTTTAGAAGACCAGAATTTACACCTCTCAGTCTTTTTAGAGGTGTGTGACACATTGAGCCTTAACGGAGTCTCCATCGACGCCATCCGACTACGGTTATTTCCCTTCTCACTTAGGAATAAGGCTAGAGCATGGCTGCATTCTTTGCCTTCGGGATGTATCACCATATGGGATGAGCTTACTAGAGCTTTCCTCGCCAAATTCCTCCCACCGAGCAAAATAGCAAGTTTGAGGAATGAAATTATCAACCTACTCAACGGGATGATGAGATGCTCTATGAGGCTTGGGAGCGGTTCAAGGATTTGCTGCGATTATGCCCTCACCATGTTGTTCAAATATGGATGAATTTTCAAGCTTTCTATAATGGTGTAACCTATCCTATAAGGTCCACTATCAATGCAGCGGTAGGAGGAACTTTGATGAATAAAACGAGAGCGTGTGCTAATGGGCCGGATGTAGATTGCTTGAGTTTAGTTGCAAATTTCCTCTTAGTAATAAGATATGACTTGATTTAAAGGCTTGGCCACCAATCAAGTCTAAGGATCCACCAAGAATTGCTTAAAGGCTATGCCACCCACAATTATATAAAGGATTCCCCTCAAAACTCACCACCATTGAGAAAGGATAAAGAGAACTCAAGATTTTGAGAGAAAGAGAAAGCATAAGCTTCTTTGTATTATTATTCAACAACCTCCTCTTACATCCTAAGGCCTCTCTTATATATGAGAGCTTCATACAAGCTAAAGAAAGCAGCAAAAGAACATTCACACGACCATAAAGCAATGGGAGGGGACCAAAAAGCAACAAACAAAAGCTGAAAAGTGCTTTTTACTTTTTGTCAGCACTTTTTAGTTTACATAGGTCAACTTTAAACAGCTATATCTCCTAGGTTCCTTGGCCAAATCTGATGAAATAGACCTTCCGAGAAAGCTTAGGAAGTCAGATTTCACGTGGATCTAGTTGCAGGCAATTTGGAGTTTCCTTTTGGGATATATGGGCAAAACGTGAAGCATATGCAGGCTGGGGCAGAAACTGTAGCATGTGAAAAAAGGCTCCACTTCACCTATGACCTATTGCCTTAGCCTAGAAATGTTTTTATGCCCTTTTATCTGACATAAGAAGGTTCCAAAAAATTGCATTTGCAGCATTTTAAACCCATTCTAAGCTTGAATAATAAGGACCAAAAAACCGGGTTAAGACCGGGTAATTTTGTCGTTAGCATGCAACTTGCTGTTTTCGGGCTTCTTTATTATCTCCAAGGGTTTAACTTAATTTTGAAGGACTAAACCCTTTATAAGGCCCCTTGACCTTCCCAAAAGAGAAGAGTAACATATCCCAAAGGTTTAGGATGAGGTTGGAATTGAAGTTCTAATTCAGTACAAGGGCCAAGCCCCCTTTGATGGAGCTTGTGAGCATTAAGGAGGAGTTGTGAGTTCTCTTGGACTTGTGTAGGCATGACATTTGCTTCAAAAACTGAAGACGAGGCCTATAATTTGATTGAGGAGATGACGCTCCATAATTTTCAATGGCCCACCGAACGAGGCCAACCCAAGCGGGTTGGAGGTAATCTTGAAGTTGATTTACTTACTTTGCTTTCTGCTAAAGTTGATGCTATGACTCAAAGGTTGGACCGTATGAATGTTAATGCTATGAATTCTAGTGCCCCTCCCCCATGTGAAATTTGTGGTTCTATTGAATGTGTGACTTTGAATTGTCAAGTTGGGAGCCCTTTTTCTCAAGAATCTAGTGAAGTGAATTATGTCCAAAACTTCAACCCGAGACCGACCAATGACCCTTACTCTAGTACCTATAATCTGTGTTGGAGGAATCATTTGAATTTCTCATATAGGTCCAATCCAAACCCTCCGACTATGCCCACAATGAATGCTAGGCCACCCCTCAGTTTTCAAAAACCACCTTTCCCTCCACAAGCTCCCCAAAAGTCCAATTTAGAGGCTATGATGGAAAGTGTGCTTATGGTGCAACAAAAACAAGATGAGTATATTAAGCAATTAGCCTATAAAGTTGATGTGTTGATAACTCACAACAAGATGTTGGAAGCCAATATTGCCTAACAAGCTAGCTTTTCATCTACACCCCCTGATAGACTCCCGAGTAAACTAGAATCTAACCCCTGTGAGCATTGTAATTATGTTACCTTGAAGGTCAGGGTAGAGGACCCTATTAACCTGACGGACGCACCTTCTGAAGAGTGTAGAGAAATAAACATGGTAGAGAGTAAGGAGACGAATGATGGTGGCAAGGCTGCAATAGTCATAGAGAATGAAAGTTTAGAGATCCCAACATGTTTTTCACGTAAACTTCCAGACCCAGGTAGCTTTTCTGTCCCTTGTGTGGTGGGAAAAGTGGAAATTGAAGGAGTCTTATGCCACCTAGGTGAAAGCATCTATTTAATACTTTATTCATTGTTTCATAGACTTCACTAAGGGCCATTACGACTTGCGCCATTTTCACTACCATTAGCAGACAACCCTAAAACACAACCCTTAGGCAAAGTAGAGGATGTGCCAGTCAAAACAAGAGATATTGGGTATTGGAAGACTTTATCATTGCTGATATTACCGAGACTGATGATGCCTAAATTATTCTAGATACGCTCCTCATGGCTATCGCAGGTTGCCATATTGATGTAAGAAGGGGGGGGATAACATTTGAAGTACAAGGGTGTTATGCTATGTTCTGCCATATGGAGGGGAAAGCGATTTCTCTTAATTCTTTCTTATTAGATGAATTTCCCCCTTCTCCCGAGATTGACATGGAGAATATCCGAAATTGTCAAGATCCTCCTGATTTTGTTAGGATTTCTACTGAGAACCCCGACTAAGGGTATGTTAAGGTGCAGTTTGCTGCTCATATTGCTGCCTAACATACCCAAGGTTAAGGCCCATGCTTCTAATGAGTTTGCTATGAGTGATTACTAAAGGTTTGCTTAAGCTGTTCTCTCTTTGCCCCCTATGGAAGGATTTGATGCAGACTTTGATTTGGGGATTGAATAAGTATATAGTGGCCAGTTTGATGGACCACATACGTGGTTTGTCTTGTACACTGACAGTGCATTTTGGCATAAATTGATGATGACGAAGGACCTCCAACCTGAGTTTTTCAGATGGTATCTACATTTGAAGAAGTTTAATTTTGTGGTTCGTGATAAAACCACTGTCCGTACACTTACCGATCCAGACCATGCATAGAAGTATGGTCAGACTCTAGACCTTAAAAGGGTGCTTGTTTAGAGGCAATGCAAGCCCTTTTTTTAGCTTCGATTTTCATTGTTTCTTATAGTTTTTCATAGCAAAAAAAAAGAGATAAAAAAGGAGAAGAACAAATAAATAAAAAAAGAGAAGAGAGAAAAGAAGAAGGCATCACAAGAGAGAAAGAAAGAAAAAAAGAGAAAAAAGAAAGATAGTGAGAAAAAGATGTCAGGCACCACGACCAAGTAGCCCAGTAACACGGCCCGTGGGGTGCCCAACCGGGAAAACCAAGAAAATTGGTGTCCAATAGACACCAGTGTTGGACCATGGTGGCCCCCATGGATCATGGTGGTCTGCTATGGGTTGCGGTCAAGGGTTTTGACTGCGGTGCCTTCCTTTTCCCCCAAATTCATCTTTGACCTCAACACACACTATCTCTACCTCCCTCTTTGTCTCTCTAAACCCACCATTACTAAACCTCCATTTTTCCCTCATTTTCTTCTCATTTTTACTCCACATTGTCTATCAAAATCTGTCCTCTTCACTTAATCTTTCTCTTTCTCCCACAAATTTCCCCTGTTTCCACCATTTCTTCTTTAAGTTCATCTCACCTTCACCCATCTTCCATAACCACCTTCTTCCCTCTCTAATTCTTCCTCTTTTTCACTTAAATTCTTCAATTTTCTTTCTCAAATTTATTTTTTTTAGGTTTTAGTTTTAATTCTTCTCCCATTTTACAACGATGCCACCCACCAAGAGACAAAGGAGTATCAAGGAGGTAGGATCATCTAGTGAAGCACCATCCCGACCTTAACGAACCTCCCGAACTTCCACCAATGCACAAGTTCAAACTGGGATTCCTCATCCTCTCGGTTTAGCCAACCCCGATCATGTTGCTAAATATGCTTATTTGAATGAACGCATGATTAAGGCCACTCTTTATTATGATGAGGAATTATTAAGCCATTTAGGAACGTTAGATGATATACATTGGTTGTTTACGTGGAGGGTATGGGGCATTTCATTAAGATAAAGGAGCATACACATTAAGACCTAACCTTTCTTGAGTACATTACATGTCGAGGTTACTAGAGGCCCTCAATATCAAGCTCGGTATATTTTGTTTTATCTGCATGGGCAATTTCATAAGTTGAACTTAGGTACCTTCAACAACATATTTGGTTTTCCACCTAGCATGGATTTTCCAAACCGACAAGTCCGCTTAGAATTCAACCCAAATGCATTTTGGGGCAAGCGTTTGGCCAGTGTTAGGTACAATACTAGTTATCCTAAATGCACCTATATTTGGTACCTTTTCATTCAGGTAGCTTAGCGTATCCTAGCTTGTTGTTTCTTTGCTTGGGATGATTATTTGAATGTCTCGAGATTGTCTGAGTTACATTTCTTGTCTTGTATACTTAACGATGTTCACCTTGACCCCGGTGCGTCTTTGGCCAGGTAATTGTATAGTGCTGCTATTAGTACTAAGGCTAGGATAGTCATTGGTGGTATTATCACAACTATTGCTAGCTTTTTGGGAGTTGAGCCCAACCCTGAGGATAGAGTATCTGGGTTTCAGCAGCTTGCTGAAGTCGCTTTTGAGATAATGAACTTTTGTAAAGTAGAGGCTGCACGTTTGTGCTGGATTTAGCCCGGGGATCGGCTTCTACCGCTTACCAATGTTGATCAAACTGCCTTACTTCACCGGGCTAACCTTTATAGGATATATGGCGATGCCGAGCTTGTTCAACCCACACCCCCTCCACCCCCTTATTCTAGTCAAGCTGGACCGAGTTCTTCCTCCCAACCACCCCAAACTGACTACGCTGACCTCCAAGCCACCCTTACGCCCATTCAAGAGGAGCAAGTGTCCCTTCCAACGTATGTTGCTTATGAGTATGCCGCTCTTCGTGACTTTGTCCAAGAGCACCACGACGAGCTCTATGGGATGCTTGCTACCCAGACTCAATATACTTCTAGGACTATAAGGCTTGCTTAGAGACCTGGTGAGATTAGCAGTATCTACTATGGTCAACCACCCCATCTACCTCCTCCTCCTCCTTTCCAATTGCTTTTTCTACTCCCCTTCCCTTTTCTAATATGTGCACATATTGAGGCCAATGTTTTGTTCAAGTATGGGGGAGTTAGTCCTTATTTGATGGTGTTTGATGTCTGATCTAGTTTGGTGTGTACTTGTGTATGTATTGTATATATTATTCGTGATTACATTTGGAGTTACATTGTAGGTTTTCATCTTATGTGGTTAGAAGCATTTTAGAAGTTTATTTAGGTTTATTTTCATTTTAGGTTGTATTTTAGAGTTTAGTTTCATAGTTTTTGCATTTTGCACAAACTAGTTATTAGGAGCATCCATCTTTGAAAAAAAAAGAAGCAGAAAAAAAAATTAAAATGAAAAAAAGGAGAAAAAAATCCTTTGATGATGATCTTTGTAGATTAGATAGACTTCTTCGGTTTAGATTGATGCTTTGATTTCTACTTAGGATCCCGACCAAGGGTATGTTAAGGTGGAGTTTGCCACTCCTATGCCGCCTAGCATACCCAAGGTTGAGGTCCATGCTTTAATGACTCTGCTAGGTGTGATTATTGTAGGTTTGCTTAAGTTGTTCTCTCTTTGCCCCCAATGGAAGGATTTGATGTAGACTTTGATTTGGGGATTGCATAAGAAGATATTGGCCAGTTTGATGGACCGCATCACGGCATGTCTTGCACACTAACAGTGCGCTTTGGCATAAATTGATGACAACGAAGTACCTCCAAGCTAAGCTTTTACGGTGGCATCTACATTTGAAGAAGTTTAACTTTGTGGTTTGCGATAAAACCGCTGTCCTTACACTCACCGATCCAGACCAAGCGTAGAAGTATGGTCACGCTCTTGACCTTAAAAGAGCGCTTCTTGGGAGGCAACCCAAGCCCCTTTTTTTAGCTTTAATTTTTATTGTTTTGTGTAATCTTTCATAGCAAAAAAAAAGACAAAAAAAGAGAAGAATAAAAAAATAAAAACAAAGAGAAGAGAGAAAAGATGAAGGCATCACAGGAGAGAAAGAAAGAAAAAAAATAGAAAAAAGAAAGAAAGGAAAAAAAAATGGGAAACAGATGCCAAGCGCCACAGCTAAGCAGCCCAGCAACACTACTCATCGGGTGCCCAATCGAGAAAACCAAGAAAATTGGTGTCCAACAGACACCACAGTTGGACTGTGGTGGTCTTCTATGGGCCGTGGTCAAGGGTTTTGACCGTGGTGACCCTTCCTTTTTCCCCAAATTCATCTTCAACCTCAACACACTCTCTTTCTAAACCCACCATTACTAAACCTCCATTTCCCCCTTATTTTCTTCTCATTTTTACTCCATGTTCACTCAAAATCCTTCCGCTTCACTTATACTTTCTCTTTCTCCCACAAATTTCACCACTTTCCACCATTTCTTCTTCAACTTCATCTCACCTTCACCCATATTCCATAACCACCTTCTTCCCTCTCTAATTCTTCCTTTTTTCACCTAAATTCTTCATTTTTCTTTCTCAAATTTGTTTTTTTAGGTTTTAGTTTTAATTCTTTTTCCATTTTGCAACCATAGCACCCACCAAGGGACAAATGAGTATCAAGAAGGTAGGAGCATCTAGTCAAGCACCATCCCTGCCTCAACGGACCTCTTGAAACTCCACCAACGCACGAGCTTAAGGTAATGTTCCTCATCCTCTTGGTTTAACGAACCTCGATCATGTTGCTAGATATGCTAATTTGAATGAACGCATGATGGAGGCTACTCGTTATTATGATGAGGAATTATTAGGTCGTTTAGGAATGTTAGATGATATACATTTGTTGTTTGCACGGGGGGTATGGGACATTTCATTGAGATAAAGGAGCATACATATGGGGACCTAACCTTAGAGTTTATGAGCACATTACAGGTTGAGGTTACTAAAGGGCCTCAATGCCAAGCAGGTATATTTCATTTTATCTGCAAGGGCAATTTTATGAGTTGAACTTAGGTACCTTCAACAACATATTTGGTTTTCCACCTAGCATGGATTTACTAAACTGGCAAGTCCGCTGAGAATTCAACCCAAATGCATTTTGGGGCGAGCTTTTGGGGAGTGGTACCCATAGTACTAGTTCTTCTAAATGCACCTATATTCGAAACCCATGCATTCAGGTAGCTTAGCGTATCCTAGCTTATTGTTTCTTTACTCGGGATGATAGTTTGAATGTCTTGAGATTATCTAAGTTATATTTCTTGTCTTGTATGCTTGATGGTGTTCAGCTTGACCCCGATGCATTTTTGGCCAGGCAATTGTATATTGCTGCTGTTAGCACTAAGGGTAGGATAGTCATTGGTAGTATTGTCACAACCATTGCTAGATTTTTGGGTGTTGAGCCCAACCCTGAGGATAGAGTATCTAGATTTGAATAGGTTGATCAAGCCACTTTTAGGATCATGAACTTTTGCAAAGTGGAGGTTGGACGTTTGTGTTGGATTTACCGTGGGGATCGGCTTCTGCTGCTTCTCAATGTTGATCGAACTACCTTATTTCACCGGGCTGACCTTTATCGGCTACGTGGCGGTGTCGTGTTGGATTTACCATGGGGATCGGCTTCTGCCGCTTCTCAATGTTGATCGAACTACCTTACTTCACCGGACTGACCTTTATCGGCTATGTGGCGGTGCCGAGGTTATTCAACCCGTACCCCCCCACCCCCTTATTCTAGTCAAGTCAGACCTAGTTCTTCCTCCCAACCACACCAAACTGACTTTGCTGACCTTCAAGCCACCCTTAGGTCTATTCAGGAGGAGTAAGTGTCCCTTTGAGCACATGTTGTTTCTAAGAACGCCACTCTTAGTGACTTTGTCCAAAAGCACCATGATGAGCTTCGTGCGATGCTTGCTACCCAGACTCAATACTTCCAAGACTATAAGGCTTGTTTACAGACATGACGAGATTGGCACATCTCTTATGGCCAACCACCCCATCCACCTTCCCCACATCCTTTTTGATCGCTTTTTTCTACTCTCCTTCCCTTTGCTGCTATGTGCACACATTGAGGTCAATGTTTTGTTCAATCATGGGGGAGTTGGTCCTTATTTGATGGCATCTGATGCTTGATTTGGTTTGGGATATGCTTGTGCATGTATTGTATATATTATTCATGATTGTATTTGGAGTTACATTGTAGGTTTTAATCTTATGTGGTTAGAAGAATTTTAGAAGTTCATTTAGGTTTCTTTTCATTTGAGGTTGCATTTTAGAGTTTCCTTTCATAGTTTTTATATTTTACATGAACTAGTTATTAGGAGCATGCATCTTTGAAAAAAAAAAGAAGCAAAAAAAAAAAATGAAAATGAAAAATATGAAAAAAAAGAGAAAAAAAATCCTCCGATGATGATCTTTGTTGATTAGGTAGACTTCTTTGATTTAAGTTGATGCTTTGATTTGCCCAATTATGCAACAAAATGTTTGAGATTGAGTTTTCGAAAATGAGCTTCATGTTTTGACTATATGTAGAGTGCGAGTTGTTTACCCCATGACTCTTTACATAAATTTTGGCATGTGTTGACTAATGAGCTAGTTATGACCTTGGTAGATATCCCGTGAGGCTTTGAGGATTTAAAGACTAATTTATCAATTTAGTCTATTGTCATTTCATGTGTGACTCTTCTTGACATCATTTCTCTAGAACTTGCTTTGACTCTCATTCATGGTCACACTTTGTATATGCATTTAGACGATATGATTGAGACATTATTTGACTTATTAACCCCAAAGACCAAATAGCCACCCTTGTTACGTATTATATCCCTTACTTGCCCCTTTGAGCATATATTTTTTTTTATTGCTTTGAACCTCCTAGCATAGCCTTTGGCCAAATGATTGTCTAACCCTTAACCTAAGACTAAAGGAGCGTTTTATCCTTGTGCATCGAGTTTTATTGGGAACTAGTAAGGTCTTTTGCGATATGATCTCTTTGGTGGATTTGGTTGTTTGGTGACGGGATGTGTGTTCTTGTGTTGTTATAAGAAATCCCTTGTCTTGTTGTCCAAAGATTAGAGAAGAGTTGAAATTCTCCATTTATATGAGATTTTCCTCGGCTAACTCTTTGTGGAAAAGAAAAAAAAAGAGGAGAAACAAACAAATAAACGAAAAAAAGAGAAGAAATAATAAAAAGTGTGTTAGCCTTGTTTGGATTGCCAAAATAAAAAGATTATTTATGGCTTTCAAGTTTTTATCACTTCAATTGGGGATGAAATTTGTCGATGAATTGTATTTGTTTTGGGAGAATGTTGTATAATGCATTGGAAACATTTAGCTCTTAGTCTATTGCTTCTAGCTCCACATTTCCATAACATTTATTCCCCTCTCACCTTTAGCCATGGCCCCATTACAACCTTATGAAAGTCCTCATGATTATCTAATGTGTATTGCATTTTAGTGATGGCGAATTAGAGATTCTTGTGAAGCTTATGGTAGATTTGAGTCTATGGAATCGGAATTGAGGGAACCTTCATATATTTTCAAACACATGAGTGATGAGTGCCACATGACTATAGTGAGGTTCTATCAACATTGCTAGCTCCATTTGTTTCATATGTTAATATGATTGTATTTGATGATTTGGGAGAATTGATTCAAATTTGACATTATGGTTTGTCAAGTGGTTTTGAAAATTTCATTCCTAGTCTGTTTGCCAAATGATTTTTGCACCTTTTTGGGCTAACTTTGGGCCGACTTTGCCATTGAGATGCTATCAATGTCTATCTTGAGGAGGTTTTGTACAATTTTTGGTCTTAGTGTTACTTGGGTACAAGCAATGATTCAAGCATAGGGTAGTTTGATAAGTGCTAAAAGTGTATATCATTTTAGGGTCATTTTGCTACATTTTTAGGAAAATTATGTGCTTAATATTAAAATTTATACTCCTATTCTTGTTTTATACTTGAGTATGGTTCTTTGATGACATGTGCCAGACTTTGGACCATTTTAACTCGGCATTTGACGCTCATTTTAGTGTATGTTGACCCCCCACAGATGCCCCTGAGATGCCATGCTCGTGGAGTATGAGAAGAGTAGAAAATTCGATTCCAGCCAAGACCACGGTCGGACCGTGGTGCCTGGCACGGGGCGTGGTTAGCTGGTAATTACCAGACTCTTTGTTTTGCTCTATTGTGCAGCTAAGGTTACTTCGATGGCTGCTTAAAAGGGCATATTTTAGAGCAGAAAAGGGAGATCTTGTTCAACAACCATAGTCCTACTTTCGTATCTTTTTAGTTTAGTTTAGTTTTAGTGCAGTTTTCGTTGAGATTATCATAGTGAAGCTTGCGCTTGGAAGCTTGAAGATTGTTGTGCAATTCAAGGGCTGCCATTATTGTAAAGCTTTCCGTCTTTCTCTTTAATGTGCTTTTAAACGCCTATTCTAGCTGAATTTAGAAACATGAGTGAGTAGTTTTATCTAATTTAGGGATTTGTTAGCCATCGAATTGTTGTTGGATCCTTTATCCTTGTATTCTTGCAATTATTTCATTTGTCTTGAAGTTGGAATGTTGTAAATGGAATTTGGCCAATTTGGCTTGCTTGTATTAGGTAGTGGGGTGAAGTACTGAAAGGTGAAAGTCTCTACTCGATCGTCTTGATAGAACTTAGGTTAGCAAAACTAGAGAGAGAATTGCTTGTTAAGAGGAGACTTAGCAATTCATAGATCTTTAACCTAGACTAAAATCGAATGCACTTGAGAGAGCGTTAATTGAATTTGTTTAGGAAATTTAGTTCATTTCAAAAGAAATGATTACATTCAATTTGATTGCAATCCCTTGAATCGTTCTTTTTATGAATAGTGCAATGCTTAAATCCATGATTCGACTCTTTACTTAGTGAATCAAATTCCTAGATGTTTTCCCGTTATGGAATTTCCAAATAGTTAAATAGTTTATTTAAATTGACCATTTGAAAGGATTTGTCGCTTAGCAAATTCTAATAGGCTTTTGACTCGATAGATTACTTTGGTCCCTAAGGATGATCTTTTAATCTACACTACGACACCCATACGCATGTAGACGTGTCACCTGTCCCTTAGTACATACTCCGACTATACATATCCCCACACTTGTCTTTGAGCTTTTCAATCTAATTTTCAGCTTCATGAAGCTTATTAGCCAGCTAAGAGTTCAGTTTGGAAACATGATGATTTTCATTTTTTTATAGTTCTTCCTTAAGAGTTTTAGTGCCTTTTTCCAAGTCATTTGCATCGAAAACTTGTTTGTTTTTATCTAATGCCTTGCATTTCTAAAATAATGAGGACATCTATTTTGTAACTTTCCTTTGCATATTTTCAAAGAGAAATTTCTTCATTAAGGAACTTAATCTTGGAGAGATACTACTCAACATTCACATCATGTATTACCTGTTAAGTGATTGTACCCTCTACTTCCTTGAGTCCTAATTTACATGACTCTAAAATTATGATTTGCTCCCTAGTCCCTCTCCTTTTCCCATGAAGCACAAGCTGGTAACATCATCCTTTTCATCTTAATTGTCACTAGAGTTACTATTCATGAAACTATCTGAGTCTTTTTTCTCTTTCCCTTAAATTTCTTCTTTTTCGCTTTCTTTTTAAGGACTGGGAATCTTTACATCATATCGCTTAGTTGGCCATGACCATAGCAGAAAATTGTGTTAGTTTTAAGGTTTTGAGAGGAGGAGTATATACCTTGGTTGCCTTTTGAGGATGATACTATTTAAAGCTTCTTAAACTCAAAAATCTTCTTTCTGAGCATTTTGCAAAAGCGTTTGGCTAGCATTACTACCTCATCCTCTAATGCTTTAAATTCTAAACCACCATAACTTTTAGGGTCCTTGATTGTAATTTTCAAGGTTACGCTTCTGTATGAGGTTTCTTCTTACTCTTCATAGAAATAGATCTCATAATTTAGGAGTTCTCTAACCAAGTCCTCTAGCTTCAAGTTCTTTAGATTGTGAGTCTCTTCAATTTGTGTAACCCTGGATCCCCATTTGTTCCTTAGGAGAGTTCTCAGCAACTTTATCACCATATTTTCATTTGAGTAGAATTTTACAAGAGACTTGACTTTGTTGATAATGTCAATGAATCTACTATACAAATTCTTAACACCTTTATTTAGGAGCATCTTTAAAAGCTCACATTGGTGTGCACAAACGCTTATCTTTGATCATATAACTTTGCTTACGCTTTCATAGGTGGTCATTAAATTGTTCTACACCTTGATTGTTGGTTCACATACAAAAATTCAATTAAATTCATTAGCGTCCAAAGCATAACATAAAACATTAAGTGCCTTGTAATTTTTCTGCACCCTCTAATGGTTTTCAGGGGTATACTGGTCAATGGGCTTCTTTAATTGTTCAATGCCAGCTATCTGCATGATTCGGATTGGAGCCCATTCACTATGTTCCATAGCTAATAAGTCTAAATCCACTAGCCAGATTTGCATAAGCCTTTTCCCATGAGAAAAGTTAGATCTCGAAAATAATGGAGTAGGCATAGATTTACCTTGACTTATCTCATCGATTTCTGAGGAAGACATTGATCTCTACTCACTTGAGATAAAGTCATAAGAGTTAAAACTTACTCAAATACCAATCGTTTGTCTTGAGTAAGCTAACTCACCCTAGCGGGGAATGAATAAGGTGATCGCAAATAATTATAATTTCAAACTTAAGCATGAAGAATAATAAATGTAACAAACTTAAAGGCAGTGAGCAATAAAGTCAAGGACAATGAGACTGCAGATCAAGGAAGTTGAACAAAGTAAGAAGACAACTGAAAGTAAAGCACACGATGTTTTTTTAATAAGGTTTGCCCGTCCAACTGATATACGTCCACTTCTAGGGGTCCCTTCCTCAAGATTCAACTACTTGTACAATGATTACAAAGATTTACAACTTAAACTCTCTTGCCTTACAAGAAATCCAAAATGTATGTACAATGATTACAAAGATTTACAAGTTAAACTCTTAAAAGTACAATAGCTCTTGAAATAGAACTTATGCTCTTTGTTCTTGTGTATTTTCTTTCCTCAACATGGTCTCTATTTATAAGCATTGAGAATGATACCGTTGCAGGTTGCTAAAGATATAGTTGTTCAATGCTTCAGAATATTACGTTGGATACAACTCTCTACCGGCTACCAGCTAGTTCAAAGGCCTTAACGTTCTTTCACTTTTTCGATAACTGTTCAGTCAATTTTAGATCTTATGGCTTGGAGAGGTGGTTCTTGAACCTTTATTTGATGTGTTAGCTATTGTGTTCCTCTTTTAATAAGGCATAAACTACTTTTCTTAGCTTTGACGTTTACGTCCACCATTTCTGGTATAGTTGACCTGAAACCATCGCTTTCAACAAAAGTGCTTTTGGTCTTTACCTAATGTGGTATATATTTGAATATGCTTTCTAAGCCTCCTAAATGCAATATGCAGCTATTATATCATGAAAAGCACAAAGTTAAACATACTGTTTGAAGATTGTTCAATAAATTATTAGCAAGAATATTGATTAATTAAATTATGAATAATTTAATTATTCTAGATTAGCGTATTATAGGGAATCATGATCTCTTAAAACTCAAAGCACATTTATACTAAAATTACTCCTACGTTTTCTTACCATTGAATTGCATATATATGAATGTTTTTTTAACTTATTTATTAGATGCGTATGTTCTAGAATTAAATCATTAATCAGAGTATTATAAAATTCATTTTAAGCTTAATGCAAGTTGTACCAATTTTATAACTGTGAAAATGGTCCATTTCTGACAGTACTGCCAAGGTGATTGACGATAGCAGTTCAAGGTAGTTGAACTCAAGCATTAAAACTCTGGGTCATCAGTTACCTAAAGATCTTGTTAAGCAAGTTATGTGTAAGCAAGTGGGCACATAAAGAGGATTCAAGCTATTATCCACAAGATCTAATAACCTGTATCTTTGTGGCAAATGTGCCTTGAAATCAAAAGTCGTACAAAGTACATAATTAAATCACATTCAGGTGATTGTTTACTAAATGTGCAATTCGATTCCTTTTGTGCCCATTCCCTTTCCTCCTACGCCAATGGATGGTGGCTCACCAATAGTACCATATGGGATAATCTACTAGAGAGATAAAATAAAGAGGGAAAAATGAAACTAGTCTAATCTTATTAGGTCTAAATCCTGAACCGTCAAGGCCTTTAGGGTTGGTCAAGACCGAGACTGAATACCTAAAAAGATGACTTATACTGCTTTAAGGTCTGGTTTGCCCAACCTATATGGAGTTAATCTCTTCCCATCCTACCTGATGCTAAGGGGAGATTCTACAAGTTGTATATATCCATCAAGTGTGCTGTTCCATGTTGGAAGCATGTGACTATTTTGACTCAAGTGATAAGATGTCCCTTTATCTTCTGAGGTCTGCCTGTGATTTGTGGGGGTTTCTTTGGCAATGCTCTCCCTACCTCTGTTCCTTTATCTCTACTAAGTCTTATCTACACTCATCTTCTCTCCACTCTTTCTCCCTTAAAGAAGAGTCCCCGGAAGTACTTTATGAAGGAGGGTTCCACCACGATTCTAACTCCCTTTGGGGAAGGTTGTAGTGGGGGTAGCTGGTGCCACTAACATACTCCCTTAAGGAGATTAAAGTATCTATTGATGAGAGGGACATTCCACTGCCATTTGGAGAAGGCTATGGGGTTCCCTAGAAAAGGTTGGATGCTCTAAAGCTATTACCCATTCTAGGGAGGAGTGGAAGATGGGGGAAGTGGAGACCTAGGAGCTTGGATAGGATCCTTGAGATGAGTTCTGAGGAATGGAGACTAATGATGAAGATGGTGTGATGAAAAGACCAGGCCAGGCAGGTAGAAGATATTAAGAATACACTAAAGGAAACTCCACCAACAAATCTAAAGGTTCGAAGAGGATAGGACAATAAAGAGATGAGTGGTTGTAGGCTCTAAAGAGAAAAAGACGAACAAGAGAGGGAGAGAAGGTCAATAAGGCATAAACTCTATTCGAATCATTCAATCAATTTCTACTAGAGTAATTTCTAGTGGATGGTGGAAAAAGGTCATGCAGTGGGACCTAGTCCTAATGAGGGAGCTAGTATTAAGAAGGAAGCAACTACTGAAACCCCTTAGCTTTATTAGACTTTTGCTCTCTTGTTTTTTAGCCTCTTAGTTTTACCCTTCTCTCTATCTTTTGTTTTGGATGAAATTGTAATTGTACAAATTCTTAGAATTAGTGAGATACTTCTTTTCTGTTACTATTGTAATATTGCCTTAGACCATTTTTTATTTCCCTTTCACTAATTAAAGCTACTTACATGCAAGTTCAATTTTAGGGTTTTAAGGTTATAAATGGTGAAGCTAAGATTTTAATCTACAAACCCTTTCTCTTGCTTGCCTTATCTTTCTTGATCAAAGCTTAAATTTTTTCCCCTAAAGTCTGTGAAAGTCTTCAGAGATGGCTAACCCTAAGACCATTGTCCCTAGGACTTTGAGTCTATCAAACATTCCTTCTCCCCTAGCAATGCTTTTATCTAGCTTTGTTAGTCCTGAAATTACAATAATACCTTTCTTATTTTTTAAAAAGAAAACAAACTTATGACCATCCTTCACCCATGATCTTGGCATTCCCCAATGATGAATTTAGAGGTAAACCAATTTTAGCTTTCTCCTTACATTCCTTCATCTTATCTAGCTAAACTTAAGTCACAATTATTTCCAATTGCCATAATAATAATTTGCTCTACAAAATTACTAGGGTGCAAATCTCAGCACCAATAGCAATCAAATTTTTCACTTTTCATGCATACATTAATTGAAATATAGAAAAGACAAAATGAACATTTAGAATGAATTCATAGAAAAGCAACAACCATTTTTGGAGGACAAACAAGCTCTGTGCTAATTTCTTAACAAATAAATCCTCAAAGATCACTTGAGCGAAGATAGCAAATGATGAAGGATAAAAAATAAAGAAAAGAATGATGAGAGATTTCTAGGATTTGTGCAATTGATGAACATAAGGGATGGCAGAGGAGCCTTAAAGGGTATTATCATAATTTGAGGACTAAATTATATAGATTAGTCATATGAGATTGCTTAAACATCAAGGGTCTAAACAATTAGTGTCACTAACCTTAAGGTACCTAAATATTAATAAATCCACTAGACCATCATCGACTCGTAAGTCATCAAAGTTAGATCACATTTAAAGGTTATGAAACCACTAAAGTTATAGACTCTTAAGTGATCCTCCAAACTTCCAAATCCTTCTGTAGATGTTCAAGGAACTATGCAGACTGTTAAGTTAGAAAAATCAAAATTCAAGTTACATGTAGCAAACAAGTTGTCAAGGTCACATAACTCTAGCAATGCTTAAAGCTACACAACTAACTAAAGCGTACAATATTTGTCCCAATAAAGACAAACTGGGGGGGGAAAGTAACAAGGAAATGAAACAAAGGAAGTTCCTTGCCAATTCAATGATGTAAGTCTTGTGGCATGTGTGTTGTTCTCTTACTTTGATAATCTACTCACGAACCTCTCACTACCTATTTAAAGGGATTTCTCTTCAATATATAAAGACTGAGTCCGATCAACCTGCACATAGCAGGCCTTAAAGTGTTGCATCCTGCTGGCATAAGTTAGGTGTTCTTTCCGTAAGATTTAAAGATTGAGTCAGATCACCCCTGTGCGCGGTCAACCGGTGCATCCCACTATAGGCTACGAGGGCTCTTTGTTAAAGGCCTTAAGACGAAGTCTAATCATCACCCAATGCAAGAGGCCTTTAGGGAGTTCTCTCCATTATCCAATATGTGACGCCCCTAATTCTCTAAATACCTAATTATCCTATTCTAATGGTTCATTTTTATAATTGTAGTGGAAGTCCCTTAATTGGGGGGACTACCGGTGTTCTGAATTGGACAAGGCTTCCGTGAACTACGTTATTTCTTGTATCATGTTCATAATCACCAAGTCAACAAATCTAAGGATAAGAGAGTATATACACCATACTATTTGGTTTTGTAATACAAATTACAACTTAGTTAGTAGTTCTTAAACACATTAGTAAACAATTTGTCCAAAATTTATAAAAGCATCATGTCTTCAACAATGTTAGCCTCAAAACCACTGTGGGCACCTAGCTAACTAACCTTCAGCAAGGATACCGAGTCCCTCGTCTACTTCTTACTACCTTCTGGCTTGTTAAAAGAAGGGTTGTTCACTTATCCCTTACATAAAATAGAAAACGCATGCATACATTTCAAATAATGAGCCAAAGCTCAATATGTATATCCTTATGCTATAAAAATAAACTTCGTGTTCAATTCAGTTAGGAGCCCGCATTTCAAAATATTTTACTTTGAAAATATATACGAGAGATAATGTGAGTAAAACTACTCTACTGGTTATTATTTAGAAGCGGAACCCCTATTATCATCTAAAGTGATCATTGAAATGGGTGCACACCTCCCAGCACTATTAAGAAACCTAAACTATAGTAGCGCAAGTAAACATCCGGGCATAAGACATGATACCTGATAACTGATGGGGAGTACTTATTTAGGAAAAAAAAATATCATTTCAAAATAATTCATTACAAGACTATTACGTGAAATGTACATAATTGGAGAAACGGGTGAGTTTTCGAAGAGCATAAGCAATAAACGCACCTGGTTTTGGAAATCTCTCCTCTTTTTAATGAAATGTTTATTACAGCTAGAAATGACAGAAGTGGCCTTGCTTTTGCTCTAAATATATAACTTGATGCTTAGTACAAGTTTGGATAATTTTATTAAATTTCTAGCTTAATATAATAAGTAATTTAAAATTCCTTTGGCTCTTCTTTTAACTATTAATATACCCATCATCATTTACTTAAACATAAGTGGATTTTGTTTCTCTTTGATTCTACTCTTTCTTTTAATATTGTTGTTACTCTTACCATTTGTGTCATTGACGCTATGGATGTTACACTATATCCCTATCTTCATGTTTTATCAATATCCATGTTATTACCATGATTGGTATTTGTTCATGGATACTATCGTCATCTCATTATCGTCATTATCCATACTATTATTGTGATTATTAGGGTTAGTATGACCATTGGCAATGTCATTATTATTATTATTACTATTACTATTATAATTATTGTTATTTTTAGGGTTACTATTATTATTTGTGGTTATTATCTTTTTAAAAGTTACATTATGGCTAGCCACCATTACAAATCAGGTTAAATTAGTTGCGATTTTAGGCTTAAATTCAATGTCATGTGCTTGGTTTCAGGTCCAACCAAATGGTTTTCACTCCATCTTTTTTTGCGAGTCTCAAAATATGTAAATGGCCATTAGCTCATCGAAAATTTGTTAACCCCATTACTAGCCAAAAATATACAAGAATTGAGCATCATAGCCACTTCAATTTCCGTACAACTAATACTTAAGTTCCATATTTAATTCATCCAACTCCTAAATAGATGTCAATATTCACATTAAGATCACTTTCAATATTTAAAAGAAAACATGTCCCTTTTCTTGACCTCAAGCTACCTCACACTCCTACCATTATTATCAATTCAAATTTCCAATAATTGCCATTCCATTGCTTTAAACTAAACCAAAAATTCATGTCATTCTAATAAATTTCAAAACCCCCAAAATTTGGCCATTTCCCTCCTTCACTCTTGTCCCCTTCATGAAGTTCAACACCTATTTTCATAGCAACAACACCTAAGACAATACACATATATACTCTATTAATTTTCCATACCATTACTATAATTTAATAAAATTTTCATAAAATCAGTTCCTTCTTATTGGGCACTCACAATAAGTTTTGCAACCTCAAGGTTCCATCCTTATGTATCATGTAGTCAGGCGATTTCACGTGTGGCAATCTAAGTCTTTCTAACATAGCAACATCCTTTTGACTTGATTTAATCTCTTCTAGTGTGGAAGGTTGTACTTCCAATGTTGACAACAACTCATTTGTTAACGCTCATAACAAAATTTCAATACCTATATTCTCCAGATCTTTCAAGATGTCAAGTTTAGATACCTATCACTGTATTCACACTATGTTGGGCCTTCCTACTTAATGCATCCACTATAACATTCGCCTTTCCATGGTGATATTGACTTTGTAAATCACAATGCTTAAGAACTCTAACCATTGTCGTTGCCTTAGGATGATCTCTTTATAAGTAAAGATATACTTTAGGCTCTTATGGTTGGTGTGGATTTTGTATGACACCCTATACAGGTAGTGTCGTCAAAATTTTGAGGTAAAACCCACTACAGCTAACTCTAGATCATGAGTTAGGTTACTGCTTTCATAAGATTTGAGTTGCCTAGAGGCATAGGTTATTACCTTGTCGTCTTGTATCAACACACAACCTAACCCATTCTTAAAGGAATTATTATAAAAAGTATATTCTTTAACCTCTAATGGCAAAGTAAGGACATGGAGGTGTGGTCAAGCGTCTCTTTGATTCTTAAAATGCCTCCTGATATTGTCCTGGCCACTTGATTCATATTAAATCACCAAACTCTACTCATTATATCCATCCATAAACTTGCAAGCACCACAAAATTCTAAATTCATCATCAAAACCAAGAAAATCACAACTAACAGTCATTTAATCTAAACACAATATTCACTAGTAAAATTAATAACAAAATGGTAGAAATGATTATTAGGTTGTTTAGGGCATCACCTTCTCAACCCAAATAGAGCAAAGTAAAGAGACAGGGAGCAGGTGATAGCTATGCTGGTGGTTTCGGCAGCTAGGCGGCAATTGGCGACACCTTCTGGCTAGCGTTTGGAGGTGGACAAGAAAGAGGGACAAAAAGTGTGCTGGAGGGTCGAGGTACAGGGAAAAAGTAAAGGGAAGGTTCGGTTCACTGGGAGAAGGGGTGTTTAGATTTTAATTACTTTGATTTTTCTTTAATGGCTTTTAAAAATTTGTATATTTAGTTATGTATCTAAACTTTTTTTATTTTTTTATAACCTCCTTTTTCCTTGTTTTTAAAAAATTATTGCATTTTGGAGCAAGATTTGCGTTAATATATGTATTTTATTTTTTTGGGTTACTATTTCATACATTATTACTATGGTTTTGTTGTTGTAAATATATTTTAAAGAGTTGCCCATTTTTAGAATTAGGCTAATTTTATTAAGCTATCGTTCAAGTATTTATGACTAATTTTGAATGAATTAATATTGAGGGTAATGAAATTTTATTTCCAAGCCAATTTGCCAATTCAACTTGCAATGACATTTATATTCATGTGTATGTGTGTGTGTATGTATGTGTGTGAGTGTGTAATGGTACACTGAAATGTGTTGCAAACTTAATAAAATTTTGATGAAGATAATTCGAGGTGGTTAGCATGACTTTAAGTTCGGGTCATTACAACTTTTCCCCTTAAAATAAGTCTCGTCCTCAAAACTTGCAACTTTGAAAGAAACTTCGAATTTACTCAAACAGGTATGGGTATTTATTTCTCATATCTTTTCCATCTCCCATGTGG
Source organism: Selenicereus undatus (assembly GCA_017589665.1). Lineage (NCBI taxonomy): Eukaryota > Viridiplantae > Streptophyta > Magnoliopsida > Caryophyllales > Cactaceae > Selenicereus > Selenicereus undatus. The sequence continues at coordinate 73,735,432 of JACYFF010031955.1, forward strand.
CTTTAAATGAAGTATGATTTCCCCACAAAAACGTTACCAGAGGAATGCTTTTACTATGGGCTTGTTTCACCATGTAATATAATATTTGCACAGAGAGCTCTTAGTAGACCAAACACTCAGCGACCTCTACAAGCTCTGTTACAATGACATGGTGTGGATCTTGAACTTACTTTCTGAGCTGTGAAATGTGGAAAAAATTGTGCGTATGCTAAAGTTCTAATGGTAAATCCAATCTATAAGCCATAAGGTTTAACTTCCAAATAATCTCATGTGGTCCAGTGTATCTAGGGCTCAATTTACCTCGGACATTGAACCTTCTCACTCCCTTAACTGGTGATACCTTGAAGAACACTTTATCTCCTACTTGAAATTCAAATGGTATGCGCCTTTAATCAGAACAATTTTTCTATCAGTTTAGGGCTAGTTTAATATGTTCTTAAATCTTCCTCATTTTTCTTAGTGGTCTCTTGAATCAACTTAGGGCTTATAGTTAACACTTCTTGCAACTCACTCTAACACATGGGTATACTACAGTTCCTCCTCTATAGTGCTTCAAAAGGAGCCATTTTAATGGTGGCTTGATAACTATTTTTGTAAGAACAATCCATCAAGAGTTAATAACCTTCTAAGATATGATTCACCATAACTTCTAAGATATGATTCACCATTTCAGTTTGTTTATCAATCTCAGGGTGATACAAACTACTGAAATTTAATTTGGTTCCTAACGGTTTTTATGGGATCGGTTTTGAAATCTTTGCTCACTATTAGATACTATGTCTTTTGGTATGCCGTGAAATCGGACTGTCTCTTTGACATATAATTAGCCAGTCTCTCTACACCCCAAGTGTTATGAATTGGTACAAATAGGAAAATTTGGTAAGTCTATCAACATTGATCTAAATGGTATTCTTTTTCACAGCAAAAAGGGGCAATCGTATAACAAAATCCATTGAAGCTAAATACCATTTCTAGGTACGGATCTCCAAAGACCTCAATTTATCTACTGGACGTTGATGTTTAGCCTTTACTATTTGACAGGTTGGGCACTTGTCCATGTATGCTATAATTTCTTTCTTCATATTATCCCACTAGAAGAATTGCCTCAAATTCCTATACAATTTTTTTCCTCCTGGATGCACTGAGTAGTAAGCAATATGACTTTCTTCTAAGATATTCCTTTTCAGTTCCTTCTTATTGGGCACAGACAATCTGTTTTGCAACCTCAAGATCTTAGGTTAGATACTTATCATTGCTTTTAAACTATGCTAGCCTTACTTTTTAATGCCTACGCTACAACATTTGCCTTTCCTGATTGATATTACATTTGCAAATCAAAATCCTTAAGCAACTCGAACCATTGTCTTTACCTTAGGCTCTATGAGTAAATATATACTTTAGGCTCTAATAATCGGGGCAGATTTTTTATGGCACCCCATACAAGTAGTGTGGCCAAATTTTTAAGGCAAAACCAGCCACAGCTAACTCCAGATCATGAGTTAGTTGTTTTCATAAGATTTGAGTTGTCTAAAGGCATATGCTATTACCTTATTGTCTTGCATCAACACACAACCTAACCCATTGTTGGAGGCATCATCATAAAAAGTATATTCCTTATCCTATAATAGAAAAGTAAGGACAGAGAGTTGTCGCCAACCGTCTCCTTAATTCTTCATACGGCTCCTTGTATTTGTCTAGCCACTCAAAATTAGTCATCTTCTTCAGTAGTTTGATCAATGCGAATGCTATTTTGAAAAAAATCCTTCATGATTCTCATATTGTATACATTTACGCCCAAAAAAGTCCTCACTTATGTAACATTAGTTGGCCTGGCCACTTAGTAATCGCATTTATCTTCTGAGGATCAATTTTAGTCCCTTCTTTGGAAACTATATGCCCCAAAAATGTCATTTCAGTCCTTTATAAATACTATCAACATGTTCCCTCAAATTATTAGCATAAAGTTGGTGTTCCCTCAATTTAGCATATAGTTGGTGTTTCAGTCATCTATAAATACTATGAGCATGCCCTACAATTTTTCAATTTAGTATATAGTTGATGTTCCCTCAAGGTTTGTAATTCTGTCCTCAAAATATTGGCATGTTCCTGTCGTTAGACTATATCAGCATGTCATTTATAAATACTATCACAAATTTATCCGACCACAGCCTAAAATCCCTATTCATGAGATCCATAAATGTAGCAGATGTATTGGTAAGTCCACAAGGCATCACAATAAATTCATAATGGTCATATATAGTCTTGAAGGTTATTTTGGGAAAGTCTTCTGGCCTGATTCTAAGCTGGTGGTAACCAAACCGTAAGTCAATCTTCGAAAACACCCTAGCTCCTTGTACTTGGTCCAACTGATCATCAATTCAAAAGGTACTTGTTCTTAATAATAATTTTATTTAGCTCCCTGTAATCTACACACGGTCTTAAAGTTCTATTTTTTTTCTTCATAACTAAAACTAGGCCTCCTCAGTGTTGTACACTTGGCCAAATAAGCCCTTTCCATAGTAATTCATCTAGGTGGATTTTCTATTCTCTTAGCTCTATTGGGGCCATCATGTATAGGGCATTCGAAATAGTTGTACGCTAGTGATTAGCTCAATCTCAAAATCAATCTCTCTTTGGGGAGGAAAACTAAGTAACTCTTTAGGAAATTAACATACTACAGGGATGCTTTCTAACTTCATCCGTACGTCCTTAACTTCAGTGGCATAGCATAAATAGCTTACACAACCTCACCTGAACAACTTACTCGCCTTCATGATTGAGATTATAGGATACTCTTTTCCATTCCTTTCACCATTGAAGCATGCTTCTCGAATTTCTATCTTTCAAGGTGACTTTAAGATTCCTACAATCAATCTTTACCTTAATCATTTTGTTTAACTCCATGTAATCTTCCTTCTTGCTCATCACATAGGCTCATCCTATAGTTGCGGGTTTAGGGGGTAAGGTTCCTCAATTTGGTGGTCCCAGCGGCCTTGCAACTTCTTTTTCCTTAGCCTCCTGTCTTCTTAGACAAGCAGCAATTGAGTCATCAAGAGTACCACACCACATGCATTTGTTAGTGCCAACATGACACTTTGCTACAATGTGGTTTGTTCGACCACACTTCCCTCGAGATTCTATTGGAACTATTGGACGACTCTTAGCAGGGCCAATAGTAAGTTTCTTCAAGATTATACTCTCGCTTGATATCCCACAGTCATTCCATTTCCTTTTCAAATCCCCTAGGTTTAAGGCCCTCAGCTCACTCTTCACTCGCTCCAGCTGAATAGCTTATTCATATAACTCTCGCACTGTAAAGGCTAAAACTTTATCAAACCTCCTCATCTTATCCTTTTAAAGCCTACAAAGTCTGCAACAAATCTTGACAACTCAGTGAACTTCTTGGCGTATTGCATCACAACATATCAGCACTCATTTTTAAATCCATAAATTCTTTCTCGTTCTTTTATTGAATTGCGATTAGATAGAACTTGGCTCTAAGCCCCTTAAGTAACTGAGCTAAGGTATGCTCAGGTCCTTGTGATGTATTCTTTACAGTGCTCTACCAATATTTGATTCACCAGCTGAGTGAAAGGTCCACCATATGTTCAACCTTTTCTCTTCAAGTACCTCAATAGCTGTAAATATTTTCTCAATTCTCCTAATTCATTCTTCAAGTTCTACAATGTCAAACTTCCCGTCATAAACCTTAGGGTTGCATTGAGCTACCCTGTCATCCAACTTATCAAGTTTAGGGTAGTTTTACGAGGTACAGGGGAATTGTTTTAATCAATTCATCGACCATGTTTTTCCAATAATCCAGACCTTTAATACTAATAAATACTTCAAGGGCTACTGTTGGGCCTCCACTAAAGTTTTACTAGGGTTTTAGGAGTACTTGGCTTCCTGACCCTTGAGTTTCACCGCTATTATTATTCAGATTATTGTTTATAGACTCTACCATAGTGGATGACATAAATAAAGATTGTTCTTTAAACTTTCATCGCATTATCACAAAACAATAACGAATCAAAATCAAGCAAAACTTTAACTTAGACACTACTTTCATTGCATGCATATATAATGGTTACCAAAAGAGTGCCACAATAAATCATGTTAGCACTACCTGCATTTTAGCTAGGTTTTCTAGTATATCCCCTTTCTATACATATGGACTCGAGTTAACTGACTAGTCCAATCTGCCCCAAACCTAAAAAGAAAACATAGATCACATCATCATAGCTGGCTAGGTTAGCCTACCTATATACATCATATAGACATGTAATGTGAAAAAAGAATATCACCCTACACCAGCTATATAAGCAAAAGATCAAAATTTAGAACATAAATTATGATAGGTCAAACTCTAATGATCCTAGGACAAACTGTAATCTAGGTGAGAAGAATCCTCATCCTCCTCACTGGAGTTAAAGTTGCTATCAGACATATCTACACCAGAAACCTCCTCGTCAGGATTTCCTTTTTGTGCACCTATCTCCTCTTCATGTTGCTCCTCAAGCTCAAGCTCCTCCTCCTCCTCCCTCTCAGGCTCAAACTCTACCTCCTAAGAGCTCAATTTGATCAGCTTTAGAGAATCTAGTACATCCACTATCATATAGATCAGTCCAGAGGCTCCTGAACCTTCAAATGAATGAGAAATATCCTCTGAGCTGGCTTGAGGTGGGGAGATAGGTGGTTATTGAGCTTATGGCAGGGTGGTGGTAGTCCTCGGGCAAGGGGGAGGGGTGGAATAATAGGGGACATATGCCTAGTGCAGGAAAGATGTATGTGTTCAACCTACAATTGTGATATTTTTATACCCTTTATTATCTAATATTTGCTCAAAATGAAGTATTAAATTAGGATTTTAATATGTGTTTGTTTATTTTGTAGGAATTGAAAGAAAACAAGAGAAATAAATAAATAATCAGCTCAAATAAAGAATTGGACCAGAAAGAGAAAAAAAAGAAGAAGATGCTAGACAGGAGCCCAATCTGCCAAGCCCAAACCAACTCCTTTGCTCCTTTTCTCTCTCTATTCTGGTATTGGGCCAGCACACTTTCTTACCTCCTTGCTCCCGACCCGATTTGTCGAGCCCATCAGACTAGCCCAAGCGCCTCCCCCTCTCTCTTTCTCTTCCCAACCTTCCTCTCACACGTGGGCCAGCCCCACTTCACACCTCAGTCGGCTATCTCTGTTCTTCTTTTCTTTTCTTTTCTTCCCTTGGGCCAATCTATTATTCTCTTTTCCCTGGCCCAGCTCGTTCCATTCTTTTCCTAGTCTAGCCTAACAGATAAATGAACCATGTTCCATGTATGTGATACAAGCGCAACCCCTCCCCTTCCTTCTCTTTCTTCTTCCTCTTCCCACGAATAGTTCCAGCCCAATAACACCAGACAAAACAGAGCCCATGGCTCTTCGTCTTCCCACTCCCATAACCGTCTTCTTTAAGCTGACCATAAACGACTCAAGGCCATTAATTCTTATTCCCCTTAATTACTAATCATCAATTCGGCCATTTGTAAAGAGGGAATTCAAAGAGTTTATGGAAGCAACGAGGGGGCTGTGTTTTTTTTTATATGGGGAGGAGGTCGAAGCAGAGTTGGGGTAGCTTCGCGTAGATTAGGGGTCTTAGTTTCAATCGCTTCACTTAGTTTTAAGTTGTTTTCCTTCTTTAAATTTCCAGATTAGTTTTGAAGTATTAGTTTTGGTTTGTAATTGGAGATTTGGTTTGTTTGATGAATTAGTTTTGACTTTTGCCATTGTAGGTTGTTGGATTTTAATTTCTTGTTCAATCGGATTGGTATTGAAGTTTCATTACTTTGCTCTGCTTCGTTGTCTTTTGTGTCGTGTCCCATGCCTCTAGTTTTCAAGTTCATGAAATAATGGTTTGTAGAAAAGTTTTCCAATTTCCAAGTTTCCCCAATAATTGCATCTAGGTGTTGGTGTGTTCAAATACATAATAGTTATGCACTCCTTATTTTGCAAAGCGGATGGTCTACAATTTCAAAAATAAATTTTGTTTATTTAATCTATTAATTTGTGGAAACTCTAATCATGATACTAAGTTAATTTAGCATCTAGTTTTAATTTAGTTTACAAGTAATCTAATTTCACAACCATCCATGAGGACGACATCTGGAATTCCTACAACGACAACCGTGTACTTGCGGAAAATCACAACAAGTTTTTGGCGCGGTTGTCGGGGATGGTGTTGTGAAACTAGGTTGATTTGAGTCGTAGTTTAATTATTCGAGTCGTTCCAGTCGTTTTTGTTTTAATTTAAGAGTTGTGATTTTTAGTTTAGTTGAGTCGTTAATTCGTTTCAAAATTTTAGTTTAATTTTAATTTTGAATTTAGTTAGTATTTCAATTTTTAATTTTTGTCGAGATTAGTTTTATTTTAGAATTTATTGGTTGCTGAAAAAAAAAAATATTAATGCATTTGGTTTATGAGCAGCACAAAGATCCAAGGCTGAACTGATCCAGAAATTACAGGCCAACGCAGATTTTTCTCTAATTTCAGCATTCTGTTCAAATTTTCTGGGAAAATTCTGGTATGATTTTTGCTATTTTGATATTTTCCCTAGATTCAGCAGAATTTTTAGAGTTTGTGTGAATGTTTGTGGAATTGTTGGAACTGTCATGATTTTTTTGTGAATTGTTAACTTCATAATCTGTTTGCATTTATCTGCACTGCTCGGGGACAAAAAAAAAATTCAAGAAAAATATATTTATGTCCTTTGTCATTATGTGGCATTTTCTGTCTATTTAGTTCTGATTTTGGGAGTTTTATTTTCTATTTTAGCTTTATTTTTTAGATTTAGCTTGTTTAGGTTTTAGTTTATTTTCTATTTTATTTTAGTTTCAGTTGTGTTTCTATTTTTGTTTTTGTTTTAGATTGAGTTTATTTCTATTTTCGTTTTTGTGTGTCAACAAGACAAAAATATTAAAAAAATGCTCTTCTTTTGCGTTTGTGTTCATTGTATATTTTGTGTGATGTTTGAGTCATTTTGGTCTTTCTTTTATTTTGGTAGCATAATTTTATTTTTGTTAGTTTATTTTGTTTTGTTCATTTAATTATTTGAGTCTCTTCTTTTGCTTTAGTCATTGGTTTGTAAATAGTGTCTTAGATGCATTTTCTTTCCTAAAAAAAATTTTAAAAAAAAGTAAAAATTTGAAAATCCAAAAAAATTAAAAAATTCTTAAAATTGAAAAAAAAAAACAATAGATTCTAGAATGTCAGTTTTTAATTTCCCACAATTTGAGCATGAACCTTTCTGGAGCTATTTATCACGACTTAATGGTTATCGTGCTCAATTGAATTATAATTTTCAAAAATGGAAAATTTGTGAAGTGATTGTTGTGGGTCTGAATTTTGAATCTCGGGGTTATATTGATTCTATTTATCCTAGAGGTGTAGTAGGATTCTTATCTAAAACTCAAGATGAAGTTTGAGATTTCTTTGAAAAATTAGCTTGGGATACTTACGAGTTTGAACAAGCTAAAAATAATTTTGGATACCCAACTCATGGCGAATTTGTTTTTCCTATTAATCCTTACCCTCATGATCACTTTATGATTTTATATGACCCATCTTAGTCTTATGTGTCTCCTGTTTTGTACAATTATTGTCACTCTTTTGATCATAATACTTGTAATTGTCCATGTCGTGCTTATATTGATGCTACTTATGCAAGTGTTGAAAAGAAGATCAATGAATTGACTGATAAAGTGATAGAGAACATGAAAGTGAGAATTGCTGAATATTCTCGACATTTTAGTAGGAAGGATACTAATTTACAAAAGTCTGACTCTAGTTTAGGATCTCATAAACCTGAAGTTAGTCTCTATGATGATTTTGAGCCCTCTTATCTTGCTCGACCCGATTTGAATAATGACATGCATTTGCCTAGTGTAGAGCAAGAGGACTTCCCTAATTCTCTATCATTTGACCTTGAATCCCACATTAGCTCACCTAATCACATCATTGATGATATCCTTGTTTTTGCCATTCCACCCACCACTTTGCATGATTCATGTGAGTTTGAGGTGGGTGAACAATTTTATACTGCTAGTGAGTTAGATTTGAGCATCACAACTGACTTTGAGCACCATGAGTTAGATGAGTCAAACGATACTGTTTCATAAGAGTCAGGTGAGCAGGAAGTTACACCCACTAAATTGAAATTTAATGATGATATTCTTTCTATAGAATATGAATCTTTTTTGTGTGGGTTTGATGCCAATGTGGGTTTGGATGTGAACATGTGTGCTGAATACGAATCTTTTTCTTTTGACCCCACCCAACCTGAGTTTCTTTTTGAATCTCACAAGTCTAAATTTGTTAAGTCTCAGGCCATTGTCATTAAACAGTTTGATTTAGACCAGACTCCTACGCATATTGAACTTAAAGGACTTGTGGATTTAGGGCTCACTAATTTGCCTAAACCACTCATTCATGATGATATACTCTCTAGGCCAATGATCCACTTGTTGGCTACTTTTAAGTACATATATCTGATTTCTAATTGGGCCCAACAGTTTGACAAATTAAAACGAGCCCTCACTTGTGCTGTATTATTGTGGTGGATGTATTTTATTTGGTACCAACTCATACATGTTCATTGTCTTAATTTTATCGAGAGTTAGTCTTCTGTGTTCGACAAGCTACTTTGTGCTTGCTTTATTGGGATTTGATGTAAGTAGCGATGTTTCATTCGATATGAAGTGACTGATGCTCCATATGCCTCTATTTGAGCGCATTTCTGAAGGCATAGCTTAGGTGTACTTCTACACCTAACCTGGTATAAACACTCCTCTTTATCTCCTCTTTTTATTTTGTTTTCGTTTGTATATATATTTGTTGCCTTGTTTTATTTTTATTGTTTTCTTTTTGAGTTTTCGAGCCTTGTATTTTTCTTTCTTTTTCAGTCTCTTTTTCCTTTTGTATAAATTTATTTTTCTTTTTGATTGTGTTTGGTGTTTCTTTTCACTTCCAATGAGGACATTGTGAGATTTCGGTGTGGGGGTGGGAAAACTTTGAAAAGAAAATTTAAAAACATTTAAAAATTTGAAAATCCTTTTAAAAAAATTTGAAAAATGTTTGAAAATTCAAAAAGATTTTTATTTTGTTTTTGGGGAACCTTTGTACTTTTCTGATCAGCTTAAATCCCATGTACTTTGATTTTTAGTTTGCATATGAACTGATGTGCCTGATAGGTCTTTGTCCTCAGCCTGTCATTTTCAACCCTAATTCTAACCCCATTTGTTCATTATTGTTGTGTAATCTAATCCCTATTTATATCATCCTCATTGTCGTAAGGTCTTAGTTTTCCAATATTGGCTCTCCCACTTGTCTTTGACACGATTACTTTGGGTTTTTGTTTGCTTTTTGGAAAAAAAAAATGAAAATGAAAAAAAAAGGAAAACAAAAGGGAAATGAAATGAAAGTGGAATGACAAGTATCCCTTTGAGGCATGTGCTACTTGGCGTTACCCTTTGAGGCACGTGCTATTGGGTGTTACCTTTTGAGGCAATACTGCTACTGGGAAAGCTTGCTTCCTATGTTATTAAATCAATAATGTAGTTTGTGTTAGTCAAGTGGGATTGAGTTTGATTATGGTAAGCCTAAGTCCTAGGATGATGATACACATGCACACAACCATTGGGACGGATTCCAAGTCTTGATGTCCAGTGAGGTGAAAAATTAGTGCTTTGATGTCATTCATGCGATAGAGAGCCTTGATGAGTACATTTTATGTATATGCAGGTCAATATGTTTGCTAAATGGGTGATTTAATTGATTGGAATATGTACATATCTTTCCCTAATTTTGTATGTATTAATTTTTGACAAAACCCAAAAAAAGGATTTTTGAGTTTCTATTTATGTTTTTTTATAGATTTTGTGGGTATATCTTCTGCAAACCCTTATGAGACCTCACTCGTCCACTAGGGGTAATCTAGGGGTTCAAAGGGTTTGTTGCACATGCTAAGTGCAACCGTGATTCTTACGAAAGTGAGTTAGGGTTTTGTTTTATTTTTTTTCTAGGATTTTTAGTTTGTTTTACTCGATGATGAGCACAACTTAGGTGTGGGGGTATTTGTTCAACCTAAAATTATGATATTTTTATACACTTTATTATCTAATATTTGCTCGGAATGAAGTATTAAATTAGGATTTTAATATGTATTTGTTTATTTTGTAGGAATTGGAAGAAAACATGAGAAAGAAATAAATAATGAGCTCAAATAAAGAATTGGACCAGAAAGAGAAAAGAAAGAAAAAGATGCTAGACAGGAGTCCAATCTGCCAAGCCCAAACCAACTCCTTTTCTCCTCTTCTCTCTCTATTCTAGTACTGGGCCATCACACTTTCTTACCTACTTGCTCCCGACCCAATTTTCCGAGCCCCTCATACCAGCCCAGGCGCCTCCTCCTTCCTGTCTCTCTTCCCAGCCTTCCTCTCACGCGTGGGCCAGGCCCACTTCACACCTCAGCCGGCTCTCTCTGTTCTTCTTTTCTTTTCTTTTCTTTTCTTTTCTTCCCTTAGGTTGGTCCATCCTTCTCTTTTCCCTGGCCCAGCTTGGTTCCATTCTTTTCCCAGTCCAGCCTAACAGATAAATGAACCATGTGCCATGCATGTGATGCAAGCACAACCCCCTCCCCTTACTTCACTTTCTCCTTCCTCTTCCCACGAACAGTTCCAGCCCAGCAACACCAGACAAAACAGAGCCCATGGCTATTCGTCCTCCCACTCCCATGACCGTCTTCTTTGGCTACCCAAAAACGACTCAAGGCCATTAATTCTTCTTCCCCTTAATTGCTAATCATCAATTCGGCCGCTTGTAAAGAGGGAATTCAAAGAGTTTATAGAAACAACGAGGGGGCTGTGTTTTTTTTTATATGGGGAGGAGGTCGAAGCAGAGTTGGGGTAACTTCGCGTAGATTAGGGATCTTAGTTTGAATCGCTTCACTTAGTTTCAAGTTGTTGTCTTCTTTCAATTTCCAGATTAGTTTTGAAGTATTAGTTTTGGTTTGTAATTGGAGATTTGGTTTGTTTGATGAATTAGTTTTGACTTTTGCCGTTGCAGGTTGTTGGATTTTAATTTCTAGTTCAATCAGATTGGTATTGAAGTTTCATTACTTTGCTCTGCTTTGTTGTCTTTTGTGTCATGTCCCTTGCCTCCAATTTTCAAGTTCATGAAATAATGGTCTCCACAAAATTTTTCCAGTTTTCAAGTTTCCCCAATAATTGTGGCTGTGTGTTGGTGTGTTTAAATACATAATAGTTAGGCACTCCTTACTTTGCAAAGCAAATGGTCTGCAATTTCAAAAATCAGTTTTGTTTATTTAATCTATTAATTTATGGAAACTCTAATCATGATACTAAGTTAATTTAGCATCTAGTTTTAATTTAGTTTATAAGTAATTTAATTTCACAACCATCCCTGAGGACAATACTCGTAATTGTTACGGCGATAAACTGTGCGCTTGCAGAAAAACAAAATATCCTCTAAGTTGGCTTGAGGTGGGGAGATAGGTGGCTACTAAGCTTATGGCAGCGGGGTGGTGGTCCTCGGGTAGGGGGTTGGAACAATAAGGGACGTATGCCTAGTGTAGGAAAGATGTATGGGTGCGTCTCATAAGTAAAGCCCCTCTACTCTATCTCCTCCCTTAGTAATAACTCTCTAGTAATAGCGATCCATGCCCTTATGACATAAAGCCTACCCCATCAAGCCTGAGGTCTCTCGTAACTTAAAAGCCATGATACTGTGGCATGAACTCATCCCAAGGGTCTGTGAGAGGAAGGGACCACGAAAACCTTCTTGTGCAAACTAGTACATTGTGGAATTCTGGAAACAGGTCTTGTATATGGCCATCGTGGCAGTGTGTAGTAAAGAGATGTAAGCCGCAACGGAAGTCCCTGATATCATGTGAATAGCATATTGATCTAAGGGAAGTCCAAGATAATCTATATAAAATATGAAAATACACAACAAAAGATAGTAAGCCAAATTCATATACATATTCCTTAGAAAGACATAATCACTTGTATCATACTGCAAAAACCTCGTTGACGGTATGGTTGTTGCACGATATACCTCACTTCATGCTTTATTAATATTCATGCCATTACCATTATCGTTACTGTGTTAAAGGTTATTATCGTTATCTTGCTTATCATCATTATCAATGTTATCATTGTCATTATTAGGGTTAGTGTGACCGCTATCATTGTCATTATTGTTATTATTACTATTGTCGTTACTATTATTATTGTTATTAGGGTTATCATGATTATTATGGTTATTATCTTTTTAAAAGTAGTTACATTATTACTAGTCACTATTGCAAATTACGTTAAATCAGTCACGGTTTTAGGCTTAAGTGCAATGTCATGTACTTGGTTTCAGGTCCATGAGAAAGGTATTCTCTTAGAAATATGCAAATGGCCATTAGCTCATCCAAAATTAGTTAAGCCCCATTATTAGCTAAAAAAATACCAGAATCAAGCATTACAACCACTTCAATTACCCTACAACCAATACTTAAGTTACATATTTGATTCCTCTAAATCCTAAATAGATGTCAAAATTCACATTAAGATCACTTTCAAAATTTTGAAGAAAACATTTCCTTTCCTTCACCTCAAGCTGTCTCACACTACAACTATCATTATCAATTCCAATTTTCACTAATTACCATTTCATTACTTTAAACTAAACCACAAATTCATGTTGATCTAATAAATTCCAAACCACCCAAAGTGTCGCCCATTTATCTCTTCATCCATATCCCCATCCTAAAGCTTAACACCCATTTTCATGGCAACATCATCCAACACAAACACACATATATACTCTATTAGTTTTTCATCCATTTACTAGAATTCATTAAAATTTCCATAAAATCAATGAAACTTAACATGATTTCATATTTAATCACAAAACCTACTCATTATGCTACTTATAAACTTGCAAGCACCACCAAATTCAAAATTCATCATCACAACCTAAGAAAATCACTATTAACATTCATTTAATCTAACGTTACATTCACTAGGGAAATCAATAACAAAATGGTAAAAATGATTATTACAGCATTTAGGATTTCATCTTCTCAACCCAAATATACCAAGGTAATGAGAGGGGGGAGGTGGTGATGGCTGTAACGGCAATTTTGGCAGCTGGATGGCAGTAACGGCAACCGGCATCACCTTTTAGCCAACATTTGACAGCAGATGAGAGAGAGGGAGAAAGAGCGTGCATGGGTTGGGGTAGAGGCAAAAGCAGGATTCACAGGGAAAAGGAGGTTGTCTGGGTTTCAATTACTTTTATTGTTATTTTATTTCTTTTACAAATTTGTAAATTTAGTGATTTTTCTAGATTTTTTTTTTAATTTTTATAACCTCCTTTTTTTTTCTTTTCAAACTACTACATTTTGGGCCAAGATTTAGGCTAATATATGGATTTTATTTTTTAGGGGTACTACTGTTGTTTTCTTAACATATCTTAGTTAATTTATTCACTTAATTTCATTATCCATATCATCTATTAGTACCATGGTTTAACTATTGCAAAGATATTTTTTAGAGTTGCCCATTTTTATAATTAGGCCAATTTTATTTAGCTATCATTTAATTATTTATTTATAATTTTGAAATAATTAATATGGAGGGTAATGAAATTTTATTTCAAGGCTAATCTGCTGATTCAACTTAGAATTGCATATATATATATATATATATATATGTATGTATGTATGTATGTATATATGTATATATGTATATATGTGTATGTATATAATGTTATATTTAAATGCAGCGTCGAACTTAATTAGATTTTAATTAAGATAATTTAGGGCGGTTAGCATGATTTTAAGCTCACGTCGTTATAGCCTTCCCCTTGAAATAAGTCCCGTCCTTGACCGTCCAAATTTCAAAGAAACCTTGGACACACCTCAAACAGGTATCGTTATTTGTTTTTCATGTTTTCTCCTATCTCTCATATGGCTTCAGAGGAAGTATGATTTGTCCACAAAAACTTTTGTAGATGAATGCTTTTATTCCAAAGCTGTTTAATGTTATAATCTAATACTTACACATAATGCTCTTTGTAAACCAGATACTTAGCAACTTATACATGCTCTATTACAATGACATGGTTTGGATTTGGAACATTATTTCTGAGCTATGAGATGTGGAAAACATTGTGCACATGCTTAAATTCTACTGGTAAATCCAATCTATAAGACGTAGGGTTTAACTTCTCAATAATCACACAAGGCCGATATATCTAGCACTCAATTTACCCCTGACATTGAACCTTCTCACTCTAAGGATTGGTGATACCTTCAAGAACACTTTATCTCCCATTGAATGGTCTCCTCCATTTATCAACACAACTCTTCTATCGACTTTGCGCCGCTTTAATATGTTCTTGAATCTTCCTTATTTTCTTAGTGGTCTCTTGAATCAATTCATGTGCTATAGTTAATGCTTCAGCTAGCTCACTCTAACACAGGGGTGTCCTGCACTTCCTCCTACATAACACCTCAAAAGGAGCCATTTTAATGGTGGATTGATAACTCTTACCATAAGAACAATCCACCAAGGGCAAATAACAGTCCCTTTTTCATAGAAAGTCAAGCACACATGCCATATCGTCCAAGATATGATTCACCTTTTCAATGTATCCGTCTATCTCGGGGTGATACAAACTACTGAAATTTAGTTTAGTTCTAAAAGCATTCTGCAAGGATTGCCAAAATCAGCATTGAAATCTTTAGTCTCTGTCAGATATTATGTCTTCTAATATGCTATGTAATTGGACTATTTCTTTGACATATAGTTGTGCAAGTCTCTCTATATGCCAAGTGTCATGAGTTGGCACAAAACAATAAGATTTGGTAAGTCTATAAACAATGACCCAAATGGTATTCTTTTTCGCTATAGAAAGGGGCAATCCCACAACAAAATCTATAGGAATTGAATTTCATTTCTAGGTAGGGATCTCCAAAGACCTTGATTTGCTTATTAGGTGTTGATGCCCAGCCTTCACCCTTTGACAAGTTAGGTACTTATCCACATATTCTACAATTTCTTCTTCACATTATCCGACTAAAACAATTGCCTCAAATTACTACTTTTTTGTTCATCCTGGATGAACTAAGTGGCGAGTAATATGGGATTCTTCTCAGATCTTCCTTTCAATTCCTTCTTATTGGGCACATACAGTTAGTTTTGCAACCCCAAGGTTACATCCTCATATACAATTATCCCTATTTGCATTCTGTCTAGTCTTAATAACTTAGCATAATCTTTTTGACTTTATTTAATCTCTTACAATATGGAAGGTTGTACTTTTAATGCTCACAATAGCCTATTTTTTCACCCTCGTAACACAAGTTTAATACTTGTATTATAAAGATCTTTTAAGATTTCGGGTATCATTATGTTCCAACTATGGTGGGTTTTGCTACTCAATACTTATGCTACAACATTTGCCTTTCCTGAATGATATTGAATTTATAGATTCTAATCCTTAAGCAACTTCAACCATCATCGTTCTCTTAGGATGATCTCTTTTTGAGTAAAGATATACTTTAGGCTTTGATGATTGATGTAGATTTTACATGGCACCCCATACAGGCAATGTCGTCAAATTTTTAAGGCAAAACCTATCATAACTAACTTCAAATCATAAGTTGGGTAGTTCTTTTCATAAGAGTTGAGTTGCATGGAGGCATAGGGAATTACCTCATTATCTTGCATCAACACACAACCTAACCAATTCTTAGAGGCATCACTGTGAACTGTGTATTCTTTACCATCTACTGGCAAAGTAAGGGCAGAAGTTATGGTCAAGCATTTCTTTCATTCTTGAAATACCTCCTCATATTTGGCTGACCGCTCAAACTTTATCGGTTTCTTTAGTAGCTTGGTCAATGGGGATGCTATTTTTGAGAAATCCTTCACTAATCTCCTATAGTATCTAACTAATCTTAGAAAATGACTTACTTTTATAACATTGGTTGGCCTAGCCCACTTAGTAACCACTTCTATCTTCTGAGGATCAACTTTAATTCCTTTGAAAACTACATCCCCCAAAAATGTCACTTCAGTCAACCTAAACTAACACCTTTTCAATTTAGCATATAGTTGGAGTTTTGTCAAGGTTTGTAATAAAGTCCTGAAATTATTGGCTTGTTCCTCCTTGTCCTTAGAGTTTATTAGGATGTCATCTATAAATCATTTTACAAATTTATCCAAACATTGCCTTAAACCCTATTTATGAGATCCATGAATACAGTAGAGACATTGGTATGTCCAAAAGGCATCACAGTAAATTCATAATAACCATATTTAGTCTTGAAGACCATTTTAGTGTCTTTGGGTTTAATCCTAAGCTGGTGGTGACCAGACATTAAGTCAATCTTCTTAAACACTTCAGCTCCTTGCAATTGGTCGAACAGACCATCTATTCAAGGCGAAGGGCAATTGTTCTTAATAATAATTTCGCTTAACTCCCTTTAATCTACACACACCCTTAAAGTTCCATCCTTTTTCTTCACAAATAAAATTGGGGCTCCTCGAGGTGGCACACTTGGCCTAATAAACCTTTTTTTACAGTGATTCATCTAGCTAAGTTTTCCATTCTTTGAGCTTTATTGGGGTATCCTATATGGGGCTTTCGAAATAGTTTGTACACAAGGTATTAGCTCGATCACAAAATTAATCTCTCTTTTGGGAGGTAAATAAGGTAATTCTTCAAGAAAGACATCAAGAAATTCAAACACCATAAGGATGGTTTCTAGTTTCATCTCTTCCTCCTTAACATCCGTGGCATAGCATAATACCCTACACAACCTTGTCTTAATAGCTTATTTACCTTCATGATTGAGATTGTGGGATACTCCTTTCTATTCCTTTCACTATAGAAGCATGCCTCTTAACTCTTACTGTCTTTCAAAGTGATTTTAAGATTCCTACAATCAATATTTGCCCCATGAATAGTCAATCAATCCATTCGTAATATTAGATCGAGTTCTAACATGTCGAACTGGATTAAATTTCTGATGAACTCATGCTCACCATTTATATTAGGAATGTGCTTTTGAAGGATGGGACATTCTATCACTTGTCCATTTGGTAAACTAATTCTATAGTTAGTGCACACTTTGTTTTTGTCTAAGTTCAATTGCAATGCAGTTCAGGTGTATATAAATGAATAGGTAGCACCCAATTAAAACAAAACACAAAGTAATTTTGAATTTAAAGAGAGTGGTGGTGACAACTATACCAGAAACTATATCTTCCTTCTTGCTCTTCATGTAAACTCATCCTGTAATTGTAGGTTTAGGGGGCAGGGTTCCTTAACGTGATGGTGTTTGGGGCCTTACAACTCCTTTTTCTATAGCCTTCTATCTTCTTGGGCAAGATACAATCGAGCGATTAAGGGTGCTACACCATGCATTTGTTAGTATCCACACAACACTCCGCTGTAGTATGGTTCGTTTGATCACACTTCCTACTACGCTTTATTAGAACTATTGGACGACTCTTGGTAAGCCAACAATAGGTTTCTTCTGGGCTACGCTCTCACTTGATATCCCCTAACCATTCCATTTCCTTCTATAAATTTCCAGTGTTTAAGGCCCTCACCTTGCTCTTTACTTGCTCCACCTTGGCAGCTCGTTCATATAATTCTTAGTAGGTTTGCATTAGTTGACTAGCCAATTGAGTTCAAATATAAAAGGCTAAACCTTCCTTAAACCTCGTAATCTTTATTCTTTTAGAAGCCACAAAGTATGAAACAAATCATGATAACTCAATAAACTTGCTGGCATACTGCGTCATTGACATATTACTGCTCATTTTTAACTCCATAAATTCTTTCTACTTCTGTTATTGAATTGTAATTTGATAGAACTTGGTTGTAAGCTCCTCAAGGAACTTATCCTAGGTAAGCTCAGGTCCTTGTGACTTATCCTTTATAGTGCTTCACAAAATATCTACTTTACCAGCTAATTAATAGTTCCCTTTGTTCGCCTTTTTCGCCTCTAATACCTCAACAACTACAAAAATTTTCTACATTCCCCTAATCCATTCTTTAATTTCTATATGTCCAAACTTCCCATAAAAAACCTTAGGATTGCATTGAGCTACCTATAAGCCAAATCAAGTTTAAGGGTAGTTCCAGGAGCTACAATGGAAGTCATTTTCATCTATTCAGCTACCAAGCTTTTTTCCAAAAATCCGAACCTTCAATACTACTGAACACTTCAAGGGCTGCTATTGAGCCTCCATTAAATTTTTGTTGAGGTTCAGAGGCACTTGGTCATCTAACCCATGAGTTTCACCATCATTATTATTCAGATTATTGTTTACGAACTCTGACATAGTAGATCACATAAACAAAGATTGTTGTCTAAATGTTCGTGGCATTACGATAAAACAATAACCATTCAAAACAAAATAAAATTTTCACTTAAATGATACTTTCATTGCATGCATATATAAAGGACACCAAAAGAATGTCATAACAATCCATATCAGCACTACCTACATTTTAGCTAGGGTTTCTAGCCTATCCCTTTCCTACACATATGAACTTTAGCTAACTACCTAGTCAAATCTACCCCAAATCCCAAAAAGAAAAGGTCGATTACATCATCGTAGCTGGTTAGGTTGGCCTACCTATATACATCATATATACACCCAATGTACCAAAAGAATATCACCCTATACCAGCTATATTGCATATATAAGTAGAAGATGAAAATACAAAATGTACTATATGATAAGTTAAACTATAAAGATTTGATTATAATCAAGGTCAAAAGAATCATCGTCCTCCTTACCAGATTCGAAGTTGTTCTCAGACATATCTACATCAGCTCCTCCTCAGGATCTCCCTCCTACACCCCTAGCTCCCCTCAGGTTATTCCTCATGCTTAAGCTAATTCCCTTCCTCCTCAGGCTCAAACGCCTCCTTCTCATAACTCAACTCTATTAGCTTCAGAGAACCCAGTACTTCCACAACCACATGGACCTCTCCAAAGGTCTACGAACCCTCAGATGAATGAGAAACATCCTCTACGCTGGCCTGCAGTAGGGAGGCAGGCCACTACAGAGCTAGTGGCAGTGGGGGTGGTGGTCCTTAGGCAAAGGAAGCTGGGCATAGAAGAATAGGGGGAGGTGTGCCTAGTGTAAGGAAAATGTACGGGGAGAGTCCTGTAAGTAAAGCCCCTTCTAGTCTATCTCATCTCTCAATAACAACTCTCTAGTAATAGTGGTCCATGCCCGTAGAACATAAAACCTATCAAATCAAGCCTCGGGTCTCCAATCACTAAAAAGTCATGATATCGTAGCCTGAACTCATCTAAGGGGTCCTGCATATGGCCACCATAGTAGTGTGTAGTAGAGATATGTGAGCCGCAACAAAAGTCCTCTGTATAATGTGAATGGCATACAGATCTAAAGGAACTCTGGGATAATCCATCTAAAATGTCACGTTCGTATACATATTCCTTAGAATAATAGTACAATTTACACATGTCATAATCCTAAAACCTCATAACCTAACCCTCGAGCACCTTACCACCCACAGTGATTTGTTAACCCGACTTTGATACCATAATTGTAACGCCTCTAATTCCCTTGTTGCCTATTATCTTAATCTACTAGATTATTGTTTATAATCGCAGCGGAAGTCTCTTCATTGGAGGCATTACCACCGTCTTGAACCAGACAAGACTTCTATGAATGATGGAGTCCCCACCACCAATGACAAAGAAGAAGGTCCCACAACTCGTTCAAGGTCAAATTCAAACTCCAAGTTGCAAGCATTGCTTCAAAATGTTCAAGACATTCAAGGAAGTGTTCACGGGTTAGCACCCCACAAATTGCCCGATTTTGTTCATGTCATTACTTAGGCCTAATCATGGCTTAAGTCATGAATTTTTGCATTTTTGGAATCCTCAAGAAGTCTACAATCATGTCCAAGCATTGATTTCAAATCATGCACACAAAAGGATGAAGAATCAAGGAGTTTTCCCAAACCGCCCAAATTGCCCTCCAATTTGCACGGTTTAATGTGTGATATTGATTACCCGACTTAAACACATCCTAGACTTGATTTCTTGGTGGGGGGGTATACACATCCTAAAATTACCCCCCCCCATGCTTAAAACCCAAATCATGATCACTTTTGCGAGGCTTAAAGTTTGCCTGAAAACTGACTGCCCACAGCTTGAACTCGGTTTGGCTGAACCGGTTTTATTCACCCCAAACCAGTCGGCTGTCTAGCTTACAAGTTGATTGGCACACTTCCCAAAGCATTGGCACACGTTCCAAGGCTGCCTAGGATTGGTTGCTGCATGGGGAAGTTCAACCAATGGGAGTGAAAAGCAAGATATCTTGTCTCTCTTCTCTCATTGGCTAGCCATAAAGGGGAAGAAGATTTCGGTTGTGCACATGGATTTCTAGCTTCATTTCAGCTTGTAATATGCCTAAGTATGAGCTCAATTGATGTATAGTAAGCTTAGAGATAGTTTTATTTCATGATTTGATGTATTAGATTAGCTAAGTATTGCTAGTGTTTGTATTAGTGTAAACCGGTTGTAATTAAGCACTTAACACCTTTCCTCCCTAGCAAGGAAAGGGGGAAACGTGTGCTTGCTTGCTAGCTTGGTCATTTTGCTGCCTTCTTTAAAGCTTCCCACGACCATAGCTAGCAACATAACTCCTTTGAATGAAAACTCAAGTTTAAGAGCATTTGCTTTCTCCCTTTCAAATTCTTGCTTGCTTATCCTTAATTAGGCCAATTAAGGTGGTGTCCAAGTGAGTCTTAACCTTCGTTAAGCGGTGTTTCTGTATCTTAATCAAGATTAAGGACCCTAAACTCAAAGGTTGGTGGTGATTCTGTGTCCAATCCTAGAGTTTAGTTTATCCTATTCTAGATTAATGCACACGGTTTTTAAGTGAGTTTTTAGCTTGAATTCTTAAGTTAATCTGTTTCACTTGGCATATTCTTCATATCCCCTCATTCATCCACTCCATACACTTCCATTTCATTCTATTTCCATGGCTTATACTTCACCAAAAGGCTTGGTTGCAAAGCAAACATTCAAACACTCCAAACCGTGCTTAGTTTGGATTTTGAGCCTACGATGGACAGCATTTTGGCATGGCCCCCCCGTGCCCTTAGACACGACCGTGCCCTTAGACACGACCGTGCCTCCCTTTGGTCGTGTTATATCTTTGAGTTTTGGTTTCCCTTTGATGTGTGTTGGCTTGGGTAGCTTCTTCCCTTGACACATACATCATATTTGGTATTAGAGCAAAGGTTTCTCCTTGGCCTTGCATACCCTTCCACTTCCACAAATCATTCACCTACTCCCTTCCACACAATTTGGTTTTACCCTTTGTTCTAGCAACTCAATTCAAGCATGACTTCTTCAAGTATGTCTTTGGAAGAAAGGTTTGAAGCCTTGATGAAACAAAATGAATTCTTGGCTAGCGAAGTTCGAGAAGACTCTCAAAGAAACCAAGAAGCCAAGCACAAAATGAATATCTACAGAAGCAATTGGGTTCATTTTTGAAACAAAAGCAAAAGTTGAATGAAGACACTCTTCAATCTAAACCAAGAGCACGTGAACAAGTCTTTAGCCATGATGTTGATTCATCAAGTGAAGAAGAAGTGCCTAGAATGGTTAGCGGAGAACCACGAAATCAAGCTAACAACAATGATTTCAGAGTTGAAGTTCCTGAATTTGAAGGTAAGCTTGATCCTGAAGAGTTTATTGATTAGTTACATACTGTCGAAAGAATCTTTGAGTATAAGGATATACCTGATGATAAGAAGGTTAAATTGGTGGCTTTAAGACTCAGAAAGTATGCATCTTTATGGTGGACAAACTTGAATGCTAAGAGACTCAGAGAAAGAAAGTCTAGAATTTGAACTTGGAAAAAGATGAAGGGTAAGCTTAAAGCACGGTTTCTCCTACCTACTTATGTCCAAGATTGTTATTCTCAATTTCATAATCCCACTCAAGGTAGCATGAATGTTGAAGAATATACTCGTGAGTTTGAGAAATTGATGATTAAATGTGACATTCAAGAACCTAAAGAGCAAACCATAGTTAGATACTTGGGTGGTCTTGATCCTAGGTATTCCAATGTGGTAGAATTGCAAGCCTATGCTTCTTTTGATGATGTTTGTGTATTAGCTCACAAAGTAGTACAACAAAAGAAGGCTAAACAGCCTCAAAAACCTCAAAATACAAAGCCTTTCATTCGGAACCAACCTTTTAACAAGGGGAGTTCCAACCCACCTCCTAAACCATAAAATCCCTTTCCCTTTAATCCAAAAAGAACCACGACACCTCAAAAAGCTCCAGCACCCTCATTTCATCCCAACCCTAACCCAATGAGCAATAGAAGGTGTTTTAAATGTCAAGGGCTTGGTCATATTGCTTCTGAATGTCCAAACAGAAAGGTTATCACCCTAGCAGAATGGACAACCGTGAAGGAAGACTTTGAAGAGGAGGAGAACGAAAGTAAAAGTGAGCTAGAACATGAAGAGACTCAAGAAGATGTTGTTGAAGAAGCCGATGAAGGAGAACTCTTGGTCCTAAGGAGAGTTCTAAGCAATCAAAAAGGAGTTAAAGATGAACAAAGAGAGAACACATTCCATACTGGATGTACCACTCAAGGTAAAATATGCTCTTTGATCATTGATGGTGGTAGTTGTTCTAATGTTGTTTCTCTAAGCATGATTGAGAAACTAGGGCTGCAAACAATGACTCATTGTGAGACCCGTATTTTTGTCGTACTTGCTTAAAACACATTATGCCTGTTGGGTTGGAAAATTTTATTTTAATATCCGCCAACCTACAACTGCCATATCGCCCAAGTTATTGATCTATTCAACTTTAGATCCAAAAAATAGATCTTCCTAAAGTTGTGTAACAAGACAAGTCTTCGATTCCTTGAAACTTC
>JACYFF010031955.1:73821061-73887513 GCA_017589665.1 Selenicereus undatus
ACACACACACACACACACACACACACACACACACACACACACACACATATACACATATATAACACATAATCGTTTTATAAATTTTTAGAACACATAATGCTGGCAAGACTAGCCATCCATATTGAGATTCTGCATCCCATCAGCTCCAATATTGTCTTTTAATCCATCATTATCTAGATAGTTACCAAAATCTTTATCAAGTTGAATATGCTATGAATCCCATTTTTCAAATAATTCATGTAGATATTTCTTTCCTTTTTCTGATAGGAGTTTGCTAGCTCCAACATCAAAGAGATAATGAAAGACATCTTCCGAAGTAGTTGTTTACACCTTTATATATTTGCTAAACTCATTATGATAAAAGCATGTTGTATTCTTACAGTGCATTAATGTTTCAGCTTGCTCAATCAATGGCCAGATTTGATGATAAGTATTATAAAAACGAATGGCTCTTGCTAAAGCAAGATCACTATAGTAGCTCAACTCCAATGAATTGAGGATCCAAGACCAAAAAAAAGTACTTCTAGTTGTTCTAGATAGCATACGTATTCTTCATCATTAGGATTTTCTAGATCAATTAATTAAAGAAGATAATGGGCTGGTTTAGCTTCCATCTTCATACTCAATTATTGTGCAATGTACCTCGACATACAGACTTCTACTGTATGAAATTTTCTTGGTCCATTGGGAGATGTGAGAATCCAATGGATCTGCTTAAACATGCACTGGTGAACCTTAGTTAGTCTTAAGAAGAACGGGTACAACCGATTTGGGATATCCATAAAGTAAGTTATCATTCCATGTTCACAGGCTTTCATCATGGGGTCATCGGGAGAGATTAAATTTGTTAGGAATCTAACATTACCAACTCTAAATCTGTGAAGGATAAAAAAATTGTAGCATTGTGTGACTCCAAATATCGCAGAAATAATTGTGATATTAGTCAATGCAGACTATAAACCAGTCGTTGAACCATATTTGATGAACATAGAAACTTATTTTTACTTCGACATCATAAGAGTAATTCATCTATGACTCTAAGAGAAATGCAGAAGACAGCGAACCAAACTATGATGGTCCAAAATATCCATAAGAAGAAACACGTTGTAGTAGTAATGTCATTTCATTTTGGATTTCCTCCTTTTCCAGCAGGAGTTTTACTTTGATAATCATCATTGGTGAGTTCACAAGTTAAACTATCTGTAAGAGAATTCTTCTATCCCCGTATCTGCTCAATAGAGAAAGAAAACTACTTAAGCTATACTTACCAATACAGGAGTCGTCCTTGCACTTACATATTTGATGAGTTCTTTTTCAAAAAAGCATATGTTTGTTTACAATTAGTTCGAATAAGAAAATAAAGGTTTTGTGGCAAAAAAGATTAAAAACATTTTAATTCCCTTTATGACTACAAGGATTTCTTTTTCCATCGTGGCATAATTGGATTTTGTTTTATTAAAACTTCCACTGCAACATTTGTAAAGTTTTTCTCCTTTTTGATTTTTATTACTACACTCCAGTGCTCATTGCTTGCATCTGTTTCAAGAATTAAATCATCTCCTTCATTAGGCAAGTTAAAAACAGCAAGATTATTGCACACCTTTTTGAAAATTTGAACAATCTTTAAATCACTAGGGGTCCAAGT
This sequence comes from Selenicereus undatus, assembly GCA_017589665.1. Taxonomy (NCBI): domain Eukaryota; kingdom Viridiplantae; phylum Streptophyta; class Magnoliopsida; order Caryophyllales; family Cactaceae; genus Selenicereus; species Selenicereus undatus. The sequence continues at coordinate 73,822,707 of JACYFF010031955.1, forward strand.
CCAACTCTCGTCTTTCTTAAGTGTTTGCTACAATAGCTTTCTTAATTTAGCTAAATCCTTAATGAAATCTAAAGTATAGGTAAGACACCCAAGAAGCCTTTCTAATTGCTTCCTATCTGCAATCTTCTCAGGAAATTTTTTTATTTTTTTCTAAAATGTGCTTTTGTAGGATGATATGTCCAGATTTTCTCCCTATACCTAAAAACTCGATTTCATGTTCAGCATAAATACACTTATTCTTGTCAAGGATAATACCAAGATCAATACATCTTTGTGTGACAGCTAGAATGTCATTTTTGTGTTATAGATAAGAATATCCTCAATGTGCTCTAGATAGTAGTGATTAAGATCTTTGAAGATGTCATCCATTCTTCCATGAAATATTTGAGGTGAACTTTTTTAGACCAAATGGCATTACTATCCACTCATGAGCCCTTCATGGGAACTAAAAGAAGCCAAAGGGATGCTTTCTTCATCCATTTTTATCTGGCAATATCTGCATTTACAATCCATTTTTGAGAACCAAGAGGTTCCTTGAATTCTATTGAGAAGAACTATTTTACCAGGAAAATAATAACGGTCAAAGACAGTATTATCATTAAGTTTTTTCTAATTAATTAGCAATCTAGCTTTTCCTCTTTTTTCTTCAGCAAGATTTCTTATGATGAAAACAGGACCAGTGAGGACTCTTGCCTTTTCTAATTAATCCCTTATCCGACAGTTCTTTGATTTGCTTATTAAATTATTGAATATCTTGGTGCATATACACCATTTGTTTGAGATGGATAATAGTGTTGGCATTTAGCAATGTAATCTTTGCAAATGTTTTATCCTTGTCAAAAATTTTAAGAGATTATCAGAGTAAAGTTCTTTGGATCTTGTTATTCAGCAATCTACTCTCTAATAGATAACTCAAGTACTGAGATTGTTAGCATTATTTTAGCCTTTGTAGGGATTACCTTCTCACCATGGCAGTTACATGTAAACTCAATGTTTTAATGAATATAAGCTTTATTTAATTTATCAATAAGGATTGAGTGACCATTTATTGTAAAAATTATTTAGTTTATGGTCTATGTACATGCAGAATATAACCTTCATGCGAGGGTTAATTAGTGATGCAGAACAAGAGGGCTCCCTTAATCCAAACAAAGTCTAAGATACTATCCAAGCTGAAGGTAATCAAGTTCAAGCCTTACAGAATCAAGCTTTGTTCTCACTCTCAAGTCTAGAACTGAGCATGGTTTTGGATAGCTTGTTTTTAAGTGATCATAAGGCATCCATAATGAGTCCCAGTTTGTTGGACTCCTTAAGGTGTCTACTTTTGCAATTGACACTCAGGTTTGGCCTAAGTACTAGGCAGTTTGCTATATTGGCCCAAATAGAGGTTATGTATGATTTGTTCAATTATGCATATCTTGGAATATTAAGTGGGTTCTCTACCTAAAGTCTCATTTAGGCTTAATGTTTTGATTTAGGATGAAAGCCAACATCCTTAGGTACCAAAGCATGTAGAGAAATGAAGTCCAATTCAAGTTCTTCATGAGAATTCAACCACTCTAAGTTGACCGTTGCAGTTTGGGCCCCTCTCTGAGCCATTTTGAGCTTCTTCATGATTCTCTTACCTAAACTTGATTTAGGGCTAATTTTTTTACTGGAAGTGATTTTTAACATCCTAAGGAATTCATGCATGCACTAAAATCAGTTCTACATCAGGTAGATGCTGAAGAACCAACTTAATCAAGTTTAGTGCTAAACCAGGCCGATTAGGCCTAATTGAGATATTTTGACTTTGGAATCATATTTCCTTAAAGGGAGGCTTTAGTGACCTATCTACCTACTTTCTTGGATATTTGGATGTCCAAGAACATGATCATGAAGCCTTTTGTAGCTTTGAAAGGCTAGTTGACCACTAGGAGAAGAGATAAAGTTTCACTTGCAATCTGATTGGATGGTCGCAAAGTGGATAATAGCATCATCCATTTGCTCTCTCCCCTATGTGCAAATGGCTAGGTTAAAGCTAATTACAACTGTTCAAGCTTCAGTTTAGTCCAAAATAGCATGTACTTACTAAACTCATAGTCGTAATTAGCTTAGCTAAGCTTGTTTTTACAATCTAGTTAGGTTAAGCTTGATTAGAGGTTTCCCAACTAGTGAGAAACCCCCTCCCTACTTGCCAGTAGGGTTGGACATGTATAAGTGTCTCCTTGGCTACTTATTGTGATCATACTTCATGAATGAAAAAAAGCTTAGTTCGTGTTTCAAACATATTCTCTTGAAATCTCACATTAAGCAATTTGTTTAGGTTGTTAATTTGAGTTTATTCCTTTAATCTAACTTAGTGGCATTGCCTTTAGAGTTAGGGGGTGGATTCCTTGCTGAGTTCGGGTGGTGGCCAACCCTTGATCCCATTCATATCCTTTGGATGTCCATTGTTGTTCTAGAATCAAGCTCACAGTCTAGATTACAATAGCCCTTTGCTTGAGTTTTCCTTAAGCTCACATATTAATTAGTAGCCCATAGAGCCAGTATAATATATTGAACTCCTCCCATTTCTATAGATAACCCCTCTATGGCTTCATTGTGGCTTATTATACTATTATCAGCTATTCTTACTTTTAAAGAATTCTCTACTTTTTTTCACATAAATTCTGTAAAGAAAGATTTTTTTTTTCAAACAAGACAGAACAATCACTATTGTTATAGGCACACAATTCCTATCTATTATCGCCCTAAACATACATATATTGGGATATAGATAATATTAGGATCTGCTCAATAAGAGTCCACGTTTTATACCCAATGACTTTTATATCTAGACTCATACTTCAGTCGACACTGTGTTTATGGGTTCAAAATTTATTCTACTCATTTCACTTGTCATACAAATTGCATCATCTTCTTTAAGATCTTCTTTAATTGTTGAAGATCCCTTTCCCCATTGTGATCCGGCACTCACATTTCTTAATAATTGGGGTCTAATGGTAATTTTTCTATTTTCATTGATTTTTATTACATTTTTCAATTTTCAATTATTTTTGTGGGATTTGCAAAGTTAGATATCCATGACCTGTCAATCTTTATCTCATGTGGATTGGACTTTATCTTTTGAATTTTTTTGCATTGGAGTAGGACTTTCAAAGTTTTATGCCTTTAGCATTGCTACCTTAGTTTTTGGGTCTATGGTATTATCTAACTTGTATATTATTTTCCAAAATATCTGTCGTAAGAAACTACTTCTTTGCATATCCATCCCAAGTGCATTTATCTTAAAGATAGGATGTTTTTGGCAAATTCATCTTTTAGGCTCACATAATATCAAGTCGGCAATTGAATCCTACTGACCCATTGCACAAATTGGTCTTGGTGCCTATGATAATTTGCTTATTAAACTTGGTATGTCTAATATAATAGAGCAAGGCATAAAGGTCAATGTCTTTTGCATAATATTGTGATGGAGTAATTCAAACTTGGACACTTCCAGCATGGATATACCTATACTTTCTATCATTGTTATGTTTAAGGTTGTTTTCCCAATTAATGAGATTAACTTCACCTATGTCATAATCAGAGTCTTTTATCTCTAAATCACCTTCCATCATCTCATATACATACTTACTCTTTAATTGAAACATGAATTCTTCATAGATCATGTATTTCTGAATTACAAGAAGGACCTAATGTCCCTTGACATATCATTCTCATTATCTACAATAAATTCTTATCCTCGAAGATCGTGTAAACTAATTGAACTACTCTCCATCATGTGACTAATTTCTTCATAATCATTTTCTTAATATTCTTCTTCCACTACAGTCTCAGCAATTTCCTTGTTGTTTTTCAGTGTTAGGTCTAGTGCTCCTCTCTTACTAAGTTCCAAATAATCTAGACTACCTAAAGTTTCAATAAGCTTGTTATTCTTCCTATTTTTGCATTTGTTTGCATAATGTTGTACTGCTCCGTATGCGCAACACTTACAATTGTTTTTTCCTGTAAGACGATAGGTAGCTTTTCCACAAAAATCTTTGTCTTACAAGTTTTGGTCTATTGTAATACTTTCTTTTATATTTTTCTTTCCTTTAGCTGTTAAAGCTCTTTTTCTTATAAAATTTTCAGTTTCTTCTCTTCTCAAGTTCATTTCCCCATTGATAAGGATCATTCCAACAGGCTAGAAATTATTTCTTCATTTTATTTTGCTTTTGGAGATCAAGACATTGATCATTGACCTACTTTTTTAAATAGTAAATTCTTCTACCAAGGGTATCAGTGGCACCTGCTTTTTTAAGCCATGCAATGTATTTTTCATTGATTATGGAATTTATAAAATACACTAATTTGTTGTAAAACATATCAAGATTGGTTTCATTATACGCAACTTTATAATAATATTGGCTAAATTCAGTAATATAATTTTTGTAGAAATCTCATGTCCCATAACTCTATGTTAGTAATCTTTCTTTGTCATTCCCTTACTTCTTCTTCGGAATCAAGCTTAGCTCTGATAAATTCAGTTTCGATTTCCTTACACAATGTTTTTCACATATTCCATCATTCTTAATACATTTTTACCTTCCTGATCTAATGAGTCATACCAGTCACCTATGGTGTCAGAAAAATTCTGTTCAATATAGTTTAGGAAATTTCAAGCTGTCCATGTGGTATTCAAGTTGAAGACACTATTCATACCCATTTTTTAATATTCAAAGATTTCTTCTCTATTGCGAGCTCCATCGATATTTCAAGATGTAACTCATTTGACTAATTATGGTAAGGCTAATTTTCTCAAAGGATGTGGCTTCCCTTGGGATGAACCCAAAGGAAAAGTTGGTTGTGCACCTGCTGAAATGTATCTAGGTCTTACAAAACTACTACTTCTTGTAAAAGATTCGTCAAATTCTTCAATTTGGGAATAACATTGTTAACTAGCTTGGATTCAATTTTTTATATGGTGAATTTTTCTCCAATCTCACTAATTTCTCCATCAGCTACCAATTGTCCATATTTTTTTATCCAATTTTCGGTTAATTTTCACTAAAAGTACAACATTTACATCCTCTAATTTAATCAACTTCATCTATTGATATATTTCTTTTTCTAAATAGAAATTATTTATCTCTTCACTATCATCAGATAGGACTTCCTGCTTGTCTACTATTGTGCTTATAATCATTTGTAATTCTCCTCGATCTTGTTCTCTATCAAACATATTTTGTAGCTCTTCTAGATTGCACTGCTTACACCCTATCCTCTTCTTCATTTTTTACCTTTTACGATAATTTTCCAATTTTTGCTCCAACTTCTTTTTCGAGTTTTATATCTTGCAAAGGAATGGATTTTTTTTTAGATTTTGTAAAGGATATTTATGCTAAAATGAAGTACTAATACTCAAATCAGGTTCTCTACTATGTCTAACTTCGTTGATTAAAGAAAGATAGATTACAAACAGTTGCTTCTTTATCTTCTTAACTTCAGTTCTTACTTTTTGCTAATTTCGCCTTTAATTCTAAAACCAGATCAATGATATAGTTTAATTGCATTGCTATTGAAGTGGTTTTTGTCGATGGGTGCACAATATGTGAATAATTAGGAGTACGACAATTAGATAACAATTTAAGCATTAAACATACTTTGACTAGTACTTATAAGTGTAAAATCACATGCGCAAAATTAAAAATTTTAAAAGTAAAGTTTTTAAGGATTGCAGTAAAATACACAAATATGAGACATTATGGGCATTAAACGTGAACTAAAACAGTAGCATTGGACTTGAAAAATAGTTTGCTTAAACTTTGAGATTCCTTTCTACTAGTTCTCTCATAAGTCAAGGAATATTACAGTTATTTTTAAAAATTAAAGGTCCTTAACATAGTTTATATAAAACTTAAGGTGCATTTGAGTAGTTTTTGCCTACCTTCTAGGTTATTAGATGGAAGGGTTCACTAATTCCATACCTATAATAGAAATATAGATAAAATTTTGAACAATGGGCCTAAGCTCAATACCTATATCCCTATACTGTACAAGTGAACTTTGTGTTCAGTTTAGTTGAGCGCCCACATTTCAAAACATTTTAGTTCGAAAATAGGAGAGAGAGATAATGTGAGTAAGAGTACAGTGTCGGTTATTATCTGAAAGTTGAACCCTTATTGACGTCTGAAGCGATCATTAAGATAGGTGCACACCTCCCAGGCCAACGGTTATCCTGAGCTGTAGCCGCGTGGGTAAACTAAAGGGTGTAAAGCCTGATGCTTGATAACTTGTGGAGCCTTTTATTTAGGTGACAAAGCATTATTCCAAATTAAGTCATTACATGAACATTACATGAAGTTTGTATAATTCTCAGCTTTAGAAGAGTACAGGCAATAAACGTACTTGGTTTTTAAAATCTCCCCCTTTTTAATGAAAACATTCATGATGGCTTGAAATGACAAAAGTGACCTTACCTCTACTCCAAATTTAAAATTTTATAGTTACTACTGGTTTAGACAATTTTATTAAATTTTCTAGCTGAATAAGTAATTCAAAATTCCTTTGGCTCTTCTTTTAACTATTAATATACCTATCATCATTTATTTAAGCATAAGTGGATTTTATTTCTCTTTGGTTCTAGTCTTTCTTTTAAGATTGTTATTACTCTTACGATTTGTGTCATTGACAGTACGACTATTACACAATATACCTCACTTCATGTTTTATTAATATTCATGTTGTTACCATTATCGTTATTATGTTCGTGGTTATTATTGTTATCTTGCTTATCATCGTTATCAATGCTATTATAGTTATTATTAGTGTTAGTCTGATCATTATTATTTCCATTATTATTATTATTGTCATTATTATTATTATTATTATTATTATTATTATTATTGTTGTTGTTGTTGTTGTTGTTGTTATTATTACTATTAATAGTTTGGTTATTATCTTTTTAAAAATTAGATTATTGCTAGCCACGTGACAAATTGGGTTAAATAAATCGTGGTTTTAAGCTTAAGTGCAATGTCATGTACATAGTTTTAGGTCCAATCGAAAGGTAATCGCTCCATCTTTCCTTATGAGTCCTAAAATATGCAAATGGCTATTAGCTCATGCCAAATCAGTTAAGCCCTATTACTAGCTAAAAATGTACAAGAATTAAGCATCACAACCACTTGAATTACCCTACACCTAATACTTAAAATATATATTTAATTCATCCAAATCCCACATAGATCTCAGAATTCACACTAAGAACATTCAAATTCAATATTTAAAAGAAAACATTTCCCTTTCCTTCACCTCAAGCTACCTCACACTACAACTATCATTATCAATTCAAATTTCCACTAATTACCATTTCATTACTTCAAACTAAACCACAAATTCATATTAATATAATAAATTTCAAACCCCCTAAGTGTTGCGTATTTACCTCCATCACTCATATCCCCATCCTGAAGCTCAACCCCCATTTTCATGGCAACATCACCCAACACAAACACATATACATGCTTTGTTAATTTTTCATCCAATTACTAGAATTGGATAAAATTTCCATAAAACCAATGAAACTAAACATGATTTCATGTTCAATTACCAAACCATACTCACTATATCCACCTATAAGCTTGCATGCACCACCAAATTCCAAAATCATCATCAAAACCTAAGAAAATCACAATTAACATTCATTTAATCTAAACACAACATTCACTAGTAAAATCAACAACAAAAATGGTAGAAATGGTTATTAGGGAATTTAGGTTTTCACCTTCTCAACCCAAATAGAGCAAGACAAGCAAAGGGGTAGGAATCAGTAGTTGTGGCTGTGGTTCCAGGGCAGCAGCGGTAATCAGTGATACCTTCTGGCCAGCGCTTGATGATACGAGAAGGAGCGAGAAAGAATATGCAAAGGGGGTGAGGTTACATGAGAAGTAAAGGGGGCTCACTTTACAGGGGAAAGGGGGTTTTGGGGTTTAATTATTTGGTTTTTTCTTTTATTTTGTTAAAATTTGTAAATTTAGTGATTTGTCTAGATTTTTCTTTTTTTTGGGGTTCTTTATAACCTCCTTTTTTCTTTTTTTTAGTCTTTCAAAACTAGAAAAATTTGGGCCAAGATGTGGGCTAATTTATGTGATTCAATTTCTTTGGGCTACTATTGGGGTTTTCTTAAATATATAGTAAACGTATAAATTTTACCCATCTTAGTAAATTTATTCCTTGCATTCCATTTATACGTTTGATGCATTATTACTATGGTATGACAATACTAGAGGTCAACAACTTTAAATATCTAGGCTTGACCATTCAACAGAAAGCGGATATTAACGAAGATATTAACCAGCGCATAGAAGTTCGTTGACAGAACTGGAAGGATGCTTCAGGTGTGGTGTTTGAAGAGGACGCCTATAAGATTAAAAGGTAAAGTTTATCGTATGGTAGTTAGATATGATGTTTTATATGGATTGGAATGTTGGCCTATAAAAAAGACATAGGTTTAAAGGTTGATGGTAGTAGAGATAAGGGATTAGATGGGTGTGTGGCTGTACAAGGATGGATAAATCAGGAATGAAGTAATTAGAGGCATAGATAAAAACTGGCTTCCATCAAGGATAAGATGACAGAAACTAGGCTCAAATTGTTTAATTAGGTGAAGAGAACGAGTAGAGAAGCACTAGTGAGGAGATGTGAGATGATTACCACCAAAAGGTAGAAGAGGTAGGGGATAACCAAATAAGAGCTTGGATAAGGTAATTAGAGAGGACTCGAAGGTTCCCCCACTGACAAAGGACATGGCTTAAGATAGTGGACTATGGGGACGTATGATTAAGGTCTTAGATCACAGAGAGTTGACCCCATGGATGTCATTCTATTGCAGTATAGTTTTTTTTATATCGGTTTTGTATGTAGGTAGTACATACATTTGGGAAGAGATATTGTTGGCTTACTGATTGCTACCGCAAGTGCACGACTATTGCAGTATAATTTTAATATCGATCCCATAGAGACCAAGTGTAGTCTATTGGGTTTTAACCTATTCTAAAAGGCTAAGCAACCAAATTTTTAATCGGTTGCCTCAATTATCACTATTTAACTATTGGAAATTTAATCAAATTAAAAACATTTAGAGAATTGCTTTGCCTGGTGAAGAGTTGGATCATTGGATTTAGATATGCACTTTATCTAGATTGGATTATTCAAAAGAGTGCAATCGAATTAAGAATTCAGTCTTTCCTTTCGAAACAAACTGAATTGCCTAAACTAACCCAATTAACATCCTTTCAAATATCCTTGTTTTAGTCTTGGTTAGGGATTCTTGATTGCTAATATTTTCCTCTTCACAAACAAGTCCAAGAAGTCGTTAAATTATGTTCTAGCTTGTTGTTCTGATAGTGAGTTTCTCCTTTTAGTACTCCACTCAACTATCAAGTGTATGCAACCAAATCTTGCCAAAGCTTACTAGCAATAGTTCATCCACAAGATAAAATTCAATCAAATCAATTAGATAAAGAACAAAAATTAGAAATTAGAGATCCAACATCAATACTTTGTCTAACAAATCTCTAGATTAAGAAAAACTATTCACATATAATGGAAATTTACAACATCTAAACAAAACTTCAAGAAGAGATTAGAAAGGGAAGAAAAACTTAGCAACTATGATGATCTTCAATGGCTTCCCAAACTCCAAGCCTCCAAGTGCTAGGCCTCCACTCCAATTCCCTCTTTTACTCTAAAGAAAACTTGAAAAATCCTAAAACTAATGATAAAAGTGAGAGTTGGATGATTTGATTTTCTGTGCTATCTCCTCGCAACCGAAAAGAACCTTGTTTATGCATAAACTCAGCCATTCTCAACCATAAGACAAAGGAAGAAGAAAAGGCAAGCAATTTCAGGCTTACCACGAGCCATGGCCTTTACCATGGAGGGTTTGCGGTCACAACATTCTCTAGTTCTTCTTTCTCTTCCACGGGCATTATAACTTAGGGGCATCCGTGTGAGTCAAAGCACACTCAATTGGGGTCAAAGCAAGGCAAAAAGGTCCAAAAACCTGCAAAACACAAAAAAGAATCATAACCATGTGTAAAATGGGAAAAGGACTATACATCATAACATAAAGTACATAATTCTCCCTAAAATGCTGCAAAATGACCCTAAAATGGAGCGCATTCTAAACATCTATCAAACTCCCTCATGCTTGAACCGTTGCTTATCCTCAAGCAACTATGAAAACCAAAACTAAAATGAAGAATCTTTTCCAGTAAACATAAGTAACAATATATAGGGGCCAGTGGGACCGGGGCACTCGGTTGAATTTAGGAACCGGTCTCGGACCCGGTTGGAATCGGCTCCTAAAATTTGGACCCAGTCACTGACCCGATTGGGACCAGGTCCAATTTCGCATGCTTGGTTCCTTAGTAATGTTTTTTTTACTTTTTTTCGCATTTTCCCCAAAGAAGATTGGGAGAGGGAGGGATTAAAGGAAGTTGAGAACCTCATATATGAGGCCAAATTCCTAAAAACCAAATTCCTGAAAACCAAACTATAAGGCTAAACCAAAATATGCAATAAGTAGTAAAGAAGATTCATGCACTATAAAATAAATTCGTAGAATTGGAGACAACGTTAATCAGAAGCCCACAAATCAAGATTACTAAACGAATGAGAAACATAAAAATTATTTTAATTCACTTGAAATAGAGTGAGAAAAAGAGGAAAACTGTCAAAATAATATTAAAAACAAATACTTAGTAAGCAATGAGGCTCATTAAGAGAAGAACCAAAACTTGAAGGAAGAAAAGTTTAGATACATAAAGAGTAAGTCGCAGATAAATTCAAAGTGAAAAAGACAAACGGTTAAATTGGAGTGATTGGAAGTTGGGTCTTGATACAAAAGATACATGATTTGAGAAATAAGGGTTTACTTTTTATAATTTTTATCAATATTCTTTAAATTTTGACTGGGTACTGGGTACCGGGTCTATGTCCGCTTCCAAAATTTCAGGACCCGGTACTGGACCCCATTATAATCGGGTCCTCAATTTTAGAACTGGTATAACCGGATCGAGGTCTGTACCCGTCGGGTCCAACTTGATTTTGGGTTCAGAACTAGGTACCCAATTTTTTTTCCCACCCCTAGCAACATCTATAGCCTACCAAACCAAGAAGCTAGCCCAAGAGTGATGAAAAATATTGCAAACTAGATGAGGGAATGAAGTTTTCAAAATAAGAACAAATACCATCACATTAAACATTGAATCGATAATTGAAATTAGCTTAAACAACCATATCGACATATACAATAGGGAGAGTTAAAAGAACCACTAGACCCTCAGTATAGGAATGTGACACTAATCACTCATGTGTTTACAAATATAATGCGTTTCACCCAAATCTCATTCCAAAAAATCAAGTCTACCACAAGCTTGACAAGACTCTCAAATTCGCCACCACAAAAATACAACGTATGCTATACAATCATGAGGACTTTGATAGGGTTTGTAAGAGCCTAACCCTAAATTATTTAATTATGTTTATTTATTTAATTACCTCAGGTTCATGATTTTTTTTCTTATATTTATTTATCGCATTTATTCACCTCAGTGGAAAAATTTTATTTAGGCCCTCACTTGGCAATTTGAATTTTATTTGTTTATTTAATTGATTAACGAACACTTTGGAAGAGTTGATAGTAGGCCCTAACAAGTTTAATCTAAGTAATTTATTTTGTTTTTTGTAACATTACAAAGATTTAATTTTGAGTTTGGTAAAAACGTTATCGTTAGGAAGCGTTTTATTTCCGAACCCAACTTATTTCGGTGATTTTGAAGGCCAACAAGTTTACATATTAATCTAACTAATTACTATGATTTATCTTAACCATGGTTAGCCAAAAAGGTTATTTAACTAGTTAAAAACTCAACCAAAATTGTTGATTAGTCAAACACAACTCAATCCAAAACACACATTTTCTCTCTCCTCACGACCAGCCTGAACTCCAGTAGCATTTGGGTGTTTTCTGGCCAACCCTGGTGGTTTTTGACCCCCCCAACATCCTAGTACCTCTAGCTACCATCCTCCATCATCAAAACCACTAAACATCACATCCATCTCTACTTATCTTCAAGCAAAGTGAGTAATCTTGAAACTTGATCTTGTTGGTGTTGCTTTTTATTTTGGTTTTGATTCTTGTTTTGATATTTGTAATCTTTGATCATGATGTTTTGATAAGAAATAAGATTTATTTTGGTATTGATCATGGTGGAGTTGAGGTTGGATTATGCTAGGGTTAGGGTTAATCCTTAATCATGCAAGCTCGATGATAAAGTGTTGGATTTTAATTGTTTTATCTTTGATTTGGTCATCTTCTACCCTATTGGTGTTTATGATAATGTTTTTGATGATTTACAATGAGGTTAAGTGAGTCTAAGTTGGCCATAAATTAGGGTTTTGGCAAATAATGTATGGTTTGGATTAAACTAGCTTTGATCTTGGTTTACGTATGTATTTGATTGAAAAGTGATCATTATTGGATATGATTATGAAGTGAATTTGAGTGTGGTGATTATGCATGATGTTGAGATGGACCCAAAACTTGTTTACATGTTTTTAAGGAATGGTTTAAGTTGAGGATTTGTGTAAAAAGAGAGGGAAAAGCTTAAAATAGTGAGGGCAGGAAATTTTAGGAAAATAGGAAAGATTTCGGGATTAAACTGGTAATGATTGGCCCATTGAAAAGTTAGTAATTTTGGTGGGCAGATAGTTCAGTGTGTTGCCTTTCAAATGCTTTTTGAATCGCCTTAATATGAGGGGTGTGGAAAAAGTTATGGTCGTTTTATCAAAACTATGCAGAATGGACCAAAACTGACATGTTTGTGTTCTAGCTCATTTTGGGAATTCTATTGTGGGCATCGAGCTTGGTATTCTAAGTGAAAGATTTTTTGGACCTCCAAATCTTTCTATAATGGGGTTTTAAGTCTCAATCAGAGGTCAAATGGTTAAGTTTCGAGTCATTCTTTCTAAGCCTTTTTATACTGTTACTTTTCTTTTACTAAATTATTAACTATGAAATAAATATTTTTGCTAATCGTTTGTTCCTACAATGACAATTTTGTACAGAATTAGGGCTTAATCTATCATTCCTTCCAATTTTGTGCATAATATTATTCAGTGAGGTTACATTTAAAAATTTCAGGTATGTTCATTGTCTGTACCTTTAGAAATCAGCACGTATTTATCAAAATTATAATGTTTTAGTAAGTACATCAATGAATAAGTTTAACCAATGATTTTCCACATAATTAGTGACCCCATCAATTGTCAGTTATAGGGTATAGCCCTTCAGTCACCCGCGCGGCTTCAGGTCAGGCTCCCCGATCAGCTTGGCAGGTGTACACCTATCTTCAAATCGTAATAGTTACTAGGGGTTCACCATCAGATAATAATTGACAACACAATTTCATATTTTTCTCATTCCCTGTTTTTAATTAAAAATGAATTGCAATACGGGTCCAACCAGTTTTTCCATGAGCATTTAACAATACATAAATGCGCGTACTGAGCTTCGGCTCACAGTTCAAAATGTTTTCATGTTTTGTTTTAGGAAAGTGTTCAGTGAATCACCCTCAGGCATGCAGGACGGCTGAAGATGATAAGTGAGCTAGGAAGTCTATATGGAATGATGGTGCATTATCGTTGAGATGTTTATAACACTGTATTGTGATGTATTTTGTTGTGGAAACTGTATATTTTGTCAGAATTCTAAATTTTGGAGTAATCCTTAAGATATTTGAATGGGTTTGATGTTAGAACAGTTTCTATATTTATCTAAATGATTTGATGGGTTGTGATGGTGTGAATGCCTTTGATGGTAAACATTGATTATTATGGCTAAGTTTATCATGTGCAAGCAAAGCCTTGTCCTTGTTGGACGACAGTAACACCTGATCATCTGGGTTATCATGTCTAATTAGAAAAAGTAATGAAAGAATCACAAACAGTGATTTATGTATATTTGGGGCGTTACAAATTTGGTATCAGAGCCAAGTTGGGATTTTCTTTGTGGAATGTGGAGTTTAGAAATAAGGTGGTGAGAATGGCTGGTGGTGGGGGCCATTGTATATTGCTAGAGTGATATTGGAAGTGTAGTAAAGATATTAGAAATGCAGGTTGCTTACATTTGCATGTTCCTTAATTATGGTAATGTATGCCTCTCATATATGTCTTTTCTTTATTAGATGGACCCTTATGGTGTTAATTTGATGTCGGGTGCATCCATGGCTGCTCATATTGCGCTATTGCATGCTACTATAGAGGCTCATGCACAGGACCCTTTCTCTAAGTTTCACAGTATTACAGTCCGTGCATATAGACTGCTCTGGTCCTTACCCGCAGTTCATCCTTGGATGGAGTTTAAGCTCCGTTATCATCACTATATGCTAATAGGGAACCCAGGTTGGTTTGGACCTAGGTTTGAGGCCTAGGGGCTTGGACTACTATCGCTACAGAGTTGTTGCTAAGGGAGGAGTTTAAGCAAAAGGGGATTACCATGGAGACTCTGCAGCATGTCTTCCCGTTACATCAGGCACATCCCCCGCCTGCAGCCCCAACACCAGCACAGGGACCACCCTTACCAGGTACCCCACTGATGCTTGACTTTCCTGGGGACGCTCATATGGTGATAGACCTCCCTGATACACCAGAGATAGTGGTGGTCAGTTCTGAGGACGAGGACCATCTGGAGGAGGAGGAGGATCCCGAGGAGGATCCGGACATCGATAAGGCGGTGGTAAAGCAATAGTGGGATTAGGAGATTGACGAGATGATAGTGGAGCAACAGGTTGAGCAGGAGCAACATGTTGAGCATGAGGTTGGTGATGCCGAGTCAGAGGCATCGACCAGCAGCTTCGATTCAGGCGAAGAGCCTGATGATGAGTTTGACTAAAATTATGATCCATCTAGGGATCATTAGGTGGTTCTAGGGGTTGGTGTTAGTAGTTTTCTTTTTGAGCCCCATTTGTTTATAGCATGGTCGGTTTGGAGGGATGTATTTTGTTTAGGATATGGCATTGTCACTACTAAAAAAAGGGGTGTATTTCGACCGTATTTTGCCTTGATTTAGACACCTAAAAGGGTTGAGAAAATTTCGGTCGACGATTATGAAAATGGTCGAGAAATTCAGGGTCGAGATTTCTCGACCCTTTTTCAGTTGACCGTTGCAAAAATACCGACCATTTTTCTAAACGACATTAGTTACATTTCGACCCCTTTTTCGGTCTTGTTTTTATTTTAAGCAGGAATGGGAAATGTTTTGGTGGAATTTATGGCAGCTCACAAAAGGGTCGTAATGTAGTTAGTATTCTCCTATAAAATTGAGAGATATTTTAATTATTTGTGTGTTAAATAATTTATAAATATATATATATATATATATATATATATATATATTTATATGTGTGTGTGTGTGTGTGTTCTTTACTTTGTATATATGTTAACAAAAACACAAAATATATATATGTAAGATAGCCACAGAAGATTACCAAGTATCATACTCCAATTGGCATACCATGAAAATACGTACATAATTTCCTCATTTCAAAAGCACCTGATAGGTTGATACAATAATCAATTACTATTAACTAAGTACCAAATGTGACAAAAGAAGCTATAGGAAATTAGAGTGCTATATATGACGACATTAATTAGCCAGTACTAATTACTAAAAATCAAGTTCTGCATTGCTCCTTCAAAGATCGAAGTGATATCCAACACAATCAAAAAAACCCAAAAGTCTGAAGTACTAAATTTGCCATGATGTAAGAGTCGTAAATTAATTTCCCAATCTGCAGATGCAGTCATCAAAAGTCTTGAGCAAGACCATTTCATCCACCTAATTAACTTGTGAGGTTGAGGTTGAAGGGCCAGTGTGCCTCAATTCATTGCTAAGGTCATTCCCACTTGATTCTTGTTGAACCTAGAAGAAAGATTAGCAAAAAATACATCTATTAAGATTGAAACCTGATCTCAGTCATCCAAACTACAAAACAAATTTGTAGCAAAGATGCCAAAGGCAAGAAAACACCATTCCAAACTCATTGTAAGTCAAGATAAACCGCTTAACTCAATCATACCCAGTTTAATTAAAACATGCCCAATTCCACAACATGAAAATATGAGACACTTGGTAAGTTGATACCACCTAATGAAATACCCCCGACGCAAGGAGGCATCACACCACCAGGGTTCCTAAAAGGAAACCCTAAGGCTAACAAAAGTAATCTATAACTAATAATGGTTATAAATCCTGGGATAAAACGGCCAGAGTTCCGTCTGTATTTATGACATTTACCAATTTTAGCATATGCTAAGTGTACCTGGGAAAACAACAATAAGCGAAATAGAGCACTAAACCAAGAGGTTTAGTGCCTCGGGCCACCCGCCCGGTTCACAACTACTCAATCAACTTGACCAACATATACCAAAACAGTTGCACCAAAATATCCAGTTCCAAATAATAGTTGCTAACCAAGGCAACCACCTCCAATGAAGCAAAAATTTAAATGTAGAACATTAGGATTTGAAAGACTAACCTGATCACCATACGTAAGGCCGCCTCAGTAGCATCTAGGAATTCATCTGTTATTTTTCCATCATGCACAACGTTCAACATAAGTAAGAACATGACCATTTCTAAAAGTTTTCAAATGGCCTTGGGAACGATAAGGATGATTACATGTCAAAAGGTTCGGCACCTTAATCAAGTGGCTCATCAACCACATCATGAAGAATGTCATCCTTAGACCTTGGTATATCAACCCCAAAGGTTGCCCTCAACAAACCTTCCATACCATCCCCACCAATGAAATTTGGCGGGTTAGTAATTGTTTCTCGACTTGTGCTTCCTCTATATTTCACATGATCAAGAATGTCCCCTTTACCATGAAAAATAAAACGATTATACTCCTTATGGAAACCTTTGAATAAAATATGTTGCTCCACTTCTTCTATAGTTAACCATTTATCCACTTTGCATCTCCTACATGGACAACGAGTTCTTCCATCTACGAGATTTTCCTTAGCAAGCTTAATAAATTTGACAACGCCATCAAGATAACCAGGATGATCATTTGATAATTCAATCCGACTCGAGTCCATTTCTACAAACATAAAATAATTTAGTACAATATCTTATATGGTTCACTTTATGATAATAACACAAATATTATTAAGGTTACATGTAAATGATAACAATGGCTATGCTTATCTTATAGTTAAAGTTACATGTAAAGCAATTTCCCGAATTGATAGAGCCTTTATAAATTTGCTTTGGCTACATGACTTTATGGATTCTAAAGCTACTGTCTTGGCAGAGCAAACTTCTAACCATTGTCCCAATGATCCACCACTTGGTTTTTCCCTATTCAAACCCTTTAATATGTGGTCTATGGATGAGAAATTTATGGATATGGTTGGTGATATCTAGGAGCAACCTGCCATGGGCTTCTTATGATTCAAGATTCCAAAAAACTTCAGCTTTTAGAGAAACCCCTAAGGTTATAAAACTTTGTAAAACTGTTTTTCTAAGCTTCTTTGTGCTAGATTGAAGGAAGTCCTACCGAATCTTGATAATGAAAATCAGTCCGCTTGAGGATAAACTTATTTCCCATAATGTGATGATCATCCAATACTTGGTTAGGCTTTATCGAAGGAGCAAAGTCTCTCACTGTGCTTATCATTACTACTACTGGATTTAGGCCAGAAGCAAAATGCATGCAAAATAGTTGTCCTGGTACATTATTAAAGCCATAAGTAACTAGAAAGTAAAGTAGAGCAATAAAATACTTGCATTCATTCACCCAACAAAATTATTTTCCCCATTGACCTTTTTTCCCTTTCGTAAACTCCCCGTCTTAGACAAACAAGCCAATTCCCTTCTAAATTGCACTGTGCTTTGCTACCCGTTTTCCCCCATTTTCTTAAGTTTTTATTGCTTGGTTTGTTCTTTATATAAACTTATTTCATTTATGCTCTATGTGGTTATGATCGTCCTCTTGGGTATAAAACCAAAAACATAAGAAACCAAGCTAAAGAAATCAACTTAATAAAAGGAAACAAAAGAAAAGATACAATCTATTTACAACCGGTGCTAACCACAATGGACCTAGAAATCGTATAACCCTCTGAGCTAGAAGTAGCTTAAAACTAGATCTAGTAAGCAAGCAAAAATTAACTAATACATCAACCTACAGTCTAACACCCAGAAAATTAAAAGGACAGAACAATATAAGAAAATAAAAATAAGAACAACATAACATCAGCCGGAGAAGACAAACAGAATCACAGGAATTTACTCAAGAAGCACCCAAAACAGAAGATTCCCACTTAACCAATCCAACAATTACAATAGGGAAAATAAAAGAAACACCACAGCTGATATCTACCTAACTATGATTAAAACAGCCCTTCCTCTCAAGGAAAAAAAACAAGGAACAAACACTAAAAATAGAGCAAGAAGATTCGCCATTTACAAAATGTGAGCCCAAATCACGTATAATCAGAGCAGGAGGAAAATGTGAGTGCATATTGGCATATACCACAAGGTGGATTTGGCACTGTCTATAAGGAAAAACAAGGAACAAACCCCAAAAAGAGACCAGGAAGATTCGCCTACTCACCTTGCGTTGGCCTCAATCTCTTGCTCTTAGTAGCTAGGCTTCAATTTCTTCAATCGGGGAGGGCACGAACATTCTCCTTGTTACACAGATCACACAATCAACACCAAAAACCTTTCCAAGAATCTGAAAATTAAAAACAAAGCCTACAAACCTCAATAAAAATCACAGGCAGGGGTCAGAAGTCGAGCGACATCCATGCTGGTAAAGAGCAATCGAGTTCCACGAGAGATTGCAGTGACAATTCTGGGCAAAATTGTTTGAGACTAACGATTCTGGGCGAAATTGCTCGACATCTCTGGGCGAAAACGGGGATTGCATGCGTCGTTTACTCTGACGAAAGCAGCGGGCTAGGGTTTCAGTTCTCGGGCACCAGAGAAGACAAGTCTTTGAGCTTTTGATGAATGTTTTTAGTTTGTTTGGCAGATAACTCAAAAATTGGGCATGGGTTTCTATGTCAATTATCTCGACCCGTTTAGGACTTGATAACTCTCCACCATAAAAAGCGTCGAGATTTTTCAATTACAGAAAAGTTAAGAGCGACTCAAACAATAAGCGTCGCTACATAAGGGTTGAAATTTGGGCTGCTTTCTAGTAGTGTGTATATAGTTAGTTAGATCCTCTCCGACCGTGATGACATGGTCCGTATCTCTTTTTGGTCATATGACGGACCAAGTATCTTAGAGCTAGTTAGTATTTGAGGTTGATGTAGAAGTCAAAACTGACTTTGCTTAGTCAGTTAGATGTAATATGTTTTGCTAATCATGTATATAAACAGGCAGTTATGTATGTAAATAATTAGTTATGAACTGATATAATGAAGCTCTGGGTTTGTTTTAATAATATTTGAGTTATATTAAATGTATTTGTTAGGCATGCTTATCTTATATGTTTGAGTATTCCAGTTATTGAATTATCTCGTTTAATGTATGATCAGAATGTCCGAATTAGTGCACAAGAATGAAGAGGTTCATACAAAGGAAATCTCGGATCATGCCCAGGGATAGGGTGATCAAGCATCCCATCATGTGGCACCAAATTTTCTCCAAATGGCACCAATTTCTTCTGAGTTAGCTAACAACATTGGGGACCCAAACTACTGGCCGGCCTTAGTACCTGAATTGATGAACTGGATTCCCCAAATACCTACTAAAACCCCTCCTAAAGAGGATAAATTAGCAGATACAGTAGCATGGCGCAACCCTAAAGTTTATGATGGAACTTATGATCATGTAGTATTGAACGAATGGATAACGGGAATGGAGAAAATCTTTACAGTGGTAGAAGTGGCAGAAGAAACGAAAGTAAACATTAGGACGTATTATTTGACCGGTGAAGCTGACATTTGATGGAATACTATCAAGGATAAGCTCGTAGGGCCTAATTTCACCTGGAATAAATTCCTGAGTGAGTTGAGGGCAAAATTCTACCCAGTTGTGGTCTAAAGGAAAAAGGAGAAAAAGTTTATGGAGTTGAAGATGAGTGGCACCATGACTGTGATGCAGTATGCCAATAAGTTCACATAATTATCTAGGTTTGTTCCTGAGTTTGTATCATCTGAAAGGTTGAAGATGAGAAGGTTTGAAGAGGGGTTGGCCTTCTATATTCGAAATCAGTTAGTTGGGCAATCAATTTTGACCTACCAACAACTATATGAGCGAGCGACTGAAGTGGAGTGAGTAAAGACAGTGTTGACAGCACAAAATCCAATCAACCAAAAGAGAAAGGGATTCGAGTGAGGAACTCCGAGTGAGCATGAACTAGAAGAAACCTTCTTCTGCTCCTCCCAAGAGCCCTCCTGCAGGCTTGACAGCGCCCTGTCCGAAATGCGGAAGCACAAATCACGCTACCCCTGAATGCTGAGTATGAACTAATAAGTGCATGTAGTGTTGAAGCCCTGAACACCTTATTGCTGCATGCCCCCGAAGGTTGAAGGTTGTAGAGAAAGGGGCAGCAAAACCCTTGGCCCCACCTCGCCAAGGGGCCCAAACACCAAGGCCTCTAATAGTAGGATAGGCGTATATAATAAGCAAGAAGGAAGCTTGTTGTGAATTTCCGTAAGCGCGCAGTTATCGTTGTATGAATTACGGGTATCGTCCTCAGGGATGGGGAATGAAATTAGGTCACAAATTTGTTGGTTCACATTCTGACATCGACTAGTCAATCAAGCTAAATGAATTAATGAAGACATGTCAATAAGTATGAACACAGCCATGCATAATACTAGAACAACGAAAACAATAATCCTAATAACAAATCAAGGTTGTGAGTTACCACAAATCAATCCACAATTTAACATTCCGGAATCAATTAAAGATAAAGGGATGGAAGATACTTTACGATTAGAACTATGTAGCCACTACCCAAAACAAAGCAAATTAAAAACTGAGGCACAGGTAGGGCAACATCAGAACCCAAGCAGAGGAACTCAAAACCACAACCCAGCTTCAACAGTTCATGAAAATTGCAAACTAGGAACTCTATCAACAATTGAAATCAAACAAGAAAAATCAAACCAGAACCCTAAATCCAAGAACCGTAAATCTCAAATTGATCAAATGAACTACCATAAATCCTGAATAAAACACCAAAATCTTAAACTAACACCTGAATCTGAGAATAGGGCGAACAAGCGAAAAGAAGAAAATGCTGGACCTCATTCGAACCTTTAAGCACAAAAATTGAATTCGAAAAATTAATCTCGAAGTTCTCTACAAACTGAAATTGAAGACTACCAAAATTCACACCGACTGAACCTGAACGAAACAAGACAACGAATGTACGAAACCCAGGATTGCAATTCTTGAACCAAATAATTGGAATTCAAAACCACAAAGTTCAACAGCTCCAGACCCGAATTTCGAACATGGGCAAAATTAAACTCTACAAATCTAAGCTGAAAACTTTTAAATTAAAACTCAAATTGAACCTTAAAAAAAAAATTAAAACATAAAATTTTTTTTTTGCCTTCGACGTTGCCTTCGGTTTATAGCCTTCCTGTGCCGCCGATCCGTTGTCCACGACATTTAAGGAGCTAGTAGTTGGACAGCCTCACGTTGAATGGAAGTGAATGAAGAAGAGAGAGACTGAGGTTGAGGAAGATGAGAAGCCATGGTGTGAGAGGGAGATGGAGAAGGAGAAACGAAGAGGCGAATGGGCAGGGGTTTTCGAGGCTCTCTGGGAACCGAAGGGAAAGAGAAGAACAAAGAAAGGGAGGAGTGAGAAAATGAATAGGGGGAACCAGGTCAGGTCACGTGAGGGCCACATGATCTGGCTTGGGTTTTTTTTTTTGGTTTGTTGTGGTTGTTATTGTTTGGTTCGGTTTTAAGTCCATTTGGCCCAAGTCTTCATTTTCACCCTTCCTTCATCTTTTTCGCGTCTTTTTTTTTTCCAAATTATTCAATACCTACAAACAAAATAAAATAAAATAAAAACCTAAAAATAACAATTATTTTGAGCATAAATTAGGCAAAAATGTACTGTAAAAATAGCATATTTTCGGCGTCAACAAATACCCCTACACCAAAGTTTTGCTCGTCCTCGAGTAAAATAAAACTAAAAAGCCTAGAAAAACAAAATAAAATCCTAACTCACTTTCGTAGGAATCACGGTTGCACTTAGCATGTATAACAAGCCCTGTAAACCCGTAGGTTACTCCTAGTGGACGAGTAAGGTTTCGTGAGGGTTTGCGGAAACTTGAAAAGCTTTTTTGGGTTTTGTTTTTTTTTCAAAAAATAATATGTACAAAACTGGGAAAACATATATACACATTCCAATCAGCTAAATCACCCACATAACAAAGATCTTAGCATGCATATAAACAAAATGTACTCGTCAAGGCGTTCTACCCCTTGGATGACATCAAAGCACTAATTTTTCACCTCACTGCACATCAAGACTTGGAATCCATCCCAGTGCTCGTGTGCAAGTGCATCATCATCTTAGGGCTCAAGTTTACCAAAATCAAACTCAACCCCATTTGACTGACACAAATTACATTATTAACTTATTAACATAGGAACCAAGTTTTCCAGTAGCAGTATTGCCTCAAAGGGTGATACCCAGTAGCGCATGCCTCAAAGGGTTGCTTGTCATTCTAGATTTCATTTTATTTCCTTTTTTCTATTATTTCTTCTTTTTTTATTTTTTTTTTCATTTTTCTCATTCTCATGTTTTCCCCTTTTTTTCAATAAAAACCAAAGTAATTGAGTCAAAAACCAGTAGGAGAGCCGATCATGGAAAACTAAGACTGTAAGACAATGAGGATGATATAAATAGGGATTAGATTACAAAGCAATAATGAACAAATGGGGTTAGAATTAGGGCTAAGAATGACACACCAAGGACAGAGACCTATCAAGCACTTCAGTTCATAAGCAAGCTAAAAATCAAAACATAGGAGATTTAAACTGATTACAATAATACAAAACTTCCCCAAAAACAAAACAAAAATCTTTTTGGATTTTAGCAATTTTCGTTTTTTTTTTCAAAATTTCCGAAAAATTTCGAAAAATGGGCACCTCACCCCCACACCAAAACTCTACAATGTCCTCATTGTGGGAACTAAAGCGCCATAAAGCAACACCGAAAATTGAGACAAAACACAAATATATACAAACTAAGACACGACAAAACCCAAAATCACGAAAATCAAAACCAAAAGTACAATTACAAAAGAACGAAAAACAAAGCCAAAGCAAATCAACTAACAAGAAAAAAATCCCTGATATCCACAACTAACAAGTAATCACAAAACCAAATACAACCAAGGGTGATCACAGCCAACGTGACTCAACAAATCCCATCACAGTCACAGTCCTAAATAGCAACAACTAAAAGAAAGAAAAGAAATGAAAAAGAAGAGGAAAAATAAGGGAGTGGAACGATCATACCAGGTCAGGTGCAGAATTACACCTAACCTATAGCCTAACTCAGATAAGGTTGAGGAGGACTATGGAGCATCAACCGCTTCATCGCAATGCATAAGCTGTTGGTCAAATCAAGACCCTTTAGCACATGAAGCAACTTATCATATAATGAAGACCAACTCGCCAGAAGATGGAAACAGAAAGAAGCAAAGACTTGGAACCTTAAAGAGTACATCCACCATTGCAATTCAACACAAGTAAGGGCCCTTTTCAACTTGTCAAATAGGTGGGCCCAATCAGAAAATGGATAGATGTACTCTTTAACGGTAGCCTGCAAGTGGGTCATCAACCTAGAAATGTGATTATCCTGAATGATCGGTCTAGGTAAGTCAAAGGGTCCTAAGTCCACAAATCCTTTAAGTTCAATGTGTGTATGAGTCTGGTCGCAATCAGAATTCTCAGGGGTAGTGGTCTCAAACTCAACAAAGTCAGACTCGGGACATTAAAAAAGGAAGTCAACTTGGACTGGGTCAAAAGAAAAAGATTCATATTCAACACGCAAATCCACTTCGAACCCCACATGGACAGCAAAAGTGAATGAGTTGTGAGGTATTAAAGGGTCAAAAGAGAATGATTCATATTCAATACAAAAACCCACATCAAAACTTTCATTGACATCAAGCCCATATGAAAAAAATTCATACTCTACAGAAAGAATATCATCATTAAATTCTAAAGTAGTGGGCACAACATCCTCCTCACATGACTCCTGGACAGCAATATCATGTAACTCATCATAATGCTCAACTACAGATGGGATGCTCATATCTAACTCACTAGGTCTCTCAGGTTCCTGACCCTCAGACTCAGAAGAGTCATCAAAGATGGTGGGTGGGTCGATAGAAACTAAGACATCATCAACGACATCCGTATGTGAGCTAGTGTGGGGTGCAAGGTTAGGGGATAAGGACATAGGAAGGTCACTATCCCGTTCTAGGTTGGGCAAAGGAAGTGCATCATTCAAGTTAGAGCTGGATTGGTAATAGGGCTCAAAATCATCATCAAGACCGACTTCAGGTTTAGGAGATCCTAAATTAGAGTCGGACTCATTATAACTCTCCCTATTACGACTCATGTAGTGAGAATATTCAGTAATTCTCACTTTCATAGTCTCTACCACTTTCTCAGTCAATTTTTTAATTCGTATTTCCAGATTTGCACAAGTAGCATCAACATAATCACTACATGGACAAGTACAAGCATCATGAGTAGAAGATTCACAATATACATGCAAAACAGGAGGAACAGAAGCATGCAAGGGGGCATAGGAATCCATAAAGTGGCTCAGGGGTAAGGATTTGCAAGAAAGGCAGACTCAACATGAGTTGGGTATTTTAAAGTCCCTCTAGCTTGTTCAAACTCATAAGTATCCCAAGCTAATTTTTCAAAGAAATCACAAACCTCGTCATGAGTTCTAGACAATAATCCTAGTAAAACACCTGGGCACATAGACTCAACAATACCCTAAATTCAGAATTTAGACCCAAAGCCATGACCTCACAAATTTCCCATTTCTCAAAATTTTGATTCACATGAGCACAATAATCATTAAGCCTAGACAAATAATGCCAGAAAGGTTCATGCTCAATTTGTGGGAAATTAAACACTGGCATTCTTGAATTCTTTGTTTTTAAAGGATTTTCAATTTGTTTTTAAGGTTTTTTTTAAATTGAAATAAAAATTACTCTAGGACACTAATTGCAAACTAATAACTAAAACAAAAACAAGAGACTGCAATAATCAAGTTAAGCACACAAAATAAACTAACAAAAATAAAACAATATTACCAAAAGAAAAAGACCAAAATGACAAAACATAAACACTAAGCATGAGCATCATTTTTTTTTTAGGATAACAAAAATAGAAAACGGAAAATAAATTAAAACAAGATCGAAAATAAACTAAAACCCTTAACAAGCAAAGACTAACCAGAAAGTTGCTTTGTGTTTTTTTTCTGCACAAAAACAAAATTGGTTAGAACTGCAAAAATCACACCAGAATAATGTCTAAAAATTGAAATGAAACTAATCTAAACAACAAGAATCAAAACATTAACTTCAACAATCGAAAATAATCTAAACAAAATTACTAAAACAAAATAAAAACTCAATCAAAACCTACTAAAACGAAAATAAAACTAAAACGAAATTGACGCAAATGACTCGAATAACTAAAATACGACTCGAAGCAACCTAATCTCACAACGCCATCCCTGGAAACAGCGCCACAAACTTGTTGTGAATTTCTGCAAGCACATTGTTATCGTTGTACAAATTACGAGTATCATCCTCAGGGATGGGGAATGAAATTAGGTCACAAATTTGTTGGTTCACATTCTGACATCGACTAGTCAATCAAGCTAAATGAATTAATGAAGAGATGTCAATGAGTATGAACACAACCATGCATAATACTGAAACAATGAAAACAATAATCCTAATAACAAATCAAGGTTGTGCGTTTCCACGAATCAATCCACAATTTAACATTCCGGAATCAATTAAACATAAAGAGATGGAAGATACTTTACGACTAGAACTATGTAGCCACTGCCCAAAACAAAGCAAATTAAAAACTGAGGCACAGGTAGGGCAACATCATAACCCAAGTAGAGGAACTCAAAACCGCAACCGAGCTTCAACAGTTCATGAAAATTGCAAACTAGGAACTCTATCAACAATTGAAATCAAACAAGAAAAATCGAACCAGAACCCTAAATCCAAGAACCGTAAATCTCAGATTGCTCAAATGAACTACCATAAATCCTGAATAAAACACCAAAATCTTAAACTAACATCTGAATCTGAGAATAGGGCGAACAAGCGAAAAGAAGAAAATGCTGGACCTCATTCGAACCTTTAAGCACAGAAATTGAATTCGAAAAATTAATCTCGAAGTTCTCTACAAACTGAAATTGAAGACTACCAAAATTCACACCGACTGAACCTGAACAAAACAAGACAATGAATGCACGAAACCCAGCATTGCAATTCTTGAACCAAATAATTGGAATTCAAAACCACAAAGTTCAACAGCTCCAGACCCGAATTTCGAACATGGGCAAAATTAAACTCTACAAATCTAAGCTGAAAACTTTTAAATTAAAATTCAAATTGAACCTTAAAAAAAAACTAAAACTGAACTTTTTTTTTGCCTTTGACGCTGCCTTCAGTTTAAAGCCTTCCTGTGCCCCCGATCCGTTCTCCACACCATTTAAGGAGCCAGTAGTTGGATAGCCTCGCGTTGAATGCAAGTGAATGAAGAAAAGAGAGACTGAGGCTAAGGAAGATGAGAAGCCATGGTGTGAGAGGGAGATGGAGAAGGAGAAGGGGCAGGGGGTTTCGGGGCTCTCTGGGAACCAAAGGGAAAGAGAAGAAGAAAGAAAGGGAGGAGAGAGAAAATTAATAGGGGGAACCACGTCAGGTCACGTGAGGGCCACGTGATCTGGCTTGGTTTTTTTTTTTTGGTTCTTTTGTTTTTTTGGGGGGTTGTTATTGTTTGGTTTGGTTTTAAGTCCATTTGGCCCATGTCTTCATTTTCAGCCTTCCTTTATCTTTTTCGCGCCTTTTTTTTTCTAAATTATTCAATACCTACAAAACAAAATAAAAGCAAACAAAAACCTAAAAATAACAATTATTTTGAGCATAAATTAGGCAGAAAGGTACAGCAAAAATAGCATATTTTCGGCATCAACAAAGCTACCACCTTTGGTAGGGTAGTCACTGGCACTCCCTTGTTAAATTCGAAGCCATTTTGTATATTATTTGACTCGGGTGCTACTCATTCATTTATATCCACCCGATCTGCCATGCAATTGAGCCTGAAAGATAAGAGGACGTAAACCAATTATAGAATCACGCTACCTAATGATTGTATGATTGAATGCCCTGTCTCCTATAAACTTGTTTCCATTACCATTGGTAGAACCACCTTCCTTATGGATTTGATTCAATTTGATTTGTCTGATTTTGATATCATACTGGGAATGAATTGGTTGCACACCTATGGAGCTAAGATTGACTGTGAGGATCTTAAGGTTATTTTGAAAGATGAAAAAGGGAGATAAGTATTCTTCTATGGGTAGAGAGAGGAAAAATCCTATCCCTTGACTTATGCTATGAAAGCAAGTAAGCTATTATGTTAAGGGTGTACGGGATATTGGTGTTATGTTATTGACACCCAAGCAAAAGAGGAGAAGGCTGAAAATATTCCTGTAGTCTGTGAATTTGAGGATGTTTTCCTTGAAGAGTTACCAGGATTACCCCCGCAGAAGGAAATTGATTTTGGAATTGAATTAATCCCTGAAGTCCAACCTATTTCCAAAGGCCCATATTGTATGGCCCCAACTGAGCTTAAGGAACTGAAGCTTCAATTAGATGAGCTACTGCAGAAGGGCTTTATTAGGCCAAGTGTGTCACCGTGGGGTGCCCTAGTGCTGTTCGTAAAGAAAAAGGATGGAACCTTAAGGCTATGTGTTGACTACAGAGATTTGAACAAGATTACCATCAAAAACAAATATCCATTGCCACGAATAGATGACTTGTTTGATCAATTATAAGGAGCAGGAGTCTTCTCTAAGAATGGTTTGAGGTTAAGGTACCACCAACTTAGGATTAAACTTGAACACATTTCCAAGACTGCGCTTAGGACTAAGTATGGTCGCTATGAGTTTATAGTGATGCCATTTGGCCTCGCCAATGCTTCCGCAGCCTTCATGGATCTTATGAACAGAGTCTTCAGACCCTACCTAGACAAGTTTGTGGTGGTGTTCATAGATGACATTCTTATCTATTCTAAGGATAGAAATGAACATGTTGATCATTTGAAGATGGTGTTACAAGCCCTAAGAGAGCATCAACTTTATGGCAAATTAAAGAAGTGTGAGTTTTTGTTGGAGGAAGTGGTGTTCATAGGACATGTAGTTAAAAAAGAATGAATCAAACTTGACCCCTAGAAGGTGAAGGTAATCACGCAATGGTCAAGGCCTCCTAACATCAGCGAGATTAGAAGCTTTCTGGGTTTAGCAGGCTATTATCGAAGGTTTGTTAAGGACTTTTCGAAAATAGCTTCACCCCTGACCAATCTACTGAAGGAAATGAATAAATTTGAGTGGATAGAGAAGTGTGAACAAGCTTTTCAAGAGCTAAGGCAACGACTAACTACCACCCCAATCCTAATGCTACCCATGGAAGGTAAAGAGTATACCATTTATAGTGATGCTTCAAAGAACAGATTAGGGTGTATTCTGATGTAGGAAGATAAGGTAGTAGCTTATGCCTCTCGATAGCCCAAGCCCTATGAGAAAGACTATCCTACCCATGACTTGGAGTTAGCAGTCGTGGTCTTTGCGCTGAAAAATTTGGAGACATTACTTATATGGAGTACCATGCAAGATTTATACTAACCATCAAAGTTTGAAGTATATATTCACCCAAAAGGAGCTCAACTTGAGGCAATGACGTTAGCTTGAGCTGCTTAAGGATTATGATTTGCAAATTCAGTATCATCCAGGAAAAGCAAATGTTGTAGCAGATGCCCTGAGTAAGAAAGCACAACATAGCTCAAATGTTGTGGTGATTACTCAGTTAAGTCTCTTGAAAGAACTTTAGGACTTGGGAATTCAATTAGTGTCCCATGGGCAAACACATGTTTAATTATCAGCACTTACCTTACAGCCTTCCATAGTGGAGGAAATTCGAGTGAACCAAGAAAGTGATCCTAAACTCCAAAGAATAAAGCAAAATTTAGAGAAAGGAAAGTCTCCCGGGTTTGTAGTACATGAGGATGGGACCCTGCGATTCCAGAATCGCCTATGTGTACCCCAAATTGAGGAATTAAGGAAACAGATCCTAGAGGAGGCTCACAATACACGTTATTTGGTGCATCCAGAAGGCACCAAGATGTACAGAGATTTAAGGAGATACTTCTGGTGTAATAACATGAAAAAAGAGGTTGCAGAATACGTAGACAAGATGTATCAGCTTCCCGTGGGTGAATTGTGACCCCTAGAAATTCCCACTTAGAAGTGGGATTCGATCTCAATGGACTTTGTTATGGATTTAGCCCTTTCTACCTCGAAGAAGAATGCTATCTGGGTTATAGTCGATCAGCTTACCAAGTCGGCTCATTTTCTACCAATCAAAGATACCTGGGGAGTTGAAAAACTAGCCCAGTTGTATGTTAAAGAGATAGTCTGACTACACGAAATCCGCATAGATATAGTATCAGATAGGGATCAAAGATTCCACGCTCATTTTTGGCAAGCAATTCAAAAGGCCTTTGGGACCAAATTGAACTTTAACATCTCTTATCACTCGGAGGCAGATAGACAAACTGAAAGAGTGAATCAAATCCTAGAAGCCATGTTAAGAGCTTGTGTATTGGAGTTCCAAGGGAAATGGAAAGATGAATTACCTTTGGTGGAGTTTTCTTACAACAATAGCTATAAGTCCACCATCAAAATGGCCCCGTTTGAGGCTCTATATGGGAGAAAATGTAGAACCCCACTGTGCTGGAGTGATTTGGATGAGGCATTGATTATAGGCCCTGAAATGATCCAGGAAACCATGGAAACGATAAGAAGGATTCGAGAGCATATTAAAGTTTCCCAGAGTCGGCAAAAGAGTTATGCGGATAAGAAAAGGAGGCCTTTGGAGTTTTAAGTAGGCGATAAAGTTTTTCTAAAGGTATCGCCAGCTAAGGGTATCAAGAGATTTGAGATACGAGGCAAATTGAGTCCAAAACATATTAGACCATATGAAATCATTGAAAAGTTGAATCCTGTAGCTTATCGTTTAGATCTGCCGGTAGAACTAGAACACGTGCATAACGTGTTTTACATCTCTCAGCTTAGAAAGTATACACTAGATCCAAACCACACCACTGTATCTGAACCTATTCAAATCACTACGGATTTGGTATATGAAGAGCAACCAATCTAAATACTAGATCGCAGGATTAAGGAGTTGCACAACAAGCAGATACCTCTAGTCAAACTGCTATGGTCAAATCATACCTCCCAAGAAGCTACTCGGGAGACTTAGGAGGAAATGAATGCCAAATACCCAGAATTATTTGAGGTAATCTTGCATTACATGGTAAAGTCATAAGTATCGAGGGTGAAACTCTTTAAGGGGGCAAGCCTGTAAGAGCCCAACCCTAAATTATTTAATTATGTTTATTTATTTAATTACCTTATGTTCATGATTTTTTTTTCTCATTTATTTATCGCATTTATTCACTCAGGTGGAAAATTTTTATTTGGGCTTTCACTTGGCAATTCGAATTTTATTTGTTTATTTAATTGATTAATGAACACTTTGGAATAGTTGATAGTAGGTCCTAACAAGTTTAATCTAAGTAGTTTATTTTCTTTTCCATAACATGACAAAGATTTAATTTTGACTTTCATAAAAACGTTATCGTTACGAAGCGTTTTACTCCCGAATCCAACTTATTTATGCCGTTTTGAAGCCCAACAAGTTTGCTTATTAGTCTAACTAATTACCATGATTTATCTTAACCAACGTTATCCAAAAAGGTTACTTTACTAGTTAAAAACTCAGCCGAGATAGTTGACTAGTCAAAAAACACAAATCAATCCAAAACACACATTTTCTCTCTCCTTTCTCTCTCCTTATGGCCAGCCTAAACTCCAGCAGCATCTGGGTGTTTTCCGGCCAGTTTTTCGGCTAGTCCTAGTGGTTTTCGACCCCCCAACATCCTAGTACCTCTAGCTACTAGCCTCCATCATCAAAATCACTAAACATCACATCCATCTCTACTTATCTTCAAGCAAAATGAGTAATCTTGAAACTTGATCTTATTGGTTTTGCTTTTTATTTTAGTTTTGATTCTTGTTTTAATGTTTGTGATCTTTGATCATGATATTTTGATAAGAAATAAGAGTTATTTTGGTGTCGATCATAGTGGAGTTGAGGTTGGATTATGCTAGGGTTAGGGTTAATTCTTAATCACGCAAGCTTGATGATAAAGTGTTGGATTTTAATTGTTTTATCTTTGATTTGGTCATGTTCTACACTATTGGTGTTTATGATGATGGTTTTGATGATTTAAAATGAGGTTGAGTGAGTCTAAGTTGGCCATAAACTAGGGTTTTGACAAATAATGTATGGTTTGGATTAAACTAGCTTTAATCTTGGTTTATGTGTGTATTTGATTGAAAAGTGATCTTTATTGGATATGATTATGAAGTGAATTAGAGTATGGTGATTTTGTATGATGTTGGGATGGATATGATTATAAACATGCTTTTAAGGAATGGTTTAAATTGAGGATTTGTGTAAAAAGAGAGGGAAAAGCTAAAATAGTGAGGGCTGGAAATTTCAAGAAAACAATACAGACTTTACGATTAAACTGGTAATTATTGGCCCATTGAAAAATTATGATTTTTGGTGGGTAGATAGTTCAATGTGTTATCTTTCATATTTCTATTGAATCTCCTTAATATGAAATCTATGGAAAACGTTATGGTCATTTTACCAAAACAGTGCAGAATGGACCAAAACTTACATGTTTGTGTTCTAGCCTCATTTTGAGAATTCTATTGTGGGAATCAAGCTCGATGTTCTAAATGAAAGATTTTTGTGACTTCCTATGGTTTCTATATTGGGGTTTTGAGTCTCAATCAAAGGAGAATCAGAGGTTTGATGACTAAGTTTCAAGTCATTCTTTCTAAGCCTTTTTATGCTCTTACTTTTCTTTTACTAAATTATTAACTATGAAATAAATATTTTGCTAACCGTATGTTCCTAAAATGACAATTTTGTACAGAATCAGGGCCTAATCTATCATTCCTTCCACTTTTGTCCATGATATTATTCAGTGAGCTTACATTTAAAAATTTCAGGTACATTCATTGTCTGTATCTTTAGAAATCAGCACGTATTTATCAAAATTATAATGTTTTGGTAAGTATATCAATGAATCAGTTTAACCAATGATTTATCACATAATTAATAACCCTATCAGCTATCAGTTATAGGGCATAGCCCTTCAGCTACCCACGCGACTTCAGGCCAGGTTCCCCGATCAGCTTGGCATGTGTACACCTATCTTCAGATCGTAACAGTTACTAGGGGTTCACTATCAGATAATAATTGACAACGCAGTTTCATATTTATCTCATTTCCTGTTTTTAATTAAAAATGAATTGCAATACGGGCCCAACCAGTTTTTTCATGAACATTTAACAATACAGGAATGCATGTACTGAGCTTCGGCTCACAGTTCAAAATGTTTTTTTGTTTTGTTTTAGGAAAGTGTTCAGTGAATCGTCCTCAGGCGGGCAGGACAGCTGAAGATGATTAGTGTGCCAGGAGGTCTATATGGAATGGTGGTGTATTATTGTTGAGATGTTTATAACACCGTATTGTGATATATTTTGGTGTGGAAACTGTACATTTTATCAAAATTCTATATTTTGGTGTAATCCTTGAGATATTTGAATGGGTTTGTTGTTAGAACAGTTTCTATATTTATCTAAATGATCTGATGGGTTGTGATGGAGTGAATGCCTTTGATGGTAAACATTGATTATTATGGCTAAGTTTATCATGTGCATGCAAAGCCTTGTCCTTGCTGGACAGTGGTAATGTCTAATCATTTGGGTTATCATGTCTAATTTGGAAAACTAATGAAAGAATCGCAAACAGTGATTTATGTATATTTTGGGCATTACAAGGTTGTAATGGGGTTATTGGTAAAGGTAAGAGGGGAACAAATATGTTGGGATTTGTGGAGCTCAAAGCCAAAGACTAAGAGCATGAATCATCTTCACCTAACTTTTCACAAAAATACTGCTCACACCAAACACTAATACGTCTCAAATACACAAAATAACCCTAAGTTGGTTGAGTACGCGAAAAAATGTTGAAATGTGAAATTTATACCAAATCCTTACATTATTTTTGCTTCTCTTTCTTTTTCTCTCTCGACAATGTTTTTCCTTCTTTCTTCTTTTTTTGATTTTCTTTTGATTTTTTCTTCTTTTTTCTTTTTGCCTTTTTTTTATAAGAAAAGGATTATGGCAAGAGAAATTGTGCATTTTTCAACACTTTTTCTAACAATTCGCAAAATTCAATCCAAATGACTCCAAGGGATATATAGCGTAAATCCCTCATTGCATTCAAACAAACCACACCCAACAACAAAATATTCAGCTAAGGTTCAATATTGTAGGTTTGCATCAAGAAAAAGAAAGGTCAAGGCTCAATACGGGTAGCAACGGATAAATCATAAAAAGGGTGGCTATTTGGTCAATGTAGCTCACAAATTCAAAGAATGCCTCAATCATATCGCCTAAACATGCATGCTAAATGTGATCTTGAATAAGAGTCAAAGCAAGTCCTAGAGATATGAAATCAAGAAACAGCCACACATGAAACATAATATGAGACTAAAATGGTGAATTAGTCCAAATAGGGCTCAAAGTCTCACGGGACAACTACCATAGCTCAATTAGCTCATAAGATCATACGCTCTAGATATTCATGCAAAGATTTAGTAAGTAATCAAATTGCAGTCAACATGGCGGACAAAACATGAAGCATATTTCGAAAACTTATAATTAAACATTTATTCACAAACGAGGATAACAAAAAGGTCATAATAAGCCAAAGAAAGCTACTTAGTCTAAGACTCATCATCAGAGGATTTTATTGCTTTTTCCCTCTTTTTTTTCTTTTTTTTTTGCTTTTAACACACTAAAATGCAACTAAAAATTTTAAGAAATACCAAAATAAAGCTAAACTTAAGAAAAGAAACCAAAAAATAGAAAGAATGAAATGATCAACATAAAGTGAAACTACTCACACATCCACATATTCACACATTACTTCCCCATGCTCCTCTTGGTTGGACTGAAGGGTAGCATACAAACCAGCATAATCAAAGGAGAATGATGGTTGGGATAAACTAAAGGTCCTTAGGTGAGGTGGGGCAGGAGGCGGTACAGGTTGCACCAACTCTTCGTCACCCAGCAAAAAGTATAGATTGGTTCGGTTCAAGAGAGTGGTTCGTTCAAAACTAGGGAGAGGCATGAGGCGGTTCCCAGGATAAATCCAAAAAATATGCCCAGCCTCCACCTTACATAATTTCATTTGTTCAAAAGCGGCTAAGTTCAATTGCTAGGAATTGGGAATTTTATCATTAGGGTTCAATTCTATCCCTACAGACCTAGCAATGGGGGTAACAAGGCCCCTAATCACAATCCTCTATGCGGAACTAGTGATCGTACTACGCAACGGATTAACCAAGGATCAATCAGGGTCAAGTCGGTCACCTTGGAGCATGCTATATAAGAAATACAATTCAAACAGATAAGGCACATTGAAAATATCCTCCCTCGTAAACAAACCCCAACCAAGCAATTTTTGGGCTACTCAAATACAGGGGTTTCTAATGATAGTGCCTTTAGAGTTGCTCATATCATACCGACGATCCTTAGAAATTTCACGCCAAAATGCATTCAGGTTAAATTATTTAGCTAGGGACTATCGATAAGGCAAGTCCATACTCGGTGGAAAACTAAACATGCTATTAAAGGCACTTAAGTTTAGTTCATAAAACTACTTAGTTAGATAGAAGGAAATGTACCCTGCTTGACAACTAGGGCCACTCATGACTTCCACATGCAATGTGCTCAAAAATTCAAGGGTGAGGTCACAATAAGTGTGGTCTCTAGTCTCTAAAAATTGCCCCATACCTTTCCTATCAAACAACCCATGGATATCATCGAAGAAACCCAACATAGACAACAAATTCCTGTCATAATAACAAGTAGCAACAACTAACTTACTACTCAAATGATTGTATCTAGCAATATCCTCAGGATGTTTTAAACTAAGGGGTTAGGGATATTATCTCGGTTTTGAACGTTTCTTGAGGTTCGGGGAAATCCGGGGTGCTCTTTGAGGTGCTTGACTGGATATCCCCACCTCTTGGTTGGTTCTTGCCCTCTTTTTGGGTGCCATTGAAATGGTGAATGGATGAGCGAAAGCTTGAAAACTCTAACTAAAGATAAAATAAATAAAAATGCAAAATTTGTGAAAATGAAGGTGAAATAGGAAGAAATATGGAAGAAAAAGAGAGAATTTGGAAGAATGGAGCTTGAAGTGGAGTTGTTGAAACTTGGGGTATGAAGATCGGTAGACTGTGAAAGAAAGAGGGCAAGAAAAGAGATATTTCAAGGATATTTAGTGAGAAAATGAAGAAAATGAGAAGAAAGGAAAGAAATTTGAGGAAAAATGATGAAAAATTGAAGGTTTTAAAGATGGGTGGTTATGCAGGTTTTAAAGAGAGTTCAAAGAGAGAAAGGTCGAAAGATAGAAGAAATTGAAGGGATGCTCGGGTCAAAGGGGTTGAAAAACCCTTTACTGCAAACGGAGAACCTCACCACGAACCGTGGAGTCCATCATGAAGGGTCCGTGATGAGCTTTGTCTCTTAGTTTTCTGCAGTTTTCCAAGCAGCTCCTCTATGGACCGTATTGGGCACCGTGAGGGGTCGATGGAGAGCTTAGGAATAGTGGCTAAAACTCCCTTATTATTTTTTTTGTGATCAGAAAGGAGGGCACCAAGACCGTCTCTTCTGGGAGGGCTCAGGATCAGAAAGGAAATGGATAGTAGGCTTGTCAATAAGGTCCCCCACATAATAAGGCTTAAGATGCTGCCCATTGACCTTGAACATACCAGTTGTCTCACTCTAGACCTCCACAGCTTCATGAGAGAAGACTTTTATAACTTGAAATGGCCTCGACCGCCGGGATCTCAGCTTGTCCGGAAATAGCCGCAACTTGGAATTGAACAAGAGGACGGAGTCACCTGCCTCAAATGTTTTCTTCATAATATGCTTATCATGCTAGTGCTTGGTCCTTTCCTTATAAATTTTTGACTTGTCATAGGATTCCAGATTTAACACATCTAACTCATTCAATTGCCAAAGCCTTTTCTCATTGGTCTCCTTAAGATCGAAGTTTAGAGTTCTAATTACCCAATATGCTTTGTGTTCTAACTCAACCGACAAATGGTAGGACTTTCCAAAAACTAAGCGGTATGAAGTAGTACAGAGAGGAGTTTTGTAAGCGGTTTGGTATGCCTGAGGAGTGTCATCAAGCTTTTTAGACCAATCTTTTCAGGATCGGTCAATCGTTTTCTCCAAAATGCTTTTAAACCCTCGATTATGTAACTTAACCTGATAACTTGTTCGTGGATGATAAGGTGTAGCAATCTTATGAATAACCCCATGCTTCTTTAAGAGGGATTCAAGTGGCTTGTTGCAAAAAATGAGTCTCATTATCACTCAAAAGAGCTCTTGGTGGGCCAAATCTTGTAAATATATTCTTTTTAAGAAATTTGATTACTACCTTGGAATCATTGGTAGGAGAAGTAATGGCTTCTACCTACTTGGAAGCGTAATCAATCGCCACTAGGATGTAAAGATGATTGTGAGAAGGAAGAAATGGACCCATAAGTTAATCCCCCAAACATCAAAAGTTTTGTCTTAAGAATCCCACTTTGAGGCATCTCATGCCTTTTAGAAATATTTCTCGTCCATTTGCATCTATCATAAGTCCTAACAAAGGTTCTTGCATCTTCAAAGAGAGTGGGTTGATAGAAGCCGACTTGAAGCACCTTAGCTATAGTCTTGTCGAGTCCAAAGTGCCCACCATAAGTTGAAGCATTGCAATGGTGGAGGACACTAGGAACCTCATCTTCTATAAACTCCATCTCCACACCTTGTAGAGTATAGGCTCCTCCCAAACATAATATTTCGCATTAGAGAGGAATCTCTTCCGTTGTTGATGAGACAACCTAGATGGCATCACTCCACATACCTTGAAATTCACCAAATCAATATACCATAGCGCCACTTGGTGAGATATTGCAAGGAGTTCGTCATCTGGAAAAGAGTCTTTCATGGGAAGCTCCTCTATTGGAGTGGCATTGGGACCTAAGCGAGATAAGTGGTTTGTAGTTACATTTTGATAACCGACCTTGTCTGGAATTTCCAAGTCAAACTCTTGGAGAATAAGCACCCAACGAATGAGATGAGGCGTAGAGTCAAACTTCTTTAAGAGATGCTTCAAGGCGGCATGATCAGTAAAAATAATCGTCATAGAATTGATCAAATACAAACAAAATTTCTCCGAGGCGAGCATAACAACTAGTAACTCTTTCTCAGTTGTGGCATAATTCATTTGAGCATCATCCAAAGTTCAGCTCGCATAGTAGGTGGCATAGGGCTTATTGTCCTTCCATTCCCCCAAAATGGCTCCCACTGCATCGCACATGACCTCAAAAGGTAATCCCCAATCCAGGGCCTGCATAATTAGGGTGGAAATCAAAGCCTCCTTCAACCTATGAAAAGCACTTAAACACTCTTCATTAAACTCAAAAGACACATACTTGACAAGCAAATGGGTGAGAGATTTTGTAATTTTGTAAAAACCAATGTATCCAAGAAAACTCCTAGAACAACCTTTATAGAAGAAGGTGGTGCTAATCTCTCAATTACCTCTACGTTTGCCTTGTCAACTTGAATGCCCCTACTTGAAATAATATGGCCTAAAACAACCACCTCATCTACTATATAATGACACTTTTCCTAAATCAAGACCAAATTCATAGCCTTACATCTTTGCAAGGCTTTAGACAAATTATTCAAACAATGGTCAAAAGTTGTACCATACATAGAAAAATCATCCATAAAGACTTCCATTATGCCCTCAATAAAGTCAAAAAATATAGCCATCATGCATTGTTGAAATGTGGCGAGGGCGTTACACAGGCCAAATGGCATTCTTCTATACAGAAATATACCATATGGACAAGTAAACGTGGTCTTTTCTCGGTCACTATAGTGAATAGGGATTTGAAACAAACCTAAATAGCCATCTAAGTACAAAAATAAGAATTTTTTATAGGCCTCTCCAGTAATTGGTCGATGAAGGGTAAGGGAAAATGGTCCTTACAGGTGGCCTTATTCAACTTCCTATACTCTATGTGCATACGCCAAATCATAACTATCCTAGTAGGTACCAATTCATCATTCTCATTTTTTTTGTAATAGCCCGACCCTAAATCATATTTATTTATTTAATTAAGCGAAGTTATTTATTTTTGACATTTATTTATCTCATTGAATCATCCCAGTTGAAAAAAAAAATAATACAAAAAAAAAATTTCGGGCTCCACTTTGCAATTCGAGTTTCATTTACCGAAAATAATTTTTTGGAGAAATTGATATTAGGCCTCAATAATTATTATTTAAATGATTAAATTATTTTTCATGACATCATATTTAATTTCGAGCTTCAAAAAAAAAAATTTTAATTATCGCACCCGGTTTGATTTGTTTTCCAACCCCGAGGTCATTTAA
Organism: Selenicereus undatus; assembly: GCA_017589665.1. Lineage (NCBI taxonomy): Eukaryota > Viridiplantae > Streptophyta > Magnoliopsida > Caryophyllales > Cactaceae > Selenicereus > Selenicereus undatus. The sequence continues at coordinate 73,861,682 of JACYFF010031955.1, forward strand.
GGCCAATTTCGGCCCAACGTTGAATTCCAACAAGTTGTATCATTAACCTAGCTAATTAACCATGGTTTAGGCTTAACCATGGTCACTTTTGAGGATAAATTTTAGCCAATTAAGTTGCTTCATTTTCAACCAAGCAAAATAAATCACAAAGCATCAAGGCTTTCTTCTTCTTCTTCAAGGCTTTCTCCATTTCTTCTTCATCTTCTCCACCTCCACAGCATCACCCTCCCCCTAGCTGTTGCCGCCACCTTCAGCCACCAGCTAGGGCTACTACCGGCCAGCTCCACCACCACAGCACCACCAACTGCCACCCCCCTCAACCACCACTAGCACCAAACACAATACCTCCTTCACATCTTCTTATATTCAAGCTTAAGTGAGGTAATCTTTAAATCCAACTTTGTTTAAATTCTTGGTTTTATGTTAGTTTTGATCATGAATCATGTTGTGTTGATGCAATCAAGTGTTATTTTGGATATTTTGGTTGTTGTTTATGCTTGAAAGCAAGTAATGATTCAAGTTGTTCGTGATCACGCAAGTTTAGGTTGTGATGATGAATTTTGATTGTTTTAAATGAGGTTTTGTGATCTTTGGTGTTAGGAATGGATATCAATATGTTTATGTTGATTTATATAAGTTAAAGAGTGATTTTAGTGGGTGGTTATGTGAAGAAAAAATTGCAAATATGTGGTTATTGGGCTGTCAACAGACCTGAAATAGGGGTCAGTTTGAGAACAAACTGGTACTGTTTGGCACATCCCAAATTCATAATTTTTGGTGTCGTGATAGCTTGATGATTTATCTTTCAATAGGCTTTGGAATTAGTCAATTTTGAGTTGTGTGGACAAAGTTATGACCAATTTACTCAAGACTATGCAGAATACATTGAAACTGGGAACTGAACTGGAACAGTAACTTTACGGAAAACCTGGTATTGATTGGGTAATTGAAAAATTGTATTTTTGGTGTGTGGATATATCAATGAGTTCTGTTTAAAATGCCTCTTGAATTGCCTTAATCCGAGTTCTGTGGAAAACGTTATGGTCATTTTGCTACGACTGCGCAGATTGATCAGAAATTGTGCACGTCTGTGTTCTACCCTACTTTTAGGGACCTTATTATATGAATCATGCTTTGTGTCCTAAATACGAGTTTTAGAGGACACAGTGAAGTTTTCATATTGGGGTTGTATATCTCATTTGGAGTTTGGGAGTGAAAGATATGGATTTTCTAAAGTAGACCATCAAATGGTTGAGTACGAAGGAAGAAATCAGTATCGAATGAATCAAATTGAGGTTATTTGAGCTTTTTATGATCCTCACAACACTCCTCATAGCATTAAACCATTTGCCACCCATCTCAGAGGCATTAACCATTCTATTATCCATTTCAGACGCATCACACTTTCCATTATCTATTTTAGAAATATCCGAAACCCATACTTCATTTATATCAATTAAAATCTTTTCATTATTACCTCAATCATTTTCATCTGGTCTATTTTGTTTCAATTTGTATTACTTCAAGTTCAATAACCCTAACAGATTTATTATTCAAATCATTTTGGTTTAACTTGTCTTATATCGAATTATTGGAACTGTAGGAGTCTTTTCAAATAAATCATTTATGTCAGTGAATATGATTTACTCGGTGAATATGGTTTACTAACTACGTTTACCTATAATTACATTTCTTTAACAGAATCGAGGCCTAGTCTATCGTTTCTATTGTGCATAAGTATTATCAAGTGAAATATCATTTTAAAGACTTCAGGTACGTCCATTGCCTGTATCTTTAGAAATCAGAGTGTATTTATCAACGTTATCATGTTTGGGTAAGTACATCAATGAATCAGTTTACACAGTGATTTATCAGTTAATTAGTGACCCCGTCAGTTATCATCTACAGGGCATTCGCCCTTCAGTTACCCGCGCGGCTTCAGGCCAGGTCCTCGATCGGCTTGGCAGGTGTACACCTATCCATAGATCGTAACAGTATCAAGGGGTTCACTATCAGATAATAACTAGCAATACAGTTTTACATTTATTTCATTCACTGTTTTAACTTAAAATGAATTGCAAAGCGGGCCCAATCAGTGTTCAATGATCATTTAACAATTCAGGAACGCATGTACTGAGCTTCGGCTCACAGTTCGAAATGTTTTTCATGTTTTGTTTTAGGCAAATGCTTAGAGTATTGCCCTCATGCCAGCAAATCAGCTGAAGAGAATAAGTGAAGCAGGGAAATCCAGATGGATCAGAAGTAATGCCGTATATGCATACTTTAATGTTGTATTTTGAATTCTTCTGTGGATGAAGATGTAGATTACATGGTGAATTATCTTCCTATGATTTTATAAACCTTACATTGGTTAACACTTGATTGTGAATGGATGATCATGTGTGAATGTGCATGGTTGAGATTATGCTTAACTGTGTTATATATAACACTCATGTTTCAAGCCTTGTCCTTTTGGATGGCGGTAATGCCCCTATCATTGGATTCATCATATTACAATTGAGTGTTTTATTAAGGATAATATGAACAGTGAAACATGTTTAATTTGGGGCGTTACATTTTTCAACAATTGTTCCCCCCTTTTAGGCACAATAAACAGGGCTTACCCACTTCCTATTAAAGATAGGGTTGATAATGCCGACCTTGAGCAATTTTAAAATTCCTTTCTTGACCACATCTTGCATATTAGGGTTCAACCTTATTTGGTGCTCAAATGAGGGTTTATGGTCATCTTCCATCAGAATTTGATGCATACACATAGAAGGGTGAATTCCTTTAAGATCATCAAGAGTATATCCTATGGGCTTATGATGTAACATGAGTATTCTTAGCAAAGAGTCAACTTGAAATGCCTTAAACTCGCATTCACAATCGCAAGATATTTAGAATTAGGGCCAAGAAACTCATACATCAAAGACGAAGGAAGAGGTTTTAGTTATACCTTGGGGGCACATTTCTCATCTGACAAGGGCGCTTCATCATGTACTAGCATTTCCTCCTTGGCAAAGGTTGGGTTGATTGGTGGAGAAGCTTCTAGGAATTGAGCACACCTTCCTACTTTTGGGTTTTCATCTTGAGTAGCACAATCACTTAATCAACAATGCTCAAGTGGATCATGAGAATCATGACTAGAAACGGTCATTTGTACCAATCTATCCACTACATCTATCTGATGACAATCACCGAAGATAGAAGTAAATTTAGAAGCTTTAATCAATTTAAAATCCACATGTTCATCTTCCACATCAAAAGACAGTTTGCCGTTTTTGACATTTATGCGGTACCCAACAGTGGCCAAGAATGGCCTCCCAAGAATAATAGGGGTGCACGTATCCTCTTCCATTTCAAGGATTACAAAATCTACGAGCAAATATAAATCTCCTAACTGAATTGGGACATCCTCTAAAATACCTATGGGGTACTTTACAGAAAGGTCCGCCAATTGTAATTAGCTGGTGTTGGGTGCCATTTCTCCTAAATTCAGCTTTTTGTAAAGAGAAAAGAGCATCAAACTTACATTGGACCCTAAATCACACAAGGCACGATTAACCTATGCCCGCAAGTGCATGGGTGGTGTAGGTTAGTAACGGCATCGTTCCCACGAAAACCAATTGTAATCTATTGAGTTTTGTCCTATTAAAGGCTAAGCAAGCAATTTCAATAGATAGTTTGAATGACACTATAACCTAATTGGAAAATTCATTCAATTAAAAACATCTAGGGATTTGTTTCACCTTGTGGAGATGCGGATTCATGAAATATATCGTGTACTTGATCTATAATGGGGGATTGAAAGGGGTGCAATCGCATTTAGAATTTAATCTTCTTTCAAAATAAATTGAATTGCCTAAACTAACCAGTCATTCTTTCAACTGTCCTTGTTTAGTCTAAGTTATAGATCTTTGATCGCTAAAGGGTCCTCTTAACAAGCGAGTCAAGTATTGCTAAGTCAAATCTTATCCTATCAATCAAATAGCAAGTTCACCTTTCAGTCCTCTACTTAACTATTTAGAATTAGCAAATAAATTAGGCCAAAATTCAATCACAACAATTTCACACACAAGATAGAATTCAACCAATCCCAATCAAGAACAAGCACAGCTAAATAAAGATGAAAGATTCCAATATTAATACTTGGCTAACAATCCCTAGATTAAGAAAACTACTCACACATGTTTAAATCAACAAAACTAAACAGAGTTTTGAGGAAAAAAAAAAAACTTAGTGCAATTGGAGATCCTTCAAGGGTTTCCCAACTTTCCAAGGGCTCTAAAACAATAAGCAATTTTCGAACACTCAAACTTAAAACTACTAAAAATCTAAATTGAACATCCAAAAAATGGAAAAGGAATGAAAACTAGAGAGAAGATGTTGAGCAAAAGGTTTATTAAAATAAATAATATGTGATAGAGTCCCCACCACCATTGACAAATAAGAAGGTCCAACAACTCGTTCAAGGTCCAATTGAAGCTCCAAAATACAAGCATTGATTCAAAATGTTCAAGAAGATCAAAGAGGTATACACGGCCTAGCAAACCAAAATTTGCCCGGTTTTGTCCATGTCATTACTTAAGCTAAATCATCGCTTAAGTCATGAATTTTTGCATTTTTGGAATCCTCAAGAAGTCTAAATTCAATTCCAAGCATTGATTTCAAATCATGTACACAAGAGGATGGGAGATCAAGGTGTTTTTCCAAACCGGCCAGATTTTGTTCCAATTTGCACGGTTTAATGTTTAAGCCTAGTTACCCTACTTAAACAGATTCTAACCTTGATTTCTTGGTTGGGGGGGGTTTATATAAATCCCAAAGTTACCCCCCCCCCATGGCTAAAAACCAAATCATGATCACTTTTGCTATGCTTAAATTTTGCCTAAAAACAGGCCTCTACACGACTTTAACCCGATTCAGCAAACCCGAATGCATCACTAAGCTTCAGCCGATTTTCTAAGCTTGCAAGTTGATTGGCACACCTTACAAGACATGGCACATGTCCCAAGGCTCTCTAGGATTGGCTGCCTCCTTGGGAAGTTCAACCAATAAGGGTGAGGAAGCAAATATCTTGTCTCTCTTCTCCTATTGGGTAGCCGTAAAGGGGGACTTGGTTTTCAGCTGTGCACATGGTTTCCAAGCTTCACTTCACCTTGTATTATGTCTAAGTATAAGCTTAAATGATGTATAATAAGCTTAGACATTCTTTTACTTCATGATTCGAATGCAATAGTTTAGTTAAGCATGATTGTATCTAGATTAGCACCAAACCGGATGTAATTAGTTCTTAATACCTTTCCTAGCTAGTAAGGAAAGGGGGACGTGTATTCTTGCTTGTGTGCTTGCTAGGTTGGCCATTTTTGCTGCATACTTAAAGCTTCACATGGCCATAACAAGAACACAACTCCATTTGAATGAAAGAAATCAGTTTGAGAGTTTATATTCTCTCTACTTAAACTCTTGCTTGCTTATCCTTATTTAGGCCAATTAAGATGGTGTCCAAGTGAGTCTTAACCTTAATTAAGTGGTGATTCTGTATCCTAATCAAGATTAAGGGCCGTAGACTTAAGATTGGTGGTGTTTCTATATCCATTCTTTGAGCTTAGTTTATCCTATCCTAGCTTGAGTTATTCGGATTCTAAGTGAGGTTATTAGCTTGATTATTGAGTTAATCTCTTTCACTTAGCAATTCCTTCATATCCCCTTATTCTTCCACTTCTTTTACTCTCATTTACATCCATTCCCACCACCTAGTATTCACCAAAAGGTCTAGCAACCATCCTTACATCAAAACACTTCAAACCGTGCAAAGCTAGACATTTCATGCTACGACCGGCAGCATGTTGACACAGCTTACCCGTGCACATATGCACGACCGTGCCACCCCTTGTCCGAGTTATACCCTTGAGTTTTGGTTGTCCTTTGATGTGTGTTAGCTTGGGTAGCTTCTTCCCTTAAAGCATACATCATATTTGGTATTAGAGCAAAGGTTTCTCCTTGGCCTTACATACCCATCCACTTCCTTACACCATTCACTCCCCTCCTTCTCTACAAACTCGGTTTTCTCCTTTGTTCGAACAACCTTATTCAAGCATGTCTTCAATTGGCATGTGTTTGGAGGAAAGGTTTGAAGCTTTGATGAAGCAAAACAAGTTCTTGGCTAGTAAAATCCGAGAAGACTCTCATAGAAACCAAGAAGCTCAAGCACAAAATGACTACTTACGAAAGCAATTGGGTTCATTCTTGAAGCAAAAGAAAAAGTTGAATGAAGACACTCTTCAATCAGAACCAAGAGCACGTGAGCAAGTCTATAGTCATGATGTAGATTCATTAAGTGAAGAGGAAGTACCTAGAATGGTTAGAGGAGAGCCACGGATTCAAGCCAATACCAATGATTTCAGAGTTGAAGTTCCTGAATTTAAAGGTAAGCTTGATCCTGAAGAGTTTATTGATTAGTTACATACTGTTGAAAGAGTCTTTGAGTACAAAGATATACCTGATGATAAGAAGGTCAAATTAGTGGCTTTAAGACTCAGAAAGTATGCATCTTTATGGTGGAAAAACTTAAATGCTAAGAGGCTTAGAGAAAGAAAGTTTAGAATCCAAACTTGGGAAAAGATGAAGACTAAGCTTAAGGCACATTTTCTCCCACCTACTTATGTTCAAGATTGTTATTCTCAATTTCATAATCTCACTCAACGTAGCATGAATGTTGAAGAATACACACGTGAGTTTGAGAAATTAATGATTAAATGTGACATTTTAAGAACCTGAAGAGCAAACCATAATTAGATATTTGGGTGGTCTTGATCCTAGGTACTCTAATGTGGTGGAATTGCAAGCCTATGCTTCTTTTGATGATGTTTGTGTATTAGCTCACAAAGCAGAACAACAAAAGAAGGCTAAATAGCCCCAAAAACCTCGAACTATAAAGCCTTTCATTCGGAACCAACCTTTTAATAAGGGGAGTTCCAACCCACCTCCTAAGCCACAAAATCCCTTTCCCTCTAATCCACAAAGAACCATGCACCTCAAAAAGCTCCAGCACCCCCATTTTGACCTAACCTTAACCCAATGAGCAACAGAAGATGTTTCAAATGTCAAGGCCTTAGTCATATTGCTTCGGAGTGTCCAAACCAAAAAGTTATTACTCTAGCTGAATGGACAGTCGTGAAAGAAGACTTTGAAGAGGAAGAAAATGAGGTTAAAAGTGAGCTAGAACTTGAAGAAACTCAAGAAGATGTTGTTGAAGAAGCAGATGAAGCTGAACTCTTAGTCCTAAGGAGAGTTCTCAGCAACCAAAAAGGAGTTAAAGATGAGCAAAGAGAAAACATATTCCATACCCGGTGTACTACTCAAGGTAAGATATTCTCTTTGGTCATTGATGGTGGAAGTTGTGCTAATGTAGTTTCTCTAATTATGATTGAGAAACTAGGGCTGCAAACAATGACTCATCCACATCCTTACAACATCCAGTGGCTAAATCAAAGCAAGGGAATTCAGGTGAACTCTCGTTGTTTGGTTTCATTTTCCATTGGAAAGAATTATAAAGATGAGTTATGGTGTGATGTTATTCCTATGGATGCATGTCATATGCTTTTAGGGAGACCATGGTTGCATGACCGTAAAGTTATGCATAATGGCTACCTGAACACTTACTCATTTACCAAGGATGGCAAGACAATCACCTTATCCCCTTTACCCCCATCCAAACTCCACGAAATGCCCCCACAAAATAAGCCCAAACATAGTGATTGTTTACTAGCTGTGAGTGAGTCAGTTTTAAAGGCTTTGCAACATGAGTTTAAGGCCTTCAGAGAGTGGATTCTAAGCATCCAAGAAGAAACTGAAACTTTGATGCCCACTCATCCCATTGCCAAAGCACTCATTGAAAATTTATGTCATTTATTTCCTGCGGAGATCCCCACGGGTTTACCTCCAAAGAGAGATATTCAACACCACATTGATCTTATTCCTAGTTCCATCCTACCCAACAAGCCTACATATAGGATGAATCCAAAGGACACTAATGAAATTCAAAGACAAGTTGCAGAATTGCAGGAAAAGGGCTTAATTCGAGAGTCTTTGAGTCCATGTGTCGTTCCAGCTCTTTTAGAGCCAAAGAAAGATGGTGGAATGAGAATGTGTGTTGATAGCAGGGCCATTAACAAGATTACTATAAGTACAGGTATCCCATACCAAGACTTGAAGATATGCTAGATGAGTTGCATGGCTCTAAAGTATTTTCAAAGATTGATGTTCGAAGTGGTTACTACCAAATCAGCATCAGAGAAGGTGATGAATGGAAGACAACTTTCAAGACAAAAGGTGGACTCTATGAATGGTTGGTAATGCCTTTTGGTCTTTCTAATGCACCTAGCACTTTCATGAGGTTAATGAACCCAGTGTTTAGACCTTACATTGGCAAGTTTGTGGTAGTCTACTTTGATGATATTTTGGTGTATTCTAAGAATGAGCGTGAACATCAAGATCACTTAACTCAAGTTATGCTTGTCTTAGAACGTGAGAAGTTGTTTGGTAACCTTAAGAAGTGTGCTTTCTTCACCCCTAAAGTTACATTTCTTGGTTACAATGTGACTGAAGATGGTATAGACGTAGATGAAGCTAAGGTAGAAGCCATTCGTTCTTGGCCTATACCTAAGATTATTCATTATGTTAGAGCTTTCCATGGTTTAGCTTCTTTCTACAGGAGATTTACTCGAGGTTTCAGCACTATCATGGCTCCTTTGATTGAAGTTAGCAAAGGTACATCATTTATATGGAATCCTAAAGCCCAATCGGCCTTCGAAGAGATCAAGACTAAACTTACTCAAGCACTTGTTTTATCATTGTCATGCTTTAGTAAAGTCTTTGAAGTTGAATGCAATGCCTCTGGTGTAGGTATTGTTGGAGTTCTTACTCAAGAAGGTAAACCCCTAGCCTTCTTTAGTGAGAATTTGTGTGATTTTAGAAGAAAGTAATCCACTTATGATAAAGAGTTTTATGCTATTGTGAGATTTTTATAGCATTGGAATCATTATCTTATTACAAGTGAGTTTATCTTACATTCAAACCATGAAGCATTGAAGTACATACCAGGCCAGCATAAGTTAAACTCCAGGCATGCCAAGTGGGTTGAGTTTATGCAATCATATCATTTCACTATCAAGCACAAGTCAGGTAAACTCAATCAAGGTGCAGATGCTCTATCCAAGAGGTATCTCTTATTATTTCAGTTAAATGCTTGTGTGCTTCGTTTCGAGCATCTACAGGTCTTATATGACAATGATGAAGACTTTGGGGCATTATATTCTGCTTGCTCTAAACACCCCAAAGGAGATTCTCATATCTAGGAAGGCTTTCTATTCAAAGGAACTCAGCTATGTGTTCCAAGGTGTAGTACAAGAGAGTTGCTAATCAGAGAAGTTCATGGAGGATCTATAGCTGGACATTATGGAGAGAACAAGATTGTTATCATGCTAAGGGAGCATTACTATTGGCCAGCTATGCAATGTGATGTACAGGATATCCTAAAGAGGTGTGGAACGTGTCAAGTTACAAAGATTCATTCATTACCTCAAGGTTTATACACGCCATTACCTATTCCCATTTCTCCATGGGTTTATGTAAGTATGGACTTCATTCTTGGACTTCCTAAAACCCAAAGAAACAAGGATTCTATCTTTGTTGTGGTTGATAGGTTTTCTAAGATGTCTCATTTCATTCCATGCAACAAGACTAATGATGCTACACATATTGCTGGGTTGTATTTCAAATAAGTGACAAGGCTATATGGTATTCCTAGGTTTATTATTTCTGATAGGGATACCAAGTTTTTGAGTCATTTTTAGATTACTTTGTGGAAGAAGTTAGATACTAAGTTGAAATATAATACTACTTGTCATCCTCAAACTGATGGGAAAATGAGGTTACTAATCGAACCTTAGGAACTCTCCTAAGAGCTTTGATTAAGCCTCATGCCAAAGCATGGGATTTGCTTTTAGCCCATGCAGAGTTTGCTTACAACGGGACACCAAGCAAGGCTACTAGTCTTTTTCCATTCAAGGTGGTCTATGGAATTGATCCCCTTAGTCCACTTGATCTTATCCCACGGTCTTTTGATCAGAAGCCACATCCAGATGCAGTAGCAAGGGTAGAACAAATCAAGAAGGTTCATGAGTTGGTAAGGAGCAAGATTGAGAAGACTAATGAAGCATATCAAGCCCACGCCAACAAGAACAAGAAGTAAGTGGTATTTCAACTTGGAGATCTTGTGTGGATTCATCCTAGGAAAGAGAGGTTTCCATCCAAGAGGAAGAGCAAGCTAATGCCACGAACTGATGGTCCATTTAAGGTACTTGAACGTATTAATGACAATGCTTACAAAGTTGATTTGCCAGGTGACTATGGAGTTTCAGCCACATTCAATGTAGCCAATTTGCAAGCTTACCATGACGATGATTACCTTGCTAATTTGAGGATCAAATCTTCTCAACAAGGGGAGGATGATGGAGTCCCCACCACAATTGATAAAAGAAGAAGGTCCAACAACTCGTTCAAGGTCCAATTCAAGCTCCAAAATACAAGCATTGATTCAAAATGTTCAAGAAGATCAAAGAGGTATACACGGCCTAACAAACCAAAATTTGCCCGGTTTTGTCCATGTCATTACTTAAGCTAAATCAGGGCTTAAGTCATGATTTTTTGCATTTTTGGAATCCTCAAGAAGTATACATTCAAGTCCATGCATTGATTTCAAATCATGCTCACAAGAGGATGGGAGATCAAGGTGTTTTTCCAAACCGGCCATATTGGGTTCCAATTTGCACGGTTTAATGTTTAAACCTAGTTACCCTACTTAAACACATTCTAACCTTGATTTCTTGGTTGGGGGGGGGGGGGTTATATACATCCCAAAGTTTCCCCCCTTGCTAAAAACCAAATCATGATCACTTTTGCTATGCTTAAAATTTACCTAAAAACCGGCCTCCAGACGGCTTAAAGCCGGTTCAGCAAACCCGAATGCATCACTAAGCTTCAGCCGAATTTCTAAGCTTGCAAGTTGATTGGTACACCTTTCAAGACATGGCACACATCCCAAGGCTCTCTAGGATTGGCTGCCTCCTTGGGAAGTTCAACCAATAAGGGTGAGGAAGCAAATATCTTGTCTCTCTTCTCCTATTGGGTAGCCGTAAAGGGGGACTTGGTTTTCAGCTGTGCACATGGTTTCCAAGCTTCACTTCACCTTGTATTATGTCTAAGTATAAGCTTAAATGATGTATAATAAGCTTAGACATTCTTTTACTTCATGATTCGAATGCAATAGTTTAGTTAAGCATGATTGTATCTAGATTAGCACCAAACCGGATGTAATTAGTTCTTAATACCTTTCCTAGCTAGTAAGGAAAGGGGGACGTGTATTCTTGCTTGTGTGCTTGCTAGGTTGGCCATTTTTGCTGCATACTTAAAGCTTCACATGGCCATAACAAGAACACAACTCCATTTGAATGAAAGAAATCAGTTTGAGAGTTTATATTCTCTCTACTTAAACTCTTGCTTGCTTATCCTTATTTAGGCCAATTAAGATGGTGTCCAAGTGAGTCTTAACCTTAATTAAGTGGTGATTCTGTATCCTAATCAAGATTAAGGGCCGTAGACTTAAGATTGGTGGTGTTTCTATATCCATTCTTTGAGCTTAGTTTATCCTATCCTAGCTTGAGTTATTCGGATTCTAAGTGAGGTTATTAGCTTGATTATTGAGTTAATCTCTTTCACTTAGCAATTCCTTCATATCCCCTTATTCTTCCACTTCTTTTACTCTCATTTACATCCATTCCCACCACCTAGTATTCACCAAAAGGTCTAGCAACCATCCTTACATCAAAACACTTCAAACCGTGCAAAGCTAGACATTTCATGCTACGACCGGCAGCATGTTGACACAGCTTACCCGTGCACATATGCACGACCGTGCCACCCCTTGTCCGAGTTATACCCTTGAGTTTTGGTTGTCCTTTGATGTGTGTTAGCTTGGGTAGCTTCTTCCCTTAAAGCATACATCATATTTGGTATTAGAGCAAAGGTTTCTCCTTGGCCTTACATACCCATCCACTTCCTTACACCATTCACTCCCCTCCTTCTCTACAAACTCGGTTTTCTCCTTTGTTCGAACAACCTTATTCAAGCATGTCTTCAATTGGCATGTGTTTGGAGGAAAGGTTTGAAGCTTTGATGAAGCAAAACAAGTTCTTGGCTAGTAAAATCCGAGAAGACTCTCATAGAAACCAAGAAGCTCAAGCACAAAATGACTACTTACGAAAGCAATTGGGTTCATTCTTGAAGCAAAAGAAAAAGTTGAATGAAGACACTCTTCAATCAGAACCAAGAGCACGTGAGCAAGTCTATAGTCATGATGTAGATTCATTAAGTGAAGAGGAAGTACCTAGAATGGTTAGAGGAGAGCCACGGATTCAAGCCAATACCAATGATTTCAGAGTTGAAGTTCCTGAATTTAAAGGTAAGCTTGATCCTGAAGAGTTTATTGATTAGTTACATACTGTTGAAAGAGTCTTTGAGTACAAAGATATACCTGATGATAAGAAGGTCAAATTAGTGGCTTTAAGACTCAGAAAGTATGCATCTTTATGGTGGAAAAACTTAAATGCTAAGAGGCTTAGAGAAAGAAAGTTTAGAATCCAAACTTGGGAAAAGATGAAGACTAAGCTTAAGGCACATTTTCTCCCACCTACTTATGTTCAAGATTGTTATTCTCAATTTCATAATCTCACTCAACGTAGCATGAATGTTGAAGAATACACACGTGAGTTTGAGAAATTAATGATTAAATGTGACATTTTAAGAACCTGAAGAGCAAACCATAATTAGATATTTGGGTGGTCTTGATCCTAGGTACTCTAATGTGGTGGAATTGCAAGCCTATGCTTCTTTTGATGATGTTTGTGTATTAGCTCACAAAGCAGAACAACAAAAGAAGGCTAAATAGCCCCAAAAACCTCGAACTATAAAGCCTTTCATTCGGAACCAACCTTTTAATAAGGGGAGTTCCAACCCACCTCCTAAGCCACAAAATCCCTTTCCCTCTAATCCACAAAGAACCATGCACCTCAAAAAGCTCCAGCACCCCCATTTTGACCTAACCTTAACCCAATGAGCAACAGAAGATGTTTCAAATGTCAAGGCCTTAGTCATATTGCTTCGGAGTGTCCAAACCAAAAAGTTATTACTCTAGCTGAATGGACAGTCGTGAAAGAAGACTTTGAAGAGGAAGAAAATGAGGTTAAAAGTGAGCTAGAACTTGAAGAAACTCAAGAAGATGTTGTTGAAGAAGCAGATGAAGCTGAACTCTTAGTCCTAAGGAGAGTTCTCAGCAACCAAAAAGGAGTTAAAGATGAGCAAAGAGAAAACATATTCCATACCCGGTGTACTACTCAAGGTAAGATATTCTCTTTGGTCATTGATGGTGGAAGTTGTGCTAATGTAGTTTCTCTAATTATGATTGAGAAACTAGGGCTGCAAACAATGACTCATCCACATCCTTACAACATCCAGTGGCTAAATCAAAGCAAGGGAATTCAGGTGAACTCTCGTTGTTTGGTTTCATTTTCCATTGGAAAGAATTATAAAGATGAGTTATGGTGTGATGTTATTCCTATGGATGCATGTCATATGCTTTTAGGGAGACCATGGTTGCATGACCGTAAAGTTATGCATAATGGCTACCTGAACACTTACTCATTTACCAAGGATGGCAAGACAATCACCTTATCCCCTTTACCCCCATCCAAACTCCACGAAATGCCCCCACAAAATAAGCCCAAACATAGTGATTGTTTACTAGCTGTGAGTGAGTCAGTTTTAAAGGCTTTGCAACATGAGTTTAAGGCCTTCAGAGAGTGGATTCTAAGCATCCAAGAAGAAACTGAAACTTTGATGCCCACTCATCCCATTGCCAAAGCACTCATTGAAAATTTATGTCATTTATTTCCTGCGGAGATCCCCACGGGTTTACCTCCAAAGAGAGATATTCAACACCACATTGATCTTATTCCTAGTTCCATCCTACCCAACAAGCCTACATATAGGATGAATCCAAAGGACACTAATGAAATTCAAAGACAAGTTGCAGAATTGCAGGAAAAGGGCTTAATTCGAGAGTCTTTGAGTCCATGTGTCGTTCCAGCTCTTTTAGAGCCAAAGAAAGATGGTGGAATGAGAATGTGTGTTGATAGCAGGGCCATTAACAAGATTACTATAAGTACAGGTATCCCATACCAAGACTTGAAGATATGCTAGATGAGTTGCATGGCTCTAAAGTATTTTCAAAGATTGATGTTCGAAGTGGTTACTACCAAATCAGCATCAGAGAAGGTGATGAATGGAAGACAACTTTCAAGACAAAAGGTGGACTCTATGAATGGTTGGTAATGCCTTTTGGTCTTTCTAATGCACCTAGCACTTTCATGAGGTTAATGAACCCAGTGTTTAGACCTTACATTGGCAAGTTTGTGGTAGTCTACTTTGATGATATTTTGGTGTATTCTAAGAATGAGCGTGAACATCAAGATCACTTAACTCAAGTTATGCTTGTCTTAGAACGTGAGAAGTTGTTTGGTAACCTTAAGAAGTGTGCTTTCTTCACCCCTAAAGTTACATTTCTTGGTTACAATGTGACTGAAGATGGTATAGACGTAGATGAAGCTAAGGTAGAAGCCATTCGTTCTTGGCCTATACCTAAGATTATTCATTATGTTAGAGCTTTCCATGGTTTAGCTTCTTTCTACAGGAGATTTACTCGAGGTTTCAGCACTATCATGGCTCCTTTGATTGAAGTTAGCAAAGGTACATCATTTATATGGAATCCTAAAGCCCAATCGGCCTTCGAAGAGATCAAGACTAAACTTACTCAAGCACTTGTTTTATCATTGTCATGCTTTAGTAAAGTCTTTGAAGTTGAATGCAATGCCTCTGGTGTAGGTATTGTTGGAGTTCTTACTCAAGAAGGTAAACCCCTAGCCTTCTTTAGTGAGAATTTGTGTGATTTTAGAAGAAAGTAATCCACTTATGATAAAGAGTTTTATGCTATTGTGAGATTTTTATAGCATTGGAATCATTATCTTATTACAAGTGAGTTTATCTTACATTCAAACCATGAAGCATTGAAGTACATACCAGGCCAGCATAAGTTAAACTCCAGGCATGCCAAGTGGGTTGAGTTTATGCAATCATATCATTTCACTATCAAGCACAAGTCAGGTAAACTCAATCAAGGTGCAGATGCTCTATCCAAGAGGTATCTCTTATTATTTCAGTTAAATGCTTGTGTGCTTCGTTTCGAGCATCTACAGGTCTTATATGACAATGATGAAGACTTTGGGGCATTATATTCTGCTTGCTCTAAACACCCCAAAGGAGATTCTCATATCTAGGAAGGCTTTCTATTCAAAGGAACTCAGCTATGTGTTCCAAGGTGTAGTACAAGAGAGTTGCTAATCAGAGAAGTTCATGGAGGATCTATAGCTGGACATTATGGAGAGAACAAGATTGTTATCATGCTAAGGGAGCATTACTATTGGCCAGCTATGCAATGTGATGTACAGGATATCCTAAAGAGGTGTGGAACGTGTCAAGTTACAAAGATTCATTCATTACCTCAAGGTTTATACACGCCATTACCTATTCCCATTTCTCCATGGGTTTATGTAAGTATGGACTTCATTCTTGGACTTCCTAAAACCCAAAGAAACAAGGATTCTATCTTTGTTGTGGTTGATAGGTTTTCTAAGATGTCTCATTTCATTCCATGCAACAAGACTAATGATGCTACACATATTGCTGGGTTGTATTTCAAATAAGTGACAAGGCTATATGGTATTCCTAGGTTTATTATTTCTGATAGGGATACCAAGTTTTTGAGTCATTTTTAGATTACTTTGTGGAAGAAGTTAGATACTAAGTTGAAATATAATACTACTTGTCATCCTCAAACTGATGGGAAAATGAGGTTACTAATCGAACCTTAGGAACTCTCCTAAGAGCTTTGATTAAGCCTCATGCCAAAGCATGGGATTTGCTTTTAGCCCATGCAGAGTTTGCTTACAACGGGACACCAAGCAAGGCTACTAGTCTTTTTCCATTCAAGGTGGTCTATGGAATTGATCCCCTTAGTCCACTTGATCTTATCCCACGGTCTTTTGATCAGAAGCCACATCCAGATGCAGTAGCAAGGGTAGAACAAATCAAGAAGGTTCATGAGTTGGTAAGGAGCAAGATTGAGAAGACTAATGAAGCATATCAAGCCCACGCCAACAAGAACAAGAAGTAAGTGGTATTTCAACTTGGAGATCTTGTGTGGATTCATCCTAGGAAAGAGAGGTTTCCATCCAAGAGGAAGAGCAAGCTAATGCCACGAACTGATGGTCCATTTAAGGTACTTGAACGTATTAATGACAATGCTTACAAAGTTGATTTGCCAGGTGACTATGGAGTTTCAGCCACATTCAATGTAGCCAATTTGCAAGCTTACCATGACGATGATTACCTTGCTAATTTGAGGATCAAATCTTCTCAACAAGGGGAGGATGATGGAGTCCCCACCACAATTGATAAAAGAAGAAGGTCCAACAACTCGTTCAAGGTCCAATTCAAGCTCCAAAATACAAGCATTGATTCAAAATGTTCAAGAAGATCAAAGAGGTATACACGGCCTAACAAACCAAAATTTGCCCGGTTTTGTCCATGTCATTACTTAAGCTAAATCAGGGCTTAAGTCATGATTTTTTGCATTTTTGGAATCCTCAAGAAGTATACATTCAAGTCCATGCATTGATTTCAAATCATGCTCACAAGAGGATGGGAGATCAAGGTGTTTTTCCAAACCGGCCATATTGGGTTCCAATTTGCACGGTTTAATGTTTAAACCTAGTTACCCTACTTAAACACATTCTAACCTTGATTTCTTGGTTGGGGGGGGGGGGGTTATATACATCCCAAAGTTTCCCCCCTTGCTAAAAACCAAATCATGATCACTTTTGCTATGCTTAAAATTTACCTAAAAACCGGCCTCCAGACGGCTTAAAGCCGGTTCAGCAAACCCGAATGCATCACTAAGCTTCAGCCGAATTTCTAAGCTTGCAAGTTGATTGGTACACCTTTCAAGACATGGCACACATCCCAAGGCTCTCTAGGATTGGCTGCCTCCTTGGGAAGTTCAACCAATAAGGGTGAGGAAGCAAATATCTTGTCTCTCTTCTCCTATTGGGTAGCCGTAAAGGGGGAATTGGTTTTCGGCTATGCACATGGTTTCCAAGCTTCACTTCACCTTGTATTATGTCTAAGTATAAGCTTAAATAATTTATAATAAGCTTAGACATTATTTTACTTCATGATTTGAATGTAATAGTTTAGTTAAGCATGATTTTATCTAGATTAGCACTAAACCGGATGTAATTAGTTCTTAATACCTTTCCTAGCTATTAAGGAAAGGGGGACGTGTATGCTTGCTAGTGTGTTTGCTAGCTTGGCCATTTTTGCTGCATACTTAAAGCTTCACACGGCCATAACAAGTACACAACTCCATTTGAATGAAAGAAATCAGTTGAGAGTTTATATTCTCTCTACTTAAACTCTTGCTTGCTTATCCTTAATTAGGCCAATTAAGGTTGTGTCCAAGTGAGTCTTAACCTTGATTAAGTGGTGATTCTGTATCCTAATCAAGATTAAGGGCCCTAGACTCAAGATTGGTGGTGTTTCTGTATCCATTCTTTGAGTTTAGTCTATCCTATACTAGCTTGAGCTATTCGGATTCTAAGTGAGGCTATTAGCTTGATTATTGAGTTAATCTCTTTCACTTAGCAATTCCTTCATATCCCCTTATTCTTCCACTTCTTTCACTCTGATTTACATCCATTCCCATGACCTAGTATTCAACAAAAGGTCTAGCAACCATCCCCACTTCAAAACACTTCCAACCGTGCAAAGCTAGACATTTCAAGCTATGGCCGGCAGCAAGTTGGCACGACCTACCCGTCCAAATAGGCACGACCGTGCCACCCCTTGTCTGAGTTATACCCTTGAGTTTTGGTTGTCCTTTGATGTGTGTTAGCTTGGGTAGTTTCTTCCCTTGAGACATAGATCATGCTAACCCACTTTTGTTTTACTTCTTCTGTTTTACTTCCGTTGATACCTTTCCTTGAGACAAACGTCATGCTAACCCTTTGATTCTGACTTGTTCTGTTTTACTTCTTCTTTCTTTGTTTTGTTTTGCGGTAATAGGACTTTATATAGTTTGAATCGACAATTATCATATTTTTAATGTCGAATCTCCCGTATCAAAAACTTAATTGCATCAAATAGTGACTGTATAGGCACCTTCTAGGAAGGATACCATACGTACACATTCTTCATGTGCATGTTAGTGAGTGGGTAATTTTATTTTGTTCGAAATTTGGGTTGCACTCAGCTTTTATCATGAGCTGCCTACGTACCTCTTTGATTGAGAATCAAACCAACTGTAACTCTTTAATTTTATTTGATTTAATTTATGTTTTATTTTGGTTAAGTTATAAACCAATTGATATGATTTTAATTAGTTATGTTAGCCTAAAAAAAAGACCACAATTTTGATTTAATTTTGATATTTGATTTTTTTTAGGTCATTACTAAGTTGCATTTTTAGCTATTTCATGAATTTTATTTACCGACTTAAGTCTTTATTGGGGTCGGTTCATTAATTTTGTTTAATTTGCGATTGTACCCGAAATGTATTTAAGGGTTTCCTATGTGCTCGTAGAAGCGGGATCAAATCCACATAGTTCTTGGTCCAAAAATTATTTTTTTTAGGGCCTGGACCGTGGGGGGAATTTACTGAGCTTGATTGTATATTTGGCTCGAGTCTGGTCTATTTTTCCATGCTTATGATTTAAGAAAGATTCGTCTTTTTGAAAAGCTTTTTTTTTGTTTTGGTTACGTAACATGTAACCAAATGTCACAGAACTGTAATTTTGGCCTTCTGTGAAAGAGGGGAGAATAAATAAGGCTTTTTTTAGGGGGGTCCATTTTGTAGAGTTGGAAATTTGATGAGGTTGGTTTTTGTATTGGGAGGCTTGACTTTTCGGTGTTTGAGCGGGTAAGGTCCAATTGATTTTCCCATCCTTTTCGCCATTCTAGGCAGCACTCACTTTTTGAAAATAAAAACAATGTTGGCCCATGACAGCTTTTGGTAATATTAAATTGACAATGGATCCCAAGAAAAACATTAATCAATTAACTTTGCAAACTCTAGCATTCCCCTTTTTTTGTAACCTTGACTGAGACCTTCAAGTGAATGTTACAGTGCTTCTTATTGTGTTTCCTTTATTTTTTTTTTTCTTCATTTTGCTTCACACCTAGTGACTATGAGTAGGGGTGCTCAAAGTCGGTTAACCGGATTTTCAGTTAATCAAAAATCGAATAATCGTTTTTTCGGTTCAGAAAAAATGCAAATCGTGAACCGAACCGAAATTACCGATTAACCGGAAATCGGTTAACCGAAAAAATCGGTTCAACAAAAAGTCGAACCGTAAACCGAACCGAAATATCCGGTTAACCAAAATCTCAGTTCAGTTTACGGTTAACCGAGCCCCATACACCTAAATTTACATTTTTTTTATGGTTTAGAAATTTAATTACTATTTAGTATTTACTATTTATTTGCTACCATTAAAAAAAAAATCAGTTCGGATCGGCTAACTGCAGTTAACCGAAAAATCTTCCCCCTGAACCGAAACCAAACTGTGAACCGGAGAAAAAAATCGGTTCTGTTAACCAAACCGAAAATTTCATAAAATTCGATCCGTTTTTCTAGTTTCTCTGTTCGGTTTTCGGTTTCGGTTTTTTTAGCTCACCCCTAACTATGAGGGTGGGGACCGTACTTTCCCCTTTGTTTTTTTTTTTGTTGCTCTCTGCATCCAGCATCACCAATTCAATCACAATAAAGACAAAACTTGTTTTTTTATTTCCAAGAAAAAAAAAATTTCCCCCACCCCTTTGAATAAAATAACTACTAAAATGGGGTCAGTAGGAAGCGCATATCTAGCTTCTTCTTCGATCAATGACCCATATCATATGACACGTGAACTTTACTCCTTTTTTCTTTTCCGAAGACTATAAAATAAACATATGTTCGCCCCATGTTTTCAGAGTTTGTTCCTTTCACGAATTTGGAACTCCTTTGTTCTCTGAAGTAAATGCCAATAAGACTCATAAACCAACCTAACTATGATTGAAATTATAAATTCATGATGTTCTCACATCAACTAGAGACTTTAAATTGAGCTCCCCTTCTCCGGCATAACATATATTTTCTTCGAAGGTTTGACATTTGTAACCTTGTTTGAACTTCTACTAGAACTTGATTATGAATAAACCCGATTTGTTTTGGATCCACCAAGACTAAAAAGTTTTTTTACACCACATTACGGCTGAACTTCGAATTTTGATGATGACTAAATAAACGGAGATTCTTAGGAATCGTGATTTCCCTTTCATAGGTCCCTAAAGACCCGAGATCCCTACAGATCCCAATTTGTTATAGGTCTCTAAAGACCCAGGATTCCTAGGAATCCCATGAACACTTTAAATCCCTAGGGATCCAAATTACATTCTCGTCTATAATATACTGAATTGCAGATCATGAAGGTTTGGGATTTTATTTTTTTTGGGTCTGTGGAGTCGTCGAACCTCCAAGGATCCTGGCTTTCTTCATCTTCGGGAAGTCACCCATGGGAGGATTGAACTTGAAAGAAGGGTTAAAAATTTAAAAAAAAAAGGAACAGAAATTATCTAATTTTTTCTCTTACTTGCAAAAGACAAGGAGGAAACAAAAACAAAAGGACTTGAATTTGTTGGAAGAGATACTCAGACAAACTTCTAAAGATGTTAATGTTTATGCTTTTATCTGCTTGATGCTCACAAATGGCACAGAACAGAACTCGTCCTTAGTGTTATAAATTGCCCCAATGTTTTTTTCTTCTAATATGCTCTGTATCTCTCAGTGTCACCTTTTTTCTTCTCTTTTCTGTTTTTTTTCCTGCAGTTCTTCTTTTATATTGCTACGTGAAGCAGTTATCTTCCCTATTTTTTGCTCTTCTAATAACTCCATGAACCATAAATTATAGGGAAGTGTGAAAGTAGATAACTGCAAAAAGCAACCCCTAATACATCAACCGTCCTTTTCCCCTTTTCTTTCTTGTTCTTTAATAATAATATATTTTTTTCACCTTCATAGTCACATCATGGCACACATATTTACTTAATATATAGGACATGTATTTGTTTGTTTGGTTTTGGATTCTTAGGTCACATGAGCTAAGGCCCCTTTTGAGCTTCCTTTTTTTAAAAAAAATATATGACTAACGTATATAAATTAACCAAAGGACTTGAAAGGGTCCTGCGTGCACACTTTTCATGTACATCCCTTGAACTTTAAAGCTTGTTGTTAGTAATCCTATTAAGGATTAATTAACTCAACATTATAATGTAAGAACGAAAATTAGCATGTTCTCATTCATTTTTTCTTTTACACTCACTTTGTAGGGGAATATTTAAAATCGAGCACATGTCTAAGATAAGGCATTGAAGACATTTTTTTATTAATTATGAAATTCCTCCTTCAATAGAAGAGTTTTATTTCTTTGTTGTGTGTCCTCCCTTTGCTGCAAAACTAGCTTTGTTTAGATATGAACACGATCAACATCAGCCACACGATCAAGGAAAACGAACAGGCTTGTAGTTATGGCCTCACCACAGACCATGGCCTTCACCACGGATAGTCCGTGGTGAGCTTTATGTCGGTAATCTTCTGTTCTTTCTTCCTTCCATGGGCAAGGTAGCTTGGGAGTGCTCGTGGGGAGTCAATTATACAAAATTATTGTCAACTTTAGGGTGAAATAGTCCAACACCCTGCAAAACACATACAAGAACCATACCCGAGCATAAAACTTAAAAAAGAAGTATAAACATAACATAGCACATAATTCTCCATAAAATGGCACAAAATGACTCAAATAGTGTGCCCTTTTGGGACTTATCAACGATCTATTGACACATTCACTATCAGACTAACGAGTAGAAAAACTGTCGGGATCCTTAAGCTTAGTAGGGAGCCTATTTTGAATTGCGACACTACATTCTCTGGTCAACGCTACTGTTTCATGCTTTTCTAGCTTTTCTTTATCAGACAAAATCTCTTTCAAAAATTTAGCATAAGAAGGCATTTGTGACAAAGCATCAATGAGTGGAATGTTAAAATATAGTTTCTTAAGGACTTCTAAAAACTTCCCAAACTTTTTATCAAGTTTAGCCTTCGCCATTCTTTGGGGGAATGGTAAAGGTGGTACATAGGTTCTTGGGGTGATTTCCTGGGATCATTAGGAAGCTTATCAGAATTATCAGCATCATCACCTATGACATCATTAGAAGAAGTACACCTCCTTCTTAACAACCTCATCATTTCTATCATTTGAATGATCATTTTGGCCAAGCCCCTTAGGTCCCTTAAGTTGTTTGCCCCCTCTTGAAATCATTGCATTACATTGTTCCCTAGGGCTGAGTTCGTTCTTACTAGAAAATCTACCTAAGGGTGTAGATGAAGATGTAGCTTGTTGAACAATTTAATCTTCTAACATCTTATTATGAGTAGTAAGCACATCAACCTTATAGGTTAATTGCTTAATATACTCATCTTTCTTTTAGTGTGCTAACAGCATATTACCCATCATGGTTTCTAAGTTGGATTTTTGAGGTGCTTGCGGAGGGTAAGGCGGTCTTTCAAATCCAAGTGGTGGTTAAAATTCATTTGAGGCTTAGTAGGGACATTAGACCTATAGGAGAAATTGGGTTATTCCTCCAACCAGGATTATAGGTGTTAAAGAATGGGTCATTGGTCGGTCTAGGATTAAAATTGTTGACATAGTTAACTAGTTCACTAATGTCTTGAGCAAATGGGCTCCCAACTTGACAATTCACAGCTAAATGATCAACTGACCCATAAATTTCACATGATGGTGAAGGGGTATTTCAACTAATAGAATTAACATTCAGTCGTTCTAACTTTTGAGACATGGCCTTTATTTTAGTGGAAAGCATAGAGATAGCATCAAGCTCGAATTTACATCCAACCCTCTTGGGTTGGCCTCTCTCATTAGACCATTAGCAGTTATTCAGTGCCATCTTTCAATAAGATTGCAGGTCTCATCTTCAATCTTGTTCATAAGTGTGCCTCCCACTGCTACGTCTATATTGGACCTAACTAGTTGGGTGACTCCGTTATAGAAAGCTTGCACTAACCTCCACCGTTGAAGGCCATGACGTGAACATAGCGTCAATAGGTCCATAAAACACTTCCAGGCTTCATATAATGATTCATCCTCCCTTTGCGTGAAGGTGGTGATTTGGTTTCTCAAACTTGCCGTCTTGCTAGGAGGAAATAATCTCACAAGAAAGACTTTGGTGAGCTCATCCCACGTTATGATGCATCCCGAAGGCAAAGAATGTATCAATGCTCTTGCCTTGTCCCTCAATGAAACAGGAAATAACGCAATCTTATAGCAGTGGTTAAAACACCATTGAGCTTCAATCTACCGCACACCTCTAAGAACACCAAGAGGCATAAATTAGGATCCTCTAGCGGGGTGCCTCCAAATTAGGGTTGTTGCACCATAGGATTTAGAGTTGGCTTAAGCTCAAAATTACGGGCTTCCATGCTGGGTCGAGCGATGCTAGAGGCAATGCCTTGGACCCCTAGGGTAATAAAATCCCGAAGTCTCTTTCTTTGATAATCTCCTCCTCTCGCCATCATCGAAAAGGCTTCTTGGGCTTTAGCCCTTTGCTCCTCTAACTTCGACTTCTTTCTCCTAGAGCGAAAAGTCCTTTCTATTGCTAGATCAAATTCAAACGGAAAAGGACTTCGCATATAAGTGGCAAGATCCTACAAAAATCACCACAAACCACTACTAACGCAAATCTAAAAAAATATAATGAAAAAGAAAAACACAAAAAATACATAGTCAATCTAAATAAGCAAACACAAAATTGGTCCCCGACAACGACGCCAAAAACGTAATTGCTACCACAAGTGCACAGCTGTTGCAACATAGTTTTAATATCGATCCCACGGAGACCAAGTATAGTCTATCACGTTTTAACCTATTCTAAAAGACTAAGCGACCGAATTTCTAATCGGTTGTCTTAACTATCACTATTTAGCTGTTGGAAGTTCAATCAATTTAAAAACATCTAGGGAATTGCTTCCCCTAGTAAAGAGGTGGATCGTTGGATTTAGATATGCAATTTATCTAGATTGGATTATTCAAAGGAGTGCAATCAAACTAAGAATTCAATATTTCCTTTCGAAACAAATTGAATTACCTAAACTAACCCAATTAACATTCTTTCAAATATCCTTGGTTTAGTCTTGTTAGGGATTCTTGATTGCTAATATTTTCCTCTTAAAAAAAATAACTCTCTTTCAAGCAGTCATTTAATTAAGTTCTAACATGTTGTTATGATAGTGAGCTTATCCTTTTAGTACTTCACTCAACTATCTACGCAAGCAAATCTGACCAAAACTTACTCACAACAGTTCATCTATAAGATAGAATTCAATCAAACCAATTGGATAAAGCACAAAAATTGAAAATTAAGGATCTAACATCAATACTTTCGCTAACAAGTCGATATATTAACAAAAACTACTCACACATAATGGAAATATACAACATCTATACAAAAGATCAAGAAGATATTAGAAGAGGAAGAAAAACGTAGCAGCTGTAGTGGGCTTCAATAGCTTCCCAAACTCTAAGCCTCCAAGTGCCAATCTTCCACTCAAATTCCCTCTCTTACTCGAAAGAAAACTTGAAAAATCCTAAAGGTAATGATAAAAGTGAGAGTTGGATGCTTTGGTTTTCTATGCTCTCTCCTTGCTGCCAAGAAGAACCATATTTATGAATAAATTCAGCCGTTCTCAGGCACAAGGCAAAGGAAGACGAAGACGCAAGCAGTTTCAAGCTCACCATGGACTGTGGCCATTACCACAGCGGGCATAGTCACTTAGGGGCATCCGTGGGGAGTCAAATCACACTCAATTGTGGTCAAAGCAAGCATAAAAGGTCCAAAAACCTCCAAAACATAGAAAAAAACCAAACCCAAGCGTAAAACATAAAAAGGAGCATACATTATAAAATAAAGTGCATAATTCTCCTTACAATGTAGCAAAACAACCCTAAAATGGAGTGGATTCTAAGCATCTATCACCTACCTCTATTTGTTAAGGTATGGTACTTTCCTCTTCTATGTTGTACTCATGTTTTATATAGGCACTATCACCTACTTTATTTGTATTTCTTAATTCATCCCCAATAGCGTATCCTTAGTCTTTTCTATAAAATGCTTTCACAAAATCTTTTTTCCATAGAATATCTTCACAAATCCTTTTTTGTGGGTCTCTTGGAATCAGCCTCCCTATAGGTAGGGAGGTCAGTAGTGGTAAGGTTTCTCATATCTAGATCTCCCTAAACCCCCGAAAGCAAAACCCATAGTGGGATGTGCTGTTTTGTACATTATTACTATGATCTCATCGTTGTAAATATATTATTCAAAGTTGCCCATTTTTATGATTAGGCTAATTTTACTTAGCAACATTTAAGTATTTATTTATAATTTTGAATGAAATAATGCAAAGCGTAATGAAATTTTATCTCGAGCTCACTCTGCTGATTAATCCTATAATTACATTTATATATATATATATATATATATATATAAAT
>JACYFF010031955.1:73896779-73913758 GCA_017589665.1 Selenicereus undatus
TACTACTACTACTACTACTACTACTACTACTACTACTACTACTACTACTACTACTACTACTACTACTACTACTATTATTTTTATTTTTATTTTTTTTACAACATCGCAAAAATTAAATTTCGAGCTACGAAAATTCAATCGCGTACGGTTTATTTCCCTTCCCGGGCCCAAACCGTATAAGCCAATCATAGCCCAAGAAGCTTGCATTATTAACTATAATTTAAATCTAACATTAAACTTAACCATGGTTAGTCAAAAAGCTCCTTTATGGGAGGTTAAATACTGGCCAACTTATGTTGATTCATTTCTAACCAAGTAAAGCCCACACACACTCATCTTCTCTCCTTTTTCTCTCTCTATTCGGCCACCCCCTCTGTCTTCCAGCCACTGTTGTTTTCTGGTGGTTTCTAGCCAACCTGCCACTGCCCCTTAGCTGCCTCTAACCACCCCGACATCGTAGTACCACTAGCCACCATCCTCAATCCTCAAAACCACCAAACATCACCCCCATCTCTCTCTTTTTAAGCTTCAAATAAGCGATCTCAACTTGGATTCTTTTCATTTTGATTTTTGTTTTTATGATTTGGTTTTTGATCATGTTCTATGGAAGGAAACAAGAGCTATTTTGATGTTTTTAATTGTGGATTGAGCTTGAAGCATGCTAGGTGTCACGGTCCGCTTTCGGAACACTCCAGAATGCCCTGGAGTCCTCTAGATTTCGCTAGAGATTATCTTAGTATTATCCACATGGTTCTAGACCATTCCAAACTTGTATAGAATGTAACATATTTGGGTAGAGAATTCTGGATACACAATACTAGCTGTTGGATCGAATCAATCTCCACCGTCCATTAAGGAGGTGGAAGTGTATAAATACCCACAAGGGGGCTCATTTGTAACCAAGCATTGAAGTGTAATACAAAGAGCATTCTCCCAAACTCTTTCTCTCTCTACTTTCTCTCTCTAAGTCCACTTAGAGTGTGAGTGTGCTTACTTGGCTCGTCAAGGTCTAAGTCAAGTATCCTTAAGGCTTACTAGCAAACCAAGCAAGTCTTCCACGGACAGTTGGTATTAGATATTCGGTTTGGGAGATCTATGGCTTCTAGTGTCACTGATGCTGGCAACCCTCAGCAAGGAGGGAAGAAGGGCAAGGACAAGAACAAGGGCTTGTCGGTCCTTGTAGATGACAAGCTTGCGGAGATTAACCACTCCATGTCGGCTATCACATGTAGGGTGGATGACATGGAAAAGCGCATCGAGGAGTTCGAGTCCACGGGGGATGTTATGGAGCTCCATGTGGAGATGCAAGAGGCGGTGAAATCCTTAGCAAGTAATGTCAATGAGGAGATCCAAGCTCTTCGAGATGGAGAACTCCAAGCTTGTAAAGCCGAGGTGGTGGCTTGCAAGTCCAAAATCAAGGCATACAAAGCAAGGGGTGAGGCCTTGCAAACCGAACTCAAAGTAGGCATGGCCACGGTGGCCAATGCAAGCAATGATGGATCGGGTCAAGTGTCCACCACCCCAAAGGTGAATGCGCTCCAAACTCCAACCTATAACAGGGCCAGGAACGTAAGGGAAGTAGACAACTTCTTTTGGAAGTTTGAGGCCTACTTTGGAGCGGTGGGCATTGTCGATGAGGCACAAAAGGTAAACCTTGCTTCCTTCTCTCTTAAAGATATTGCTCTTGTTTGGTGGCGTCGAAGGTGCGATGATGTCAACTGAGGGTCCACTCCCATCACCACTTGGGATGGATTCAAGAGTGAACTCAAAGAGCAATTCTATTCCAAGGACGCGGTGAAGGAAGCAAGGGCTAAGTTGAGGTGCCTCCAACACTAGAAAGGCCACCTTCGTGAATATCTGAGGGAATTCCAGGAACTCCTCTTGGAAATCCCAAACATAGGAGAGGAAGCCGCCTTGTTCGCCTTCCTAGATGGCCTAAGTGGTTGGGCCAAGACCGAGTTGGAAAGGCATGGTGTGCAAGACCTCGCCTCTGTGGTTGCCACTGCCGAGTCACTTAACGAGTACAAGAGAGACTCATCAAAGGACGCCTTGTTCACCTTCCTAGATGGCCTAAGTGGTTGGGCCAAGACCAAGTTAGAAAGGCGTGGTGTGCAAGACCTTACCTCTGCGGTTGCCACTGCCGAGTCACTTAATGAGTACAAGAGAGACTCATCAAAGGGACAAGGCAAGAAGAATGGTGGAAGTGGAAAAGGTGGGGGAGACCGGGATAAGTCTCCCAAGAGGGACAAGCCCTCTACGGACAAAGGGAAAGGCAAGAAGACCGATTCACCCAGGAAGTATTCATGTTTTCTGTGCAACGGACCACACCGGGCCTTTGAATGCCCCAAGAAGGGCAAGCTTGCTGCCATTGTCCAAAAGGAAGTGGAGCAAGAGGAGAATAAGATTGCTTCCCTCAAGCTACTCAACGCAATCCATGCGAAAGCGAAGAAACAACCTCGTGGGCGAATGTACGTGGAGACCCTTATCAATGGTAAGCCTCTCCAAGCATTGTTAGATACGGGAGCTGACACGGTCTATATGGCCAAAGAGCTTGCCGATGGGGTTGGCCTCTCCTATACCAAGGATTGGGGATATGTGAAGGAAGTCAATGCTAGGAGCCTCCCTATCCATGGAGTTGCTCGGGGCACCTCCATTCAAATCAGCCAGTGGAGAGGTAAGGTCGATATCACCGCTGCTCCCTTAGATGAAAAGAAATTATATTTAGGTATCGATTTCCTCGATGCGGTGAAGGCACACTTGGTACCTTACACTGACACTTTATGTATCATGGAGACGGGACAACCTTGTAATGTCCCCGTGAAAAGAGGCATCGATGAAGGCAACATGCTCTCCTTTCTTCAGTTTTCTAAGGGGCTCAAGAGGAATAAGCCAACCTTCATTACTACTCTCAACATGGAGGAGGAACCCAAGGAAGTTCAAGCACCTAAGGCCATCCAAAAGGTGCTTGGTGAATTCAAAGATGTCATGCCCGCCGAGTTACCCAAGAAGGGAAGTCGACCATGCTATTGAGTTAGAGCCGAGGGCTAAGCCACCCGCATTTCCTTCTTACCGCATGGCACCACCGGAGCACAAGGAGCTAAGGAGACAATTGAAGGAGCCACTCAATGCCGGTTACATCCGTCCTTCCAAATCCCCCTATGGTGCTCCAGTATTGTTCCAAAAAAAGCACGATGGTTCTCTTCGTCTATGCATCGACTATCGGGCCTTAAACAAGGTCACCATCAAGAACAAGTATCCCATCCCTCGCATCGATGACTTGTTTGATCAACTTGGAGACGCAAGGTACTTTACGAAGCTCGATTTGAGGAGTGGGTACTATCAAGTCTGCATAGCCAAAGGGGATGAGCCAAAGACGGTATGTGTGATACGATATGGTTCGTATGAGTTCCTTGTCATGCCCTGTGGCCTCACAAATGCACCGGCGACGTTTTACACCCTCATGAACAAGGTACTTGCTCCTTTCCTTGATCGCTTCGTTGTTGTTTATCTTAATGACATTGTCATCTATAGCAAGTCTTTGGAGGAGCATGTGGAGCACTTGCGGGAAGTGTTCTGAACTTTG
Organism: Selenicereus undatus; assembly: GCA_017589665.1. Taxonomy (NCBI): domain Eukaryota; kingdom Viridiplantae; phylum Streptophyta; class Magnoliopsida; order Caryophyllales; family Cactaceae; genus Selenicereus; species Selenicereus undatus. The sequence goes on from JACYFF010031955.1 coordinate 73,900,363, forward strand.
AGGGACAACCAACTTTATGTGAAGAAGGAAAAGCGCTCCTTCGCACAAGAAGAGGTGCCTTTCCTGGGTCACATCATTGGTAGAGGCAAGTTACACATGGACCCGGCAAAGGTGAAGGCCATCCTTGAATGGGAGCCACCAATGAAAGTCACCGAGTTCAGGTCTTTCCTTGGCTTGGTGAACTATTACCGACAGTTCATCAAGGGCTATTCTGCAATAGCCGCCCCTCTCACCGGCTTGTTGAAGAAAGGAAAAGGATAGACATGGAGTCAAGAGTGCCGACATGCCTTTGATACCTTAAAGAAGGTCATCACCGAGGAGCACGTCCTCTCTCTCCCCAACCTCAACAAGCCTTTTGATCCACACACGGATGCTTCCAACTTTGCCATTCGCGGTGTCCTGATGCAAGATGGTCATCCTATTGCCTTTGAAAGCCGGAAGCTTAATGACACTGAGAAGCGGTACATGGTCCAACAGAAGGAGATGATCACTGTTATACATTGTCTCTGCACATGGAGGCATTACTTACTAGGGAGTAATTTCATAATCAATACTGACAATGTCACCACAAGCTACTTCCAAACTCAAAAGAAGCTTGCCCCAAGCAAGCCTGACGGCAGGACTTCCTAGCGGAGTTCGATTACATCATGGAGTACAAGCCGGGACGTGCCAACCTAGTAGCCGATGCTTTGAGTCACAAGGGCAAACTTGCCGACATTAGTCGGCCTCAAAGCAACTTGTGGGACCGAATCAAGGAGGGATTCCAACACAATTTGCTTCCCTAGACTATCATCCAGCTTGTCATGGAGGGCAAAACTCGAAGATTTTGGGTGGAAGATGGCTTGATCCTTACCAAGGGCAAGCGCATCTATGTTTCTTCATATGACAACCTCTGGTGACAATTCATGAAGGAGTGTCATGATAGCAAGTGGGCGGGTCATCTGGGCATACACCGCACACTTACCCTTGTGGGAGAATCCTACTATTTGCCTCACTTGAAGGATGATGTCGAGGCCTATGTAAAGACTTGTCTTGTGTGTCAACAAGACAAGATAGAGCAAGGAGCACCTGCAAGACTTTTAGAGCCTCTCCCCATTCCCAAAAGGCCATGGGAAAGTATTTCTATGGACTTCATCGTGGGCTTGCCCACGAGTGATGGGTGTAATTGCGTTCTTGTCGTGGTGGATCGATACTCTAAGTATGCTACCTTCATTCCCGCACCTAAGGAATGTTCTGCTGAGCAAGCTGCCCATTTATTCTTCAAACATGTGGGAAAGTATTGGGGCTTACCAAGGTCCATTGTGAGCAACCGGGACACTCGTTTTACCAGACGTTTTTGGACAGAGTTGTTCAAGCTCATGGGTTTCGAGCTCAACTTCTCCACCAGTTTGCACCCGCAGAGTGATGGACAAACCGAGAGGCTCAATGCTCTCTTGGAACTTTACCCGAGGCACTTTGTGAGTGCCAACCAAAGAGATAGGGCGAAGTTGATGGATGTTTCCCAATTCTCCTTTAACTTGCAAAAGAGCGAATCCACGGGCCTCAATCCGTTCGAGATTGTCATGGGACAACAACCGTTGACCCCGAGTTCTCTTGCCACATGCTACAAGGGACTAAGTTCACCCGCCTATAAGTTTGCCAAGGATTGGAACGACCAAGTAGGGGTGGCACGAGCTTACTTGGAGAAGGCCTCTAAGAAAATGAAGAAGTGGGCTGACAAGAAAAGGTGCCCGAGAGAGTTCCAAGTAGGGGACCTCGTGCTTGTTAAAATGTACAACCATGCGAGGTTAGTCGGTCGACATCGGGGCCTCATTCGTTAGTACGAAGGTCCCTTTCCCATCATTAAGAAGGTGATAGCACAAGCTTATAAGGTAGAATTGCCTCCCAAATCAAGTACCACCCAGTCTTCCATGTAAGTCTACTCAAGCTTTATCATGGAGACAATGTGGATCCGAGTCGGGGCATCTCTCGTCGGGCACTGTTGGGCATGAAGGTCCAACATGACAAGGAAGTGGAAGAAGTCTTAGCCGATCGAGTGGTGCATCATTCCATCCAACCACCAACACACGAACTCCTTGTCAAGTGGAAAGGTCTACCCGAGAGCGAGGCTAGTTGGGAGCCCGTTCAACACTTGTGGCAATTCAAGGAACAGATCTAATAGTTTAAGGACAAGAAGGCAACAAGGACATCGCCGGATTAGGTGGGGGAGGATGTCATGGTCCGTTTCTAGAACACTCCTGAATGCCCTGGAGTCCTCTAGATTTCTCTAGAGATTATCTTAGTATGATCCACATGGTTCTAGACCATTCTACACTTGTATAGAATGTAACATATTTGTGTAGAGAATTCTAGAGACACAATGCTAGCCGTTGGATTGAATCAATCTCCACCTTCCATTGAGGAGGTGGAAGTGTGTAAATACCCCCAAGGGGGCTCATTTGTAATCAAGCATTGAAGTGCAATACAAAGAGCATTCTCCCAAACTCTTTCTGTCTCTACTTTCTCTCTCTGAGTCCACTTAGAGTGTGAGTGTGCTTACTTAGCTCCTCAAGGTCTCAGTCAAGCATCCTTAAGGCTTACTAGAAAACAAAGAAAGAGTTCCACGTAAAGTTTGCTAGGCCACACGGGCTTAAGTTTGAGTGAATTATCAACCCGTGACGTAGGGTTTAGGGGTTTGCCATGATCATGTTAGCTTAAGTCAAGTGCTGGATTTGGATTGTTTTGTATATGATTTTGTAATTTTTAGTCTTATTGAAGATTATGATGGTGTTTTTAGTGATTTGGAATGAGTTGAAGGTGAGTTCAAGCAGGCCATAAACTAGGGTTCTAATGATATTGCAAGTTTTAGCTCTCCTTTAATGGCAAGCTTGTTATTTGTGTATATTTGATTGAGAAATGAATCGTTGATGTATATGATTATGAAGTCAAATTGAGTATTATGGCATAGTATGACGATAGAAAGGACCAAAGCTTTGTTAGATGATTTTAAGCAGGGATTTTAGATGAGGATTTATGAGAAAAGAAAGGAGAAAGCAGTGACAGTGCGGTTGTGAACTGACAGAAAATAGGGAACACTTCGCTAATAAACTGGTAATGATTGGTCTAGTTAAAAATTATAATTTTAGGTGGGTAGAAAGATAAGTGAGTTATCTTACAAATACCTTTTGAATTGCCTTAATCTAAGTTTTGTGGAAAAAGCTATGGCTGTTTTGCTAGAACTGGGCAGGTTCAACCAAAACTGACACACTTGTGTTCTAGCCCCATTTTGGAAACCCTACTGTGGGAATCATATTTTGTGTTATAAATGAAAGTTTTTCAGAACTTCTTAAGATTTCTATATTTGGGTTTTAGGTCTTCATTTGAGGTCATTGGTGAAAGTTATGAATTTTTGAAGTAAACAGACCTGCTTTAGTGTAAATTGGGTTGTTATTGCAATTTCTGTGCAACGTATACTTGGAGGAAAGTTCTAAAACTTTTATTGTATATTTTCCATATTATTTTAGAATTTCCTATAAGATTTCAAGAATTTTGGTTGAGTATTTTGAGTTTGGTGATTTTTGGAAGCATTTTGAGTAATTGTGTAAAGAGCAATAATAAAGATCGAGTGAGATTGATCATGCACTCATTTTGTATATTTTGGGCCAAGTAAGGTCATTTAAGGGGGGAAACAAATTTTTATGGGGTTTAATAGGGTGTTTACCTTAATTATGGAGAGAAAGGAAGACAATTATGTATTGTGGGAGTATATTTATGAGTTATCGACTTTACAAAGGAAAATGTCAAGTTTAATGAGTTTAATAACTTCTATGGTTTTCAATGTCTCATTTGGGGTGGAAAACGGTATTTATTGGGCTTATGGAAATATAAGAAATGGGGACAGTAATGATTCAGAAAACAATATTTCTCGGATCAAGTTAGTATTATATATTCCATTTTGAACCAAGATTTGTCTCTCTAGGCCTTATATCTGTATTATCAGTTCATTTTAGAGGTATCCAAAAAAAATAATCAATCTTTCCTTATAACCATCACCAATGCCTTTTGCCAAGAATCATTTACTCTTATTGTCAATCCATTTATAACCATCAAGGCCTTTTCCTTTTTAATCTCATCTATCTTATTGTGGTTTGTTTTACTTTCATTTAACTTTATGTTAGATTAATTAATTTAATTTATCCAGTTTTGGGGTTAATATAGCATAACCCATCTTACAAGTTATGTGAGTTACTTACTTAATTTCTATCAAAGTTACAAGTTATGTGAGTATCATTTACTGACTACACATATCTACAATTACATTCGTGAAACATAATCGAGGCCTAATTTATTGTTCCCCATTATGTATAAGTTTTATAAATTTGGAACATATTTATCAAGTCTGAATCCATTTTAAAGACTAAAGGTACATTCATTGCTTGTATCTTTAAGATTTAGCACCATTTTATCAAGTTATAATATCATTCGGTAAGTGCACCAATGAATCAATTTAATTAGAGATTTACCACATAATGAGTGACCCCGTCTGTGGTAGGGCAACAACCCTTCAATCAGTGATATGTCGCGATGTCATGCCACAGTTCCCGATGAACCTGGCATGTGTGCCCCTATTAATGGATTGTTATATCTATCAAGGGGTTCACTTACATATAATATTGAGCAATTCAGTTTTATGTTACTTACACTTTTGTTGCTATTGTGAACTAAATGAATTGCAAAGGTGGGTACCCATCAACAGTGTTTCTACGCTTATTTTACAATACAGGAATGCATGTACTAAGTTTTAGCTCACATTTTCGAATTGTTTTCATGTTTTCCATTTTAGGTGATGAAGTATCACATGTTTCTCCATTTAGCAAGCCCTTTTAGAAGTCATCATATGCTCACAGTGGATTCAACATAGCATGAATGGTTGGATCGATCTCAAGGTCAAGTTGGATCTATATTCAATATACTTATCTAGTGTGGAGTACTAGTTAGCACATGGTACGATTAAGTCGATTGTACTAAAGTTGAACTATTATGGACTTTGGACTTGGAGTGTTTTAGTTTAATAGATATTGTGATTGTGAACATCAGTTACAAGATTGAATTATTTCAATGAGCATTGTCCTTATTAGGATGGCGGTAGCGCCTTCCATCATTAAGTCTTCTATTGCAGATATCTAATGAATCAAGTAATTAGCAATTGGGAGGCGTTACAGATTTGGTATCAGAGCTAAGGTTTTAAGGGCCACTATGAGCTATCAAGTGTTTATGAGTTAGCTACCAAGGTGTATGACTTATGTTGGACCAGTTAAATGAGCTATTGACTATAAGTTCATATGTGTGGGCATATATGGAGGAACCATTTCCATTTGGGTGATTCAATCATTTGGTAATACCCTGAGATTCGAGCATTAGCAAAGTGGAGTGTGGAACCATTTGGGTCACCTGTTAGTGATCATGCTCTCATTTATCTGGGAGTTGGATTGTATGTTTCATTTCTCTCATTTGTTTAAATTTTTGCAATCATGCACTCTAAGTGTGTGGCCCGTTGAGTTATGACCTCCGGCGTGTGGTCGTTGAGCTACTGAAGTGTTTCTCTCCATTTCAAGTATCTATTGTAAGGCTTTAAGCCGGGTTTAAGCCAATTTTAGGCAGCACTTTGTCCGTTTTACCCTAAGATTTGAGAGTTTTATTGAGGTGTGTTAATATACTTGATCTTGAGTACAGTGATGGTTGAAACCCGATGTGGGGATGCCACTTGCAACTTCTTAAGAGATTAAGACAGTGTCAAGCTAGACGTAAACCTCTAGATAAAGAAATGCCTCGTGAGGCAATATCTTTGAGGTGAACCAGTATGAGGTGAACATTACAATGAGTGCTTATGTGTGGTGATAACAATTAGTTGCTTATGGTGTGCTAGTTGGCATTATATGGGCGATACAAGTAAGATTAAGCTGTCATGTATAGGAATTATCTCGTCTTGACACGAAGACCTTACATCAGCAATGCTCCAATTACTTCCTATCATTGACTTATTTCTGCCCTAGTCACCTTGAATTGTTCAGAAGCATCATTTCTTTGCCATTAACACTCTCTTGATTTGTAATGGAGTGTTTATGAAAAATCTCACATGCGGTCTCTTGGGAGTCCTTTAAACACATATGAGCAACCTTTCTTATAAGCGATTCAAACCCTGACAATCATAATTGTTTAATTCTCTATTCCATAATGGAGCTTATAATGACCCCTATTATGCGTTACTATGTGATTTGTAGTTCTTGCTAAGCATATTTGACCCATTCTACTTACAGTTCAGTCATCATTATGTTCATATTTTTACTGTCACCTACTTTAACTCCTTGCTTCTATTTTAGCACAATTCATTTATTGCTTGCAAAGCCTTTGGTTGCTTTAGACCCAGTAATTGAGCGCCCTTTCAGCAATTAAATGGATCCATATTGTTTGTGTTTCTATAACATCGTAACGTCATGGTGGCATACTACTCTATGGCCGTGACTGCATATCGTTACTCAAGTTATTTTGGCAATCCTTTCTTTATTAGTGCAGGCTATCTTATTAACGATAAACAACGATTTGTGTTATTTTCATCTGCCAGCAGCTTCGTAGTTTATACGCCTACCCAAGACTTCCATTTACAACAAAATGTGTTATTGATGGATGCCATCATGTTCAGTCATAAGATTGACTCCTTCATCTTGACGTATTGGCCTTTCAAACACTAGATGAATAAAATTTCCCTTCTGGTGGTGTTGACCCTCATCTTCATCAATTTACTCACATACGAGTACTGCATGACTTTTCAAATACCTCTTTGGTAATCTGTTAGATTTCTTCACCATCTGTACTTAATACTCACTCTCAACTTCATAACATCATTCATTTACTTTGCTATGAAGACCATCATGAATAAACTGCATGTCTTGTATATGTAGGTGTAACGCCCCCAAAATACGAATGACATGATTACTGATAATTGCAGCGAAAGGCTCAGTAAACGAAGGCGCTACTGCCGTCCTGATAAGGATAAGGCTCACTGAAACCATCTAATCTTGTAACTCGTGCTTACAATCATAAAATCTAATAAACTGAAACACTTCAAGACCGAAGTTCATAATAGTTTAATCATACCATGTACTAACTCACATTCCATACCACACAAGTACTTGACCCTAAGGTCGGTTCCAATATTCATGCTATGCTGAATCCACTGTGAGCTTCTGATGACCTTCAAAAAGGCTTGCTAAAAGGAGGAATATGTGATACTGCATCACCTAAAATGGAAAACATGAAAACAATTCGAAAACATGAGCAAAAACTCAGTACATAAATCCCTGTATTTGTAAAATGACCATAGAAACACTGGTGATAGGTACCCGTCTTTGCAATTCATTTAGTTGGCAATAAAAATGAAAGTGAAAGTAATATGAAATTGAATTGCTCATTATTATCTGGATGTGAACCCCTTGCACTGATATGATCTATACATAGGTGTACACCTGCCAATCCGATCAAGAGTTGGCCTGAAGCCGCGCGGGCAAATGATGGGCTGACGCCCTATAGATGATAACTAACGGGGTCACAAGTTAAATGGCAAATCACTGTATAAACTGATTCATTGATAAACTCATTAAGAGTTGTAACTTGATAAACATGATCTGCTTTCTGAAGATACAGGCAATGGACGTACCTTGAGTCTTTAAAACAAAATGTTATCTAACTTGATACAAGTCAGTTGTTTCATAAATGCCATCTGACTTGAGACATATGTTCTGACTTGATAACACTTATGCATAACGGGGAACGATAACTAGGCCTCAACTCTGTTTCATAAATGTTATTGAAAGTATGTGTAGTTAGTAAATGATCCTTACTCGCACAATTGAGTAAGTAAAAGTATGCGTAACAGAAATTGAGTAATTAAATGGTATACATAACTCGTGTATTTCAATATGACTTCAAAACTGAATTGATGAAAGTAAAATAGTCCGCAATGAGATAAATGGTATTACAGAGGAAAAAGGCCTTGACGGTGATAATTGAGAGAATGGTTACGGCCTTTTCTGAAATAAGTTGCTGATACAAGTTTAAGGCTCGCTGATGTATAGCTTGGTTCAAGATAACAGCGAGTACACTAGACTCGCTTGATAAATACATTTGATACAATCTGTATTGAGTAAGTAATAGAGGTCTGAGGCCAAGAGAGGTATATCTTCGTTCAATGGCACAAACTACAATAACTTGGTCTGATAAGTCACAACATCCCACCTCTCATATTTCATTCATAAATCCATTAGATAAAGAATTCCACCTCAAATGGGTCATTGAACTCATTAGAAGTTATTAAGCTCACTAAGCATAGTATTTTCTTTGTAAAATCCATAACTGAATCAAAGCTCAAAACAAGCTAAAAGCTCCATAAAAGTCCATGAATATTTATTTCCCCCTATAAATGACTTGGCCCAAAATACACAAAATGAGTGCATGATCAATCTCACGTGATCTTTTTTATTGCTCTTTATACAGTTACTCAAAATACTTGTAAAAATCACCAAACTCAAAATACTCAGCCAAATTTCATAAGATCTCATAGAAAATTTAGAAATAATATGAACAGTCTACCATAAAAGTTTCAGAATTTTTCTCCAAGTATACACTGCACAGAAATTATAATAACAACCAGATTTACATCCAAGCAGGTCAGTTCACTTCAAAAATTCATAACTTTCATTCTAGAGCTCAAATGGACACATAAAACCTCAATATGAAAATATTAAGAAGTCCCCAAAAACTTTCATTTACAACTAAAAATATGATTCCCACAATAGGATTCCCAAAATGGGACTAAAACACAAGTGTATCAGTTTTGTTCTCATTCTGCGCAGTTTTGGTAAAACGACCATAACTTTTTACACAGCCCTCGGATTAAGGAGATTCAAGAGGCGTTTGAAAGATAACACACTGAGATATCTACCCACAAAAAATCATAATTTTTAGCTGGACCATTCATTACCAGTTTAATCCCAAAGTGAGCCCTAATTTCCTGAAATTTCAGGCTTTCACTGATTTAACTTCCTCTTTCTTTTTCACATAAAACTCACTTGAAATCATTGTAAATCACCACAATCAGATACAAAAGATCATTTAAGGCCTCATATATGTATCCAAACTCTAAACAACTTCATTAATACATAATTACTAAATTCGTATCCAAAACAGGGCAGATTTGTTCAAAATTCCATAACTCACTGATTACACGTCCAAAATTCATGAAATTTTTCCAAAAAGTCCCCAATAATATAGAAAACATACAGTAAACGTTTCAGAATTTTGGGACAATCCTGTGATTTCCAGAATTTTTGACAGTAGCATTTAAACAAATGCAAAATCATGAAAACCATGCTCTTGATCAAATACCCATAATTCCAAACATCTCCAAACTCAATAAAAATTGCACAATAACTATCAATTTGATCATCCAAACAAAACCCATAAAGAAAACAACCATAAAACTCAAGATAAAACAAGTTAGGGTTTGGGATATACCTCACTTTAAGCTTGAATTAGTGAGATGAGGAGGCTGTTTTGAGTGATTTGAGGGGTTGAACTTGATAGCTAGCAGCAAGGGCAACTCGGGACAGTTGGGAGACGGAGGTGGCCGGAAAAGTGGCCGGAACCACCAAAATGGGTGGCACAAAGGGGCAGCAGCTGCTGCCCCTGTTCTGCTGTGAGGAGAGAGAAAAAATGAGGGGATGGGTTTGTGTATTTGGGCTGATTATTTGTGTTTATAAATTAGTTACATGTGGCTGAAAATTATCCACCCAAAAATTAGCTTTTTACTAATTAAAATTAGGTGCTAAAATGAGCAATTAGCGAAATAACAAAAGTTAGTAAGGTTTTTGGCTTTTGTTTTGGGCCCAAAAAGCTAAATTGGGGCTTGAAAAATTATTTGGAGTGTTGAAAAAAAATAAAAAATTTGTATTGCTCGGAATTAAATTTTAGCGAAGATAAGAAAATAATTAATCACTAATTTATACTCACCGAGGCCTAACATCGATTCACCCGATATTTAATCAATCAATGAAGCTTGAGTTGCAAAGTGGCACCCAAAATGAAATATCTCCCAACCGGGATGATTAAATATGATAAATGAAGGTGGAAATTGGAATTCATTAAATAAATAGATGGAGCGTAATTGAATTTAGTGAATATGATTTGGCTAAACAAATAACCATGAGTGATTAAGTCAATAAACATGATAAAGTCAATGAATAGGCATGATTAATGAAATAAATAAAGATGATTTAAATAAATAAAGATGAATTAAATAAATAAATATGAGTTAGGGTTGGGTTATTACAGTAGGTCATTTATAAGTCTTACCTCTTTCATTACGAATCTTCGTCCTTTCATTGATTCACTTCACATGCCGGTCTTTTATAACCAATAAAGAAATATCTTTGCAAGAGTTCATAGTATGGTTACATCTCTTTACACTTTAGATCGTCCCCCTGTCTTTTAAATTTACTGACACCAGTAGGTAGTTCAATGTGTTATCTTTTATAAATATGCCTCTATTAGTATTGCTGGAACCATATTCATTGGACATTCAATCTAGTTTGATTGGCAGACCTTGTTATCATTATGGGGACGAACTGATTGTGTACTTATAGAAGATGACTTGTAAAGATCTTAAGGTTAGTTTGAGAAATGATGAAAGATTACACGTGTGTTTCTATGGACCAAGGGAAGAAAAACCCTCTTTCCGCCCTAATTACGCTGTACAAGCAAGTAAGTCATCCTGTCAGTAATGCATTGAGTATTAGTAATATGCCAACCACCCTCAGTATAAACATATCCATAATTATAGTTGTGAATTTAGAGATGTTTCATCTGAGGCATTTCAGGACTGTTTTCCCCTAAGAAACAATGATTTTCATATCAACATAGTTTTAGGTGGTCAATCCATTTTCAGAGCTCCTATCATAAGACCCCCAGCAGAGTTCAATGAACTAAAGATTTAGTAAGATGAGTTGTTACAAAAGGAAGTTCTTTGACCAAGTGTGTCACAGCGGGAAATCCTAGTTTTATGTGTGTGAAAAAGGAATGCAAAACCTTATGGTTGTGCACTACATACAAAGAGTTGAACAAGATCACTATCAAAAACAAGTGCCATATACCTTGAATAAATTATTTATGGGATTAACCACCAACAATAGAAGTCTTTTTCAGGAATGATTTGAGGTCCGGATATCACACCATGCAACCATAGTTTATCTTTTGCAAGAATGCCCTTTTATAGTAATTATTGAAATTGTTTGCTTGTCTCATCTTCAAAACTTGATACTATCAAATATTTTTTAATCTCCCATACATTTCACCCCAATATTTCCAACTAGCGTGAGCTTCCATGTCTTTGCAAACCCATTGTTAAATGTGCAATACATTTTTGTTCGACCTTATATGATCGTCAACATTCTAGTTCTCCTAACCTTCACCATCTTTATTTCATGATCATGAGTTGTAGTTCATTCCGTTGGGAGCCGATTCACACATCTACCTTACATCTCATTTATTCACAAGGATAAGCTCGTATAACTTCTTTTGAATTCATAACGTAATTCAACTCTCATTGGTGTGGGTGATTGCGATTGTATTTTCCTTGCTCTCTTTATTTTGAACTTCAACTCCCACACATATATCTTACATTCTGACGAATAAACTTCCGCATTCTCTATTTAATCTTATTGTTGTACTTGAATTGGCTTCATATGAGCAAAGGCATGCTCCTATTGTAACTTGCTCCATCTATTTATCTATCCATTGGCACTTTGCTCGTCCAATCCATTTATCTATCCATTACACTTTGCTTGTCCAATCTATTTGTCTATATATTGTACCTTGCTTATCCAATCTATCTATCTATTTATTGCACATTGCTTGTCCCATCTCTCTATTGCACTTATCTTGGTACCTGCGGCTATAAAGTCACCTCGTTGAAGCTCGGTCGCTTGTCATGTTGTTTCCAATTCATCAGTTAAATCCGAGTATAACCAGGCCATCTTTCTCCTTGGTTGATTATTTATTGGACCCTTTATGATCCGTATTTATAAATCGCAATTCTTATGGCGTTATATTTCAGAATTCATGATACACCTATGGCTATCTTTATTCTAACCACCCCTTGTTAACCCTCCTCTATAAATCGTTTCTAGTCTCATTATTTATTTATTTTGTTCCTAATGACTCACTCAACTACCAATTCCATCATTTTTATCCCTGGCCATATTTATTCTAGCATCTAATTCGGACTTAGAGCAGATCTTATACTAGTCTGATGAGAGAAGATAATGTGGTGCATTAAGAACATCAGATGAGGACATTTTGATAATGACATAATCTTAAATAATGTCCAGCGGTGTTAGAGTAAGCTAGAAGAAGATCGAGAATAATGAGACTGTTCAAGTACGTGCTAAGGTGACACAAGGACTACACAAGAGTCATATGGTCATTTTGACCAAAGAAGGAGACAATCAAAGTTCAGATGAGATATAAAGTATTCCAAAGGGTTTCTCTAGTCCAGGGTGTCAAGAGACTGGATATCAAAGATAATTGAGTCCTCGTTACATTGGGCTTTATGAGTCAGTATCAGAGTACTTATTAGGAAATGCAATGGCTTCCGTACTTATTAGTGGTCAAGACAGAGAACCAGTAGAGTAGAGTACCTCTTTTGCAGTAACAAGTTTTTCTTTTGGAGAGAATTTCAAATTTCAACCTAAGGAATCAAGCCATTAAAGTCACTGAGGATCTAAATACTCGACCACAGGATTAAACAACTATGCACTTTGGGCTAATCCTGCCTTTTTGGAGGGAAGTAGTGAAAATCAACTATCCATACTTGTGGTGCCATTGCATACATGATCAAAATCATAAGTTTCGTGGACAAAACTCTTTAAGGGGAGAAGGCAGTCATAACCCAACCCTAATCCAAATTTATTTATTTAAATCATATTTCTTTAGTTAATTAATCACATTTGTTCATTTAATTAATCATGTTTACTGATTTAACCACTCATGGTTATTTGTTTAACCAAATCATGTTTATTAATTCAATTACACTCAATTTATATATTTACCGAATTACCTTATGTCATTTAAATTTTCCGCTTTCATTTATCGTATTTAATCACCCCAGTTGGGGGATATTTCATTTGGGTTCCATTTTGCAATTCAAGCTTCATTGATCATTAATTCAAGTTTTGTTGATTCATTAAATATCGGGGGAATCGATAGTAGGCATCGATAATTGTGGTTTAAGAAATTATTGTCATTATTATTATTATTAGTATTATTATTATTATTATTATTATTATTATTATTATTATTATTATTA
>JACYFF010031955.1:73913768-73980656 GCA_017589665.1 Selenicereus undatus
ATTATTATTATTATTATTATTATTATTATTATTATTATTATTATTATCACCATTATTATTGTTTTTATTATTATAATCTCGCAAAAATTTAATTTCGAGCTACGAAAATTCAATCGCATACGATTTACTTCCCTTCCCAGGTCCAAACCGTACAAGCCAATCATAGCCCAAGAAGCTTGCATTATTAACTATGATTTAAATCTAACCTTAAACTTAACAATGCTTAATCAAAAAGCTCCTTTATGGAAGGTTAAATACTAGTTATGTTGATTCATTTCTAACCAAGTAAAGCCCACATACACTCATCTTCTCTCCTTTTTCTCTCTCCATTAAGCCACCCCTCCCCCTTCCAACTACTGCAATTTTCTGGTGGTTTCCGGCCAGCCTGTCGCCATCCCTTGGCTGCCTCCGACCACCCCAACACCGTAGTACCACTAGCCACCATCCTCAATCCTCAAAACCACAAAACATCACCCCCATGTCTCTCTTTTTAAGCTTCAAATAAGTGATCTCGACTTGGATTCTTTTCATTTAGATTTTTGTCTTTGTTGTTTGGTTTTTGATCATGTTCTTTGGAAGGAAACAAGAGTTATTTTGATGTTTTTAATTGTGGATTGAGCTTTAAGCATGCTAGGGTTTAGGGGTTTGCTATGATTATTTTAGCTTAGGTCAAGTGATGGATTTGGATTGTTTGTATATGATTTTGTAATCTTTAGTCGTGTTGATGATTATGATGGTGTTTTTGGTTTTTTTGAATGAGTTGAAGGTGAGTTCAAGTTGGCCATAAACTAGGGTTCTAATGATATTGCAAGGTTTAGCTCTCCTTTAATGGCAAGCATGTTATTTGTGTATATTTGATTGAGAAATCAATCTTTGATGTATATGATTATGAAGTGAAATTGAGTATTATGGCATAGTATGATGATGGAAAGGACCAAAGCTTTGTTAGGTGATTTTGAGGGACGTTAGATGAGGATTTATGTGAAAAGAGAGGAGAAAGCAGTGATAGTGTGGCTGTGAACTAACAGAAAACAGGGGACACTTTGCCAATAAACTGGTAATGATTGGTCCAGTTAAAAATTATAATTTGAGTTGGGTAGATAGATAAGTGATTTATCTTCCAAATACCTTTTGAATCGCCTTAATCTGAGTTATGTGGAAAAAGTTACGGCTGTTTTCCTAGAATTGCGTAGGTTCAACCAAAACTGATACAGTTGTGTTTTGACCCAATTTTGGGAACCCTACTATGGGAATCATATTTTTTGTTATAAATTAAAGTTTTTTGAAACTTCTTAATATTTCCATATTGGGGTTTTAGGTCTCCGTTTGGGGTCAACGGTGAAAATTATGAATTTTTGAAGTGAACTGACCTACTTCGGTTCAAATTGGGTTGTTATTGCAATTTATGTGCAACGTATACTTGGAGGAAAATTCTAAAACTTTTACTATAGATTTTCCATATTTTTTTAGAATTTCCTATAAGATTTCATGAATTTTGGTTGGGTATTTTAAGTTTGGTTATTTTCGGAAGCATTTTGAGTGATTGCGTAAAGAGCAATAATAAAGACTGAGTGAGATTAATCATGCACTCATTTTGTGTATTTTGGGCCAAGTAAGGTTATTTAAGGAGGTAAACAAATGTTTATGGGGTTTAATAGGGTATTTAGCTCAATTATGGAGAGAAAGGAAGACAAGTATGCATTATGGGAGTATATTTATGAGTTATGGACTTTACAGAGGAAAATACCAAGTTTAATGAGTTTAATAGGTTCTATGGTTTCAATTACTCATTTGGTGTGGAAAATTATGTTTGTTGGGCTTATGAATGAAATATGAGAAGTGGGGAGAGTAATGATTCAGAAAACAGTGTGTATGGGATCAAGTTAGTATTATATATGCCATTTTGAACCAAGATATGTCTCTCTTGGCCTTAAATCCGTATTATTAGTTCGTTTCAGATATCCAAAAAAAAAATCAATCTTTCATTATAACCATCATGAGGGCCTAT
Source organism: Selenicereus undatus (assembly GCA_017589665.1). Lineage (NCBI taxonomy): Eukaryota > Viridiplantae > Streptophyta > Magnoliopsida > Caryophyllales > Cactaceae > Selenicereus > Selenicereus undatus. Next base: position 73,915,777 of record JACYFF010031955.1, read on the forward strand.
TGCTAAGAATCATTTACTCTTATTGTCAATCCATTTCTAACCATTAAGGCATTTTCCTTTTTAATCTCATCTATCTTATTGTGGTTTATTTTACATTCATTTAACTTACTTTCAATTATCTTGTTTTGCGATTAACTTAGCATAACCTATCTTACAAGTTATGAGAGTTACTTAGTGAATTTCTATCTAAGTTATAAGTTATATGTGAGTATCATTTACTGGCTACACATATCTACAATTACATTTGTGAAACAGAATCGAGGCCTAATTTATCGTTCCCCGTTATGCATAAGTTTTATCAATTCAGAACATATTTATCAAGTCCGAATCCATTTTAAAGACTCAAGGTACGTTCATTGCCTGTATCTTTTAGATTTAGCGCCATTTTATCAAGTTATAATGTCATTTGATGAGTACACCAATGAATCAGTTTAATTAGACATTTGCCACATAATTAGTGACCCCGCCAGTCGTAGGGCGATGGCCCTTCAATCAGTCATATGTTGCGATGTCAAGCCACGGTTCTCGATCGACCTAACAGGTGTGCAACTATTAATGGATCGTCATATCAATCAAGGGCTTCAGTTACTGGTAATAATGAGCAATTCAGTTTTATGTTACTTATATTTCCATTGCTATTGCGAACTAAATGAATTGCAAAGGTGGTTACCCATCAACAGTGTTTCTATGCTTATTTTACAATACATGAATGCATGAACTGAGTTTTAGCTCACATTTTCGAATTGTTTTCATGTTTTCCATTTTAGGTGATGAACTATCACTTGTTTCTCCATTTAACAAGCCCTTTTGGAAGTCATCAGATGCTCATAGTGGATTCAGCATAGCATGAATGTTGGAATCGACGTCAAAGTCAAGTTGGATTTATATTCAACATACTTATGTAGTGTGGAGTTAGTTAGCACTTGGTACGATTAAGTCAATTGTACTGAAGTTGAACTATTATGGACTTTGGACTTAGAGTGTTTTAGTTTAATAGATATTGTGATTGTGAACATGAGTTACAAGATTAAATGATTTCAGTGAGCCTTGTCCTTATCAGGACGATGGTAGCACCTTCCATCATTAAGTCTTCTGTTGCGGTTATCTATTAATCAAGTAATTAGCAATTTGGGGACGTTACAGATTTGGTATTAGAGCTAAGGTTTTAAGGGCCACTTTAAGCTATCAAGTGTTTATGAGTTAGCCATCAAGGTGTGTATGACTTACGTTAGACCAGTTAAATAAGCTATTAACTATAAGTTCATATGTATGGCATATATGGAGGAACCATTTCCATTTGGGTGACTCAATCATGTGATAATATTCTGAGATTCGAGTATTAGCAAACTGGAGTGTGGAACCATTTGGGTCACCTGTTAGTAAGGCATGCTCTCATTTATCACGGAGATGGATTGTATGTTTCATTTCTCTCATTTGTTTAAATTTTTGTAATCATGCAATCCGGGTGTGTGACCCGTTGAGTTATGAACTCCGACGTGTGGCCGTTGAGCTACTGAAGCGTTTCTCTCCATTTCATGTATCTATTGTCAGACTTCAAGCTGGGCTTTGGTTAGTTTTTAGGCAGAACTCTGTCTGTTTTGCCCCATGATTTGAGAGTTTTATTGAGGTGTGTTAATATACTTGATCTTGAGTATAGTGATGGTTGAAACCCGATGTGGGAATGCAACTTACAACTTCTTAAGGGATTAATACAGCGTCAAGTTAGATGTAAACCTCTAGATGAAGAAATGCCTTGTAGGACAATATCTTTAAGGTAAACCAGTATGAGGTGAACATTACAAAGAGTGCCTATGTACGGTGATAACAATTAGTAGCTTATGGTGTGCTACTTGGCATTATATGGGTGGTACAAGTAAGATTAACTAGCCATGTACAGGAATTATCTGGTCTTGACATGAAGACCTTACATCAGCAATGCTCTCATTACTTCCTATCATTGACTTATTTCTGCCCTAGTCACCTTGAATTGTGCATCATTTCTTTACCACTAACACTCTCTTGATTTGTAATGGAGTATTTATGAAAAATCTCATATGTGGTCCATGGGGAGTCCTTTAAACACATATGAGCAACCTTTCTTATAGGCAATTCAAACCCTGACAATCATAATCGTTTAATTCTTTATTCCATAATGGAGCTTATAATGAACCCTGGTATGCGTTACTGTGTGAGTTTTAATTCTTCCTAAGCATATTTGACCAATTCTACTTACAGTTCAGTTATCTCTATTTTCATATTTTTACTATCACCTACTTTAACTCCTTGCTTCTATTCAGGCACCACTCATTTATTGCTTGCAAAGTCTTTGGTTGCTTCAGACCCAGTTACTGAGCGCCCTTGCAGCAATTAAATGGATCCATATTGTTCATGCTTCTATAGCACCGCAACGTCATGTTGGAATACTACTCTATGGTCGTGACTTCATGTCGTTACTCAAGTTGTTTTGGCAATCCTTTCTTTACTAGTACAACCTATCTTATTCATGACAAATAACGATTTGTGATATTTTCATCTGCCAGCAGTTTTGGAGTTTATATACCAACCCAAGACTTTCACTTACTGCAGAATGTGTTATTGATCAATGCCATCATGTTCAATCATAAGACTGACTCCTTCATCTTGACGTATTGGCTTTTCAAACACCGAATGAATAAAATTTTCCTTCTGGTTGTGTTCACCCTCATCTTCATCAATTTACTCACATACGGGTACCGCATGACTTTTCAAATGCCTCTTTGGCAATCTGTTAGATTTCTTCATGAGCAATACTTAATACTCCCTCTCAACTTCATAACATCGTTTATTTACTTTGCTATCATGACCATCATGAATAAACTGCATGTCTTGTGTATGCGGGTCATTTATATGCCTTACCTCTTTCATTACGAATCTTCGTCCTTTCATTCATTCAGCTCACATATCGATCCTTTATAACCAATAAAGAAATATCTTTACAAGAGTTCATGGTGTGGTTACATCTCTTTACACTTTAGATCGTCCCCCTGTCTTTCAAATTTACTGAGACCAATAGGAAGTTAAATGTGTTATCTTTTATAAATATGCCTCTATTAGTATTGATGGAACCATATTCATTGGACATTCAATCTAGTTTGATTGGCAGACCTTGCTATCATTATGGGGATGAACTGATTGCGTACTTATAGAAAATGGCTTGCAAAGATCTTAAGGTTAGTTTGAGAAATGAGGAAAGACTAGACTTGTGTTTCTGTGGACCGATGGAAGAAAAACCCTATTTTCGCCCTAATTACACTGCGCAAGCAAGTGAGTTATCGTGTTAGTAATGCATTGAATGCTAGGGATATCCAACTACACTCGATATAAACATATCCATAATTAAAGTTTGTGAACTCATCTGAAGACTTTCAGGACTGTTTTCCCCTAAGAAACATTGCTTTGTAGATCAACCTAGTTCTAGGTGCCTAATCCATTTTCAAAGCCCCTATCATAAGACCTCCAGCAAAGTACAATGAACTAAAGATTTAGTAAGATGAGTTGTTATAGAGGGGAGTTTTTTGACCAAGTGTGTCACCGTGGGAAACCCTAGTTTTATATGTGTGAAGAGGGAAGGCAGAACCTTATGGCTGTGTGTTGCCTACAGAGAGTTGAACTTGATCACTATCAAAAACAAGTGCCCTATACCTTGAATAAATTATTTACAGGATTAACTTCCAACAATAGAAGTCTTTTCCAAGACTCATTTGAGTTCCGAATATCACACCATGCAACCATAGTTTATCTTTTGCAGGAATGCTTGTTTATAGTAATTCTTGAAATTGTTTGCTTGTCTCATCTTCAAAACTTAATACTATCAAATATTGTTTAATCTCCCTTGCATTTTAACCCGATATTTCCTATTAGCATTATCTTTCATGTCTTTGCAAACCCATTGTTAAATTTGCAATACATTTTTGCTCGACCTTATATGGTTGTGAACATTCCAGTGCTCTCGACCTTCACCGTCTTTATTTCATGATCATGAGTTGTAGTTCATTTTGTTGAGAGTCGATTCACACATCTACCTTACATCTCATTTATTCATAATGATAAGCTCATATAGCTTGTTCCAAATTCATAATGTAATTCAACTCTTATTGGTGTGGGTGATTGCGATTGTCATAATCCCTTTATTAATGATAATCTTTATTCCGTCATTTTAGCCACCTACTAGTACTGCCTATCTTATTAATGATAAACAACGATTTGTGCTGTTTTCATCTGCTAGCAGTTTTGGAGTTTATATGCCTACTCAAGACTTCCATTTACTACAGAATGTATTATTGACGGATGCCATCATGTTCAGTCGTAAGCCTGACTCCTTCATCTTGAGACCTTTCAAACACCGAATGCATAAAATTTCCCTTTTGGTGGTGTTGACCCTCATCTTCATCAATTTACTCACATGAGGGTACTACATGACTTTTCAAATGCCTCTTTGGTAATCTGTTAGATTTCTTCACCATCAGTACTTAATACTCCCTCTCAACTTTATAACATCGTTCATTTACTTTACTATCATGATCATCATGAATAAACTGTATGTCTTGTATATGCAGGTCATTTATATGCCTTACCTCTTTCATTACGAATCTTCGTTCTTTCATTCCTTCAGCTCACACGCCGATCCTTTATAGCCAATAAAGAAATATCTTTGCAAGAGTTCATGGTGTGGCTACAAATCTTTACACTTTAGATCGTCCCCCTGTCTTTTAAATTTACTGATACCGATAGGCAGTTGAATGTGTCATCTTTATAAATATGCCTCTATTAGTATTGCTAGAACCATATTCATTGGACATTCATTCTAGTTTGATTAGCAGACCTTGCCATCATTGTGGGGATGAACTGATTGTGTACTTATAAAAGATGACTTGCAAAGATCTTAAGGTTAGTTTGAGAAATGAGGAAAGACTAGACTTGTGTTTCTATGGACTGAGGGAAGAAAAACCCTATTTTCCCCCTAATTACACTGTGCAAGCAAGTGAGTTATCATGTCAGTAATGCATTGAATATTAGTGATATGCCAACCACACTCGATATAAACATATCCACAATTATAGTTTGTGAATTTAGAGATGTTTCATCTGTGAACTTTCAGGACTGTTTTCCCCTAAGAAACATTAATTTTCATATCAACCTGGTTCTAGGTGCTCAATCCATTTTCAGAACCCCTATCATAAGACGCCCAGCAGAGTTCAATGAACTAAAGATTTAGTAAGATCAGTTGTTACAGACGGGACTTATTTGACCAAGAGTGTCACCGTGGGAAACCCTAGTTTTACATGTGTGAAAAAGGAAGGTATAAACTTATGGTTGTGTACTGCGTACAGAGAGTTGAACAAGATCACTATAAAAAACAAGTGCCCTATACCTTGAATAAATTATTTATGGGATTAACTACCAATAATAGAAGCCTTCTCCCGGAATGATTTGAGGTCTGGATATCACACCATGCAACCATAGTTTATCTTTTGCAAGAATGCCCTTTTATAGTAATTATTGAAATTGTTTGTTGGTCTCATCTTCAAAACTTGATACTATCAAATATTTTTTAATCTCCCTTACATTTCAACCTGATATTTCCTATTAGCGTGATCTTCCACGTCTTTACAAACCCATTGTTAAATGTGCAATACATTTTTGTTTGACCTTAAACGGTCGTCAACATTCTAGTGCTCTCGACCTTCACCATCTTTATTTCATGATCATGAGTTGTAGTTCGTTCCGTTGAGAGCCTATTCACACATCTATATTACATCTCATTTATTCATAATGATAAGCTTCTATAACTTCTTCTAAATTTATAACGTAATTCAACTCTCATTGGTGTGGGTGATTTCGATTGTCAAAATTTCCTTGCTCTCTTTATTTTGAACTTCAACACCCACATATATATCTTACATTCTGACGAATAAACTTCCGCATTCTCTATTTAATCTTATTGTTGTACTCAAATTAGCTTCATATGAGCAAAGGCATGCTCCTATTATAACTTGCTCCATCTATTTATCTATCCATTGGCACTTTGCTCGTCCAATTTTTTTATCTATCCATTACACTTTGCTTGTTTAATCTATTTGTCTATCTATTGCACCTTGCTTAGCCAATCTATCTATCTATTTATTGCACATTGCTGGTCCCATCTATCTATTGCACTTATCTTGTTGCTTTTGGCTATAAAGTCACCTCGTTGAAGCTCGATTGCTTGCATCTTGTTTCCAATTCATTAGTTAATCGCCTGTATAACAGGGCCATCTTTCTCCTTGGTTGATTATTTATTAGACCCTTTATGATCCATATTTATAAATCACAAGTCTTGTGGCATTATATTTAAGAATTCATGATACACCTATGGTTATGTTTATTATAACCATCCCATGTTAATCTTTCTTTATAAATCTTTTCTAGTCTCATTGTCCATTTCTTTTGTTCCTAATGACTCACTTGACTACCAATTCCATCACTTTCATCCAGACCATGTTTATTCTAGAGTCTAACTCAGACTTAGAGCAGATCTTAGACTAGTCTGATGAGAGAAAATTGTGTGGTGCTTTAACAACATTATATGAGCACATTTCATTAAGGGCATAATCTCAAATAATGTCTAGCGGTGTTAGAGTAAGCTAGAAGAAGCATCGAGAATAATAAGACAGTTCAAGTACATGCTAAGGTGACACAAAGACTACACAAGAATCATATGGTCATTTTGACCAAAGAAGGGGACAATCAAAGTTCAGATGAGATATAAAGTATTCCAAAGGGCTTCTCTTGTAACGCCTCCAAAATGCTAATGACGTGATTTACGGAAAACTGCAGCAGAAGACTTAATAACAGATGGCGCTACTGTCGTCCTAACAAGGACAAGGCATACTGAATCCGTTTGATATTGCAACTCATGTTCAATTCACAAAATCTTTTAAATTGAAACACTCCAAGGCCGAAGTCCATAATAGTTCAACTTCAATATAATCGACTTAATCATACCACTTGCTAACTCCACTCACACTACACAATTATATTGAGCATAGACCCAAGTTGACCCTAAGTCCGATCCCAACATTCATGATATGCTAAACCCACTGTGAGCATCTAATAGCTTTGAAAAGGGCTTGCTAAAAGGAGAAACATGTGATACTTCATCACCTAAAATGGAAAACATGAAAACAATTCGAAAATGTGAGCAAAAACTGTTGATGCGTGCCCGCTTTTACAATTCATTTAATTGGCAATAACAATGAAAAGAAAGTAATATGAAACTGAATTGCTCATTATTATCTGGATGTGAATCCCTTGTCATGATATGATCGATACATAGGTGTACACCTGCCAATCCGATCAAGAGTTAGCCTGAACCCTGCGGGTGAATGATGGGCTGACGCCCTATAGATGATAACTGATGGGGTCACAAGTTAAATGACAAATCACTGTATAAACCGATTCATTGATAAACTCATTAAGAGTTGTAACTTGATAAACATGTTTCGCTTTCTGAACATACAGGCAATGGACGTACCTTGAATCTTTAAAAATGTCATTTGACTTGATAAATATGTTCTGACTTGATAACACTTATGCATAATAGGGAACGATAACTAGGCCTCGACTCTATTTCATAAATATCGTTGTAGGCACGTGTAGTCAGTAAATGATCCTTACTCGCATAATTGAGTAAGTAAAAGTATGCATAATAGACATAGAGTAATTAAATGGTATACACAACTTTGGTATTTCAATATAACTTCAAAATTGAATTGGTGAAAGTAATTAAATTTGATATACAGTAAATAAAAGCAAAATAGCCAACAGTAAGATAAATGAGATTACAAAGGAAAAGGCCTTGATGATGACAAATGAGGGAGTGATTGGGGCCTTTTCTAAGATAGGTTGCTGATACAGGTTTAAGGCTCGCTGATATATAGCTTGGCTCAAGTTAACGGCGAGTACACTAGATTGACTTGATTGATAAATATATTTGATACATTCTAAAGTGAGTAAGTAATAAAGGTTTGAGGTCAAGACATATATATATCTTGGTTCAAAATAGCATGAACTGCAATAACTTGGTCTGATAAATATGGTTTCGGAGTTACAACTCTCCCCACTTCTCATATTTCATTCATAAATTCATTAGATATAGAATTCCACCCCAAATGAATCATTGAACTCAAAAGAAGCTATTAAGCTCACTAAGCTTGGTATTTTCTTTGTAAAATCCATAAACAATTCAAAACTCATAAACAAGCTCCCGAATTGTAATACTTGTCTTCTTCTTTCTTCTTGATCAACCTAAAAACTCCATGAATATTCATTTCCCCCTTAAATGACCTTAATTGTCCCAAATCCACAAAATGAATGCATTATCAATCTCACTCAATCTTTATTATTGCTCTTTACACAATTACTCAAAATTCTTTCAAAAATCACCCAACTCAAAATACTCAACCAAAATTCATGAAATATTATAGGAAATTTGAAAATAATATGGAAAATATAAAATAAAATTTTCTAAATTTTTCTCCAAGTAGGTGCTGCACAAACATTGCGATAACAACCCAATTTGCACCAAAGCAGGTCAGTTCACTTCAAAAACTCATAACTTTCACCCTAGAGCTCAAATGGAGACCTAAAACCCCAATATGAAAATATTAAGAAGTCCCGAAAAACTTTCATGCACAACACAAAATGTGATTCCCACAATAGGATTCCCAAAATGGGGCTAAAACACGTGTGTTAGTTTTTGGTCTAATCTGCACAGTTTTGGTAAAACGACCATAACGTTTTCCACAGACCTCAGATTAAAATGATTCAAGAGCCCTTTGAAAGCTAACACACTGAAATATCTACTCACTAAATATTATAAAACCAAATGCAAAATAATCATCATAATCAATCCATAAACATGATTTTAACTTAAGCTTGCATGAACATGATCATCCCTAAACCCTAGCATGATTCAAGCTCAACTTCACCATGATCAACACCAAAATAACTCTTATTTCTTATCAAAACATCATGATCAATGATCATAAACATCAAAACAAGAATCAAAACTAAAATAAAAATCAAAACCAACAAGATCAAACTTCAAGATTACTCACTTTGATTGCAAAATAAGTTGAGGTGGAGATGAGGTTTAGGGGTTTTGATGATGGAGGATGATAGCTTGAGGTACTAGGATGTTTGGGTGGTCGAACACCACTAGGGTTGGCCGGAAAGATGGCCGAAAAACACCCATGAAGGGCTGCCAGCAACTGCCGCCATGAAGAGGGAGAAAGGAGAGAGAAGGTGTGTATGTGTTGTTATGTTTGCTTGGATAGAATGACCCCAAAAATACTTGGCTGAATTTTATCTTTCTAAAATATCTTTTTTTCTAATTCAAATTAGGTACAAATGATAGTGATTAACTTAATTTAATTACACCAAAATTTTTGAGCCAAAATTTTAACCCAAAATGAATCAGGCCCAAATGAATTGGGCTGAACTTAATGAATTTGAGCCCAAATATTTTTGCATGGCTAAACATTTAATTTTTGTGACATTATGAAAAATAATTTAATGCTCAATCTAAATCATCAAGGGCTAATATCGATTCACCTGAAATTTAATCAATCAGCGAAACTTGAATTAACAATCAATGAAACTTGAATTGCAAATTGGGACCCAAATGAAATATCCTCAAACCGGGATGATTAAATACGATAAATGAATGCGAAAAATTTTAGTGGCATAAGGTAATTTGGTAAATATATAAATTGAGTGTAATTGAATTAATAAACATAATTTGGTTACAAAAATAACCATGAGTGATTAAATCCATAGACATGATAAATTAAATGAATAAACATGATTAATTAAATAAATAAATATGGGTTAGGGTTGGGTTATTACAGTCTTCCTCCCTTAAAGAGTTTCATCCTCGAAACTTATGACGCTTGCCAAATGTATGCAATGCTGCTTTAAAAAAAATACATGGGCCCTTGGTTCCCATTGATTCCCTCTAAAGAGGTATAATTTGCCCAATGTACTCCGACTAAAGGCGTCTACGTATTGTATAACTGCTTAACCCCATGTTTCAGTAATAAATCCGGATACTTCTCACACAATAGCCTCAATGAACTCAATTACTATGATCCAAAATTGATATTCTCTTCGAACGAAAAGAACCTTGTTACTAGTGAAGAAGTGCTCACTACTGGTTCATCACCTTGTCACTAATGAAAACTGATGTATACCCTGGTAAGTACTCTGATACTATTACAAGCTATAAGAACGTCATATACGTGCTCAGGTTCAATAGGTAGGTGCAGCCAACAAGCTACAGGATTTAACTTTTCAATGAATCATAAGGCCCCATGTAACTAGCCCCCACTTGTCCTTGGAAAGTCGGTCTCTTGCTACTTTGATTAGAAAGCCCTTTTGAAATACTTCATAACCCATGTGAGACTTTGGTTATTTCTTTGTTTTGCCAGCACAACTCTTTTATCGACCTTGTATCACCTCAACGTGTACTTGAATTTTTCCTCTTCATGCTTGCTTGGGTTAGCTCTGACCTTATACTCAATGTTTCTTCTGGCTCACTCCAATATAATTAGACAGTGCTTGATATTATGCCCTTATCAAAATGTCCTCATCTAATATTCCTACTGCATCATATGATCTCCCCTCATCAAACTACTCAAGGATTTGCTTCCGTTCGATAATGAGTAGTGAAATGACCATGGTTAGGGATAAGAGTGATGGAATTCTTAGCCAAGCAATTCATTGCATACAAAAGAAATTAGCAATTAGACTAGAAAAGACTAATAAATGAGGGATTAACATGGGGTGGTTAAAATAAAGATAACCATAAGTGTATCATAAATTCTGAAATATAATGTCATAAGAAGTGTGGTTTATAAATATGGATCATACAGGGTCCAATAAATAATCAACTAAGGAGAAAGATGGCATGGTTATACTTGGGTTTAACTGACAAATTGGAAACAAGATGATAAGCAACGGAGCTTCAACTAGGTGACTTTATCGCTACAAGTAATAAGATAAGTGCAGTAGATAGATGGGACAAGCAATACACAATAAATAGATAGATAGACTGGATAAGCAAAGTGCAATAGATAGACAAATAGATTGAACAAGCAAAGTGTAATGGATAGATAAATGGATTGAACAACAAAGTGCCAATGAATAGATAAATAGATTGAGCAAGCTACTATAGGAACATGCCTTTACTCGTATGAAGTCAATTTGAGTACAACAATAAGATTAAATAGAAAATGCAGAAGTTTATTTATCAGAATGTAAGATATATGTGTGGGAGTTGAATTTCAAAATAAAGAGAGTAAGGGGATTATGACAATCGCAATCACCCACACCAACGAGAGTTGAATTACATTATGAATTCAGAACAAGTTATACAAGCTTATCATTTTGAATAAATGAGATGTAAGGTAGATGTGTGAATCAACTCTCAATGGAGTGTACTACAACTCATGATCATGAAATAAAGATGGTGAAGGTCGAGTGCACTAGAATGTTGGCAACCATATAAGGTCGAATAAAAATATATTGCACATTCAACAATGGGTTTACAAAGACATGGAAGATCACGCTAATAGGAAATATTGGGTGCAAGGGAGATCAAACAATATTGAATGGTATCAAGTTTTGAAGATGAGACAAGCAAACAATTTCAAGAATTATGATAAAAGGCATTCTTGCAAAAGATAAACTGTGGCTGCATGGTTTAGGTGTGATATTTGGACCTCAAATCATTCCTGAAAAAGACTTCTATTGTTGGCAATTAATCTCATAAATCATTTATTCAAGGTATAGGATACTTGTTTTTGATAGCGATCTTGTTCAACTCTTTGCACGTCGTACACAACCATAAGGTTCTGCCTTCTTTCTTCACACATATAAAACTAGGGTTTCCCATGATGGCACACTTGGTTAAGTAACTCCCTTCGGTAACAACTCACTTTACTAAATCTATAACTCCTTGAACTCCGCTGGGGGCCATGTGATAGGGGCTCTGAAAATGGATTGAGCACCTAGAAATAGGCTGATATGAAAATCAATGCTTCCTCGGAGAAAACAGTCCTAAAAGTCCTCATATGAAACATCTCTAAATTCACAAGCTGTAATTATGAATATGTATATACCGAGTGTGGTTGACATATCACTAATATTCAATGCATTACTGACACGATAACTCGCTTGCTTACACAGTGTAATTGGGGCGGATATAGGGTTTTTCTTCCCTTGGTCCATAGAAACACACATCTAGTCTTTCCTCATTTCTTCAGCTAACCTAAAGATCTTTACAAGTCATCTTCTATAAGTACACAACCAGTTCACCCCCATAATGACAACAAGGTCTACCAATCAAACTGGATTGAATGCCCAATGAATATGTTTCCAGCAATACTATATATAACACATTCAACTGCTTACTAGTCTCAGTAAATTTAAAATACAGGGCGATGATCTAAAGTGTAAATAGATGCAACCACACCATGAACTCTTGCAAAGATATTTGTTTATTGGTTAAAAAGACAGGCATGTAAGTTGAATGAATGAAAGGACAAAGATTCGTAATGAAAGAGGTAAGGCATATAAATGTCCTGTATATACAACACATGCAGTTTATTCATGATGGTCATGATAGTAAAGTAAATGAATGATGTTGTGAAGTTGAGAAAGAGTATAAAGTAATGAAGGTGAAGAAATGTGACAGATTCCCAAAACGGCTTTTGAAAAGTCATACGGTATCCGTGTGTTAGTAAAATGATGCACATAAGGGTCAACAATACCAGAACATAAATTTTATTCATCTGGTGTTTGAAGGGACAATACGTCAGGATGAATGAGTCAGCATTATGATTGAACATGATGACATCCATCAATATCATATTTTGCAGTAAATGAAGTCTTGGATAGGCATATAAACTTCAAAACTGCTGGCAGATGGAAATAGCACAAATCATTATTTATCATTCATAAGATAGGATGTACTAGTAAAGAAAGGATTGCCAAAATAACTTGAGTAACGACATGCCGTCATGGCCATGGACTACTATGCGACCATGACGTTACGGTGCTATAGAAACACGAATGATATGGATACATTTAATTGATGAAAAGGAATTCAATGACTAGGTCTGAAACAAGCAAAGGCTTTCCAAGCAATACATGAATAGTGCCTAAATAGAAGCAAGGAGTTAAAGTAGGTGTCAGTAAAAATATGAGCATAGTGATGGCTAAACTGGAAGTAGAATGGGTCAAATATGCTTAGGAAGAACTGCAAATCATATAGTAATGCATATTGGGGGTCATCATAGGCTCCATTATGGAAACAGAGAATTAAACAATTATGATTGTCAGGGTTTGAATCGCCTAGAAGAAAGGTTTCTCATATGTATTTAAAGAACTCCCCACAAACCACATATGAGAGATTCTTTTTTCTTTTTTTCATAAACACTTTACAAATCAAGAGAGTGTTGACGATAAAGAAATGATGCCTTTGAACAATTCAAGGTAACTAGGGCAAAAATAAGTCAATGATAGGAAGTGATGAGAGCATTGCTGATGTAAGGTCCTAATGTCATGACCAGATAATTCCGATACATGGCAGCTTAATCGTACCTGTAGCACACATACAGTGCCAAGTAGCACACCGTAGGCTATAAATTGGTATCACCATACATAAGCACTAATTGTAGTATTTATCTCATACTGGTTCACCTCAAAGATATTGCCCCACAAGGCAACTCCTCATCTAGAGGTTTACATCTAACTTGACACTATATTAATCCCTTAAGAAGTTACAAATGGCATCCCCACATTAGGTTTCAACCATATATTAACACACCTCAATAAGACTCTCAAAAAATTCTGGGGCAAAACGGACAAAGTTCTGCCTAAAAATTGACTAAAATCCACGCTTAAAGCCTTACAATAGATACTTGAAATGGAGAGAAGCACTTCAACAGCTCAACAGCCACAAGTCGGAGTTCATAACTCAATGGGTCACACTCTCAGAGTGCACGATTGCAAAAATTTAAATAAATGAGAAGAATGAAACATACAATACAACTCGCAGATAAATGAGACCATGCTTCACTAATAAGTCACCCAAATGGTTCCACCATCCACTTTGCTAATGCTTGAATCTCAAGATATTACCAAATGACTGAGTCGCCCAAATAGAAATGGTTCCTCCATATATGCATATACATATGAACCTATAGTCAATAGCTCATTTAATGACTCCAACATAACTCATACACACCTTGATAACTAACTCATAAACACTTGATAGCTCACTATGGCTCTTAAAACCATAGCTCTGACACCAAATCTGTAACGCCTCCAAAAATGCTAATGATATGATTTACGAGAAACTGCAGCGGAAGACTTAATAACAAAAGACGCTACCGCCATCCTGATAAGGACAAGGCTCATTGAATCCGTTTAATCTTGCAACTCATGTTCAAATCACAATATCTATCAAATTGAAACACTCCAAAACCGAAGTCCGTAATAGTTCAATTTCAATACAATCGACTTAATCATACCACTTGCTAACTCCACTCAGACTGCACAATTATATTGAGCATAAACCAGAGTTGACCCTGAGGTTGATCCCAACATTCAAGACATGCTGAACCCACTATGAGCATCTGATAGTTTCGAAAAGGGCTTGCTAAAAGGAGAAACATGTGATACTTCATCACCTAAAATGGAAAATATGAAAACAATTCAAAAATGTGAGCAAAAACTCAGTACATACAATCTTGTATCATAAAATGAGCATAGAAAAACTGTTAATGGGTACCCGCTTTTGCAATTCATTTAATTGGAAATAACAATGAAAATGAAAGTAATATGAAACTGAATTACTCGTTATTATCTGGATGTGAACCCCTTTCAATGATATGATCTATACATAGGTGTACACCTGCCAATCCGATCAAGAGTTGGCCTGAAGCTGCGCGGGTAAATGATGGGCTTACGCCCTATAGATGATAACTGACGGGGTCACAAGTTAAATGACAAATCACCATATAAATTGATTCATTGATAAACTCATTAAGAGTTGTAACTTGATAAACATGTTTTGCTTTCTGAAGATACAGGCAATGGACGTACCTTGAGTCTTTACAAAAGCCATTTGACTTGATAAATATGTCCTAACTTGATAACACTTATGCATAATAGGCAACGATAACTAGGCCTTGACTCTGTTTCATAAATGTCGTTGTAGGCATGTGTAGTCAGTAAATGATCCTTACTCGCATAATTGAGTAAGTAAAAGTATGCATAATAGACATTGAGTAATTAAATGGTATACATAACTTTGGTATTTCAATATAACTTCAAAACTAATTGGTGAAAGTAATTAAATTTGATATAAAGTAAATGAAAGTAAAATAGCTAACAGTAAGATAAATGAGATTACAAAGGAAAAGGCCTTGATGGTGACAAATGAGGGAGTGGTTGTGGCCTTTTTCTGAGATAGGTTACTGATATAGGTTTAAGGCTCGCTGATGTATAGCTTGGCTCAAGATAACGGCGAGTACACTAGATTGGCTTGATTGATAAATATATTTGATACATTCTAGAGTGAGTAAGTAATAAAGGTTTGAGGTCAAAAGAGATATATCTTGGTTCAAAATAGCATAAACTGCAATAACTTGGTCTGATAAATATGGTTTCTGAGTTACAACTCTCCCCACTTTTCATATTTCATTCATAAATCCATTAGATATAGAATTCCACCCCAAATGAATCATTGAACTCAAAAGAAGCTATTAAGCTCACTAAGCTTGGTATTTTCTTTGTAAAATCCATAAATAATTCAAAACTCATAAACAAGCTCCCAAATTGTAATACTTGTCTTCTTCTTTCTTCTTAATCAACCTAAAAACTCCATGAATATTCATTTCCCCCTTAAATGACCTTACTTGGCCCAAATACACAAAATGAATGTATTATCAATCTCACTTAATCTTTATTATTGCTCTTTACACAATTACTCAAAATGCTTTCAAAAATCACCCAACTCAAAATACTCAACTGAAATTCATGAAATCTTATAGGAAATTTGAAAATAATATGGAAAATATACAATAAAATTTTCTAAATTTTTCTCCAAGTAGATGTCACACAAAAATTGCAATAACAACCCAATTTGCACCAAAGCAGGTCATTTCACTTCAAAAACTCATAACTTTCAGCCTAGACCTCAAATGGAGCCCTAAAACCACAATATGAAAAGATTAAGAAGTCCCGAAAAACTTTCATGCACAACACAAACATGATTCCCACGATAGGGTTCCCAAAATGGGGCTAAAGCACATGTGTATCGGTTTTTTGTCTAATCTGCACAGTTTTGGTAAAACGACCATAACGTTTTCCGCAAACCTCATATTAAAACGATTCAAGAGCCCTTTGAAAGCTAACACACTGAAATATCTACCCAGCAAAAATCATCATTTTTGGTTGGGCCATGCATTACCAGTTTATTGCTAAAGTCTGCCCTGTTTTCTTGAAATTTCCAACCCTCACTAGTTTAGTTTTCTCTTCCTTTGCACATAAATCCTCACTTGAAATAATTCCACATCACCAAAAACATCATCATAATCATCACCAAAACTAAATATTATAAAACCAAATACAAAATAATCATCATAATCAATCCATAAACATGATTTTAACATAAGCTTGCATGAACATGATCATCCCTAAACCCTTGCATGATTCAAGCTCAACTTCTCCATGATCAACACCAAAATAACTCTTATTTCTTATCAAAACATCATGATCAATGATCATAAACATCAAAACAAAAATCAAAACTAAAATAAAAATCAAAACCAACAAGATTAAACTTCAAGATTACTCACTTTGATTGCAAATAAGTTGAGATGGAGATGAGGTTTAGGGGTTTTGATGATGGAGGGTGATAGTTTGAGGTACTAGGACATTAGGGAGGTCAAAAACCACCAGGGTGAGTCGGAAAGATGGTCGAAAAGCACCCATGAAGGGCTGCCAGCAGCTGCTGCCATGAAGAGGGAGAAAGGAGATAGAGGGTGTGTATGTGTTGTTATGTTTGCTTGGCTAGAATGACCCTAAAAATACTTGGCTGAATTTTATCCTTCCAAAATATCTTTTATGCTAATTAAAATTAGGTACAAATGATAGTAATTAACTTAATTTAATCACACCAAAAATTTGGGGCCAAAATTTTAACCCAAAATTAATCGGGCCCAAATGAATTGGGCCGAACTTAATGAATTTGAGCCCAAATATTTTTACATGGCTAAACATTAAATTTTTGTGACATTATGAATAATAATTTAATGCTCAATCATAATCATCGAGGCCTAATATCGATTAACCTGAAATTTAATCAATCAACGAAACTTGAATTAACAATCAATGAAACTTGAATTGCAAAATGGGACCCAAATGAAATATCCCCAAACTGGGATGATTAAACACGATAGATGAATGTGAAAAATTTTAATGGCATAAGGTAATTTGGTAAATATACAAATTGAGTGTAATTGAATTAATAAACATGATTTAGTTAAAACAAATAACCATGAGTGATTAAATCTACAAACATAATAAATTAAATGAATAAAGATTATTAATTCAATAAATAAATATGATTTAAATAAATAAATATGGGTTAGGGTCGGGTTATTACATCTCTAATCAAGGGTATTAAGAGACTAAATATCAGAGATAATTGACTCCTCCTTACATTGGGCTTTATGAGTCAATATCAAAGTACTTATAAGAAAATGCAATGGTTTACATACTTATTACTAGTCAAGACAGAGAAACTGTAGAGTAGAGTTCCTCCTTTGCAGTAACAAGTTTTTCTTTTGAAGATAATATTAATTTTGAACCAAAGTAATCAAGCCAGCGAAGTCACTGAGGATCTAGATGCTCAGCCACAAGATTAAGCAGCTATGCACTTTGGGCTAATCATACCTTTTTGGAGGGAAGCAGTGAAAACCAACTATCCATACTTGAGGTGACATTGCATACATGATCAAAATCATAAGTTTCGAGGACGGAACTCTTTAAGGGGGAAGGCTGTAATAAACAGACCCTATCCCATATTTATTTATTTAAATCATATTTATTAATTTAATTAATCATGTGTATTCAGTTAATTAATCATATTTATTGATTTAATCACTCATGGTTATTTGTTTAACCAAATCATGTTTATTAATTCAATTACACTCAATTTATATATTTACCAAATTACCTTATGTCATTTAAATTTTTCGCTTTCATTTATCATATTTAATCATCCCAGCTAGGGGATATTTCATCTGGGTCCCATTTTGCAATTCAAGTTTCATTAATTGTTAATTCAAGTTTCGTTGATTGATTAAATATCAGGTGACTCAATAGTAGGTCTCGACAATTATGGTTTAAAAAATTATTATTATTATTATTATTATTATTATTATTATTATTATTATTATTAACCTCGTAAAAATTTAATTTCGAGTTATGAAAATTCAATCGCATACGGCTTACTTCCCTTCTCGGGCCCAAACCGCATAAGCCAATCATAGCCAAAGAAGTTTGCATTGTTAACCATGATTTAAATCTAACCTTAAACTTAACTATAGTTAGCCAAAAAGCTCCTTTATAGGAGGTTAAATACTAGCCAAGTAATGTTGATTCATTTATAGCCAAGTAAAACCCACACAAACTCATCTTTTCTCCTCTTTCTCTCTCTTTTAGGCCACCCCTCCCCCTCCAAGATGCTGTTGTTTTATGGTGGTTTCCAGCTAGCCTATTGCCGCCCCTTTGCTGCCTCCGACCACCACAACACCATAGTACCACTAGCCACCATCCTCAATCCTCAAAACCACCAAACATCGCCCCATCTCTCTCTTTTTAAGCTCCAAGTAAGTGATCTCAACTTGGATTTTTTCATTTTTATTTTTGTTTTTGTGATTTGGGTTTTGATCATGTTCTTTGGAAGGAAACAAGAGTTATTTTGATGTTTTCAATTGTGGATTGTGCTTGAAGCATGCTAGGGTTTAGGGGTTTGCCATGATCATGTTAGCTTAAGTCAAGTGATGAATTTGGATTGTTTTGTATATGATTTTGTAATCTTTAGTCATATTGATGATTATAATGGTGTTTTTGGTGATTTGAAATGAGTTAAGGTGAGTTCAATTTGGACATAAACTAGGTTTCTAATGATATTGCAAGGTTTAGCTCTCCTTTAATGGCAAGCATGTTATTTGTGTATATTTGATTGAGAAATGAATCTTTGATGTATATGATTATGAAGTGAAATGGACTATTATGGCTTAGTATGGTGATGGGAAGGACCAAAACTTTGTTACTTGATTTTAACAAGTGATTTTAGATGAGGATTTATGTGAAAATAAAGGAGAAAGCGGTGACAGTGTGGCTGTGAACATACAGAAAACAGGGGACACGTTGCCAATAAACTGGTAATGATTGGCCCTGCTAGAAATTATGATTTTTGGTGTGTAAATAGATCAATGAGTTATCTTTCAAATACCTTTTGAATCACCTTAATCCGAGTTCTATGGAAAACGTCAAGGCTGTTTTGCTAGAACTGCGCAGGTTCGACCAAAACTGACACACTTGTGTTCTAATCCCATTTTGGGAACCCCATTGTGAGAATCATGTTTTGTGTTATAAATGAAAGTTTTTGGTGATTTCCTAATCTTTCCATATTGGGGGTTCAGGTCTCCATTTGAGTTCAAGGGTGAAAGTTATGAATTTTTGAAGTGAACTGACCTACTTTAGTGCAAATTAGGTTGTTATTGCAATTTTTGTGCAGTGTATACCTGGAGGAAAATTCTAAACATTATACTGTAGATTTTCCATATTATTTTTAAATTTCCTAAAAGATTTCATGAATTTTGGTTAAGTATTTTGAGTTTGGTGACTTTTGGAAGCGTTTTCAGTAATTGTGTAAAGAACAATAATAAAGATTGAGTAAGATTAATAATGCACTTATTTTGTGTATTTTAGGCCAAGTAAGGTCATTTAAGGGGGAAACAAATCTTTATGGGGTTTAATAGGGCATTTAGCTCAATTATAGAGAAAGGAAGATAAGTATGTATTGTGGGAGTATATTTATGGGTTATGGACTTTACAAAGGAAAATACCAAGTTTAATGAGTTTTAATAGGTTCTATGGTTTTCAATGACTCATTTGGGGTGGAAAACTACGTTTATTGGGCTTATGAATGAATTATGAGAAGTGGGAGAGTAATGATTCAAAAAATAGTGTTTATCGGATCAAGTTAGTATTGTATATGCCATTTTGAACCCAGATACATCTCTCTTGGCCTTAAACCCGTATTATCAATTCGTTTCAGAGGTATTAAAAAAAATCAATCTTTCATTATAACCATCATGAAGGCATATTGCCAGCAATCATTTACTCTTATTGTCAATCCATTTATAACCATCAAGACCTTTTCCTTTTTAATCTCTTCTATCTTATTGTGGTTTATTTTACTTTCATTTAACTCTATATTAGATTAATTACTTTCAATTATCCAGTTTTGGGGTTATCTTAGCATAACCTATCTTAGAAGTTATGTGAGTTACTTACTAAATTTCTGTCAAAGTTACAAGTTATGTGAGTATTATTTACTAACTACACATATCTACAATTACATTTTCGAAATAGAGTCGAGGCCTAATTTATCGTTCTCCGTTATGCATAAGTTTTATCAATTCAGAACATATTTATCATGTTCGAATCCATTTTAAAGACTCAAGGTACATTCATTGCCTGCATCTTTAAGATTCAGCACCATTTTATCAAGTTATAATATCATTTGGCAAGTATACCAATGAATCAGTTTAATCAGAGATTTACCACATAATTAGTGACCCCGTTAGTGGTAGGGCGACGGCCCTTCAATCAATGATACGCCACGATGTCAGGTCAGGGTTCCCAATTGACCTGGCAGGTGTGCACCTATTAATGGATCATCATATTTATCAAGGGGTTCACTTACATATAGTAATGAGCAATGCAGTTTTATGTTACTTATATTTCCATTGCTATTGCGAACTAAATGAATTGCAATGGTGGGTACCCATTAATAGTGTTTCTACGCTCATTTTACAATACAGGAATGCATGTACTGAGTTTTGGCTCACATTTTTGAATTGTTTTCATGTTTTCCATTTTAGGTGATGAAGTATCACATGTTTCTCCATTTAGCAAGCCCTTTTGGAAGTCATCAGATGCTCACAGTGGATTCAGCATAGCATGAATGTTGGGATCGACCTCAAGGTCAAGTTGGATCTATATTCAATATACTTGTGTAGTGTGGAGTGCTAGTTAGCACATGGTACAATTAAGTCAATTGTACTGAAGTTGAACTATTATGGACTTTGGCCTTGGAGTGTTTCAGTTTAATAGATATTGTGATTGTGAACATTAGTTGCAAGATTGAATGATTTCATTGAGCCTTGTCCTTATCAAGACTGCGGTAGCGCCTTCCAGCATTATGTCTTCTGTTGTGGTTATCTATGAATCTAACAATTAGCAATTTGGGGGCGTCACAGATAATTATTTTTGACACCACTATTCCCACAACATAAGCAATTTGATAAATTCCTCAGTTGTAACCCTTACTAACAAAGGAAAAAAATACGATCCCTAGAATCTAACATTATTGGCTTTAAGCACTATTTTGCATCAACCACCTAGGAGCATCAAAGGGACATGCCCCCCGACATATCCCACAATACCTTCCCTACTTCTAATAAGTAGCTTCTGGTTCAGATTCAGACTTAGTTTTAAGCGCCGATTCAAGCTTGGGTCCTCCCACTAGTTTCCCTCTAGTTCCTTATCTAGGTCTACTTCTTCAGGATCTTCATCTTCCACTGGCTCTTCCATAGGGTCTTCATCTTCCACTAGTTACTAGAGGTCTTCATTCTCCCTAGATTCCTCCTTTGGGTCTTGATCCTCAATGGGTTCCTCTTTAGGGTCCTCATCCTCCATGAGTTCCTCCTCATGGTCCTCATCCTCTATGGGTTCCTCCTTGGGGTCATCATCCTCCATAGGTTCCTCATCCTCCCTAGGTTCCTCCTCCTCCCTAGCTTGTTTAGGTTCCTTAGGGGTGGAACTCTTAGTGTCTTCCTTATCAAGGGAGGGTGGGGTCTCCTCTTGGGTTATAGGTGTAGGGGTTGGTCATATGAGCCCACCTTAAGTAGATGATTAACTAACTCTACTAAATTCATACTAATAGGTTATTAGGCACACCAAGAACACCCCCTCCAATCACAAAACACTCGAACCTTAGGGTAGCTCATTAATTTGATAATGCCAATTTAGGTCACCTTGAAGGGTCAAAAGCAAGAAAAGTGCCTGACTTTCTCCAAGTCTTAAGCAACTATTAGGCTCACCATCAAGATACCTATCTATAACCACCTCAACTTGATGGACATGTTCAACCATGTCGATCCCAGATTTCTCGACTATTCTTTTCTGGAGACAACGACCCCCATGCAAGGGCATTGTTGCGTACCATTTAGCCTATACACAAATAATTACAAGTAAGACTTGTACACTAATACATTTAAGTAGATGCATGCATCCCATTTCCCGTCCTACACTCACTCTCCACGCAATTCCTAAATCTATGGATTTTAAACTTTTATTTTGGATTACTACATTCTTCAACAAGTCTTCATATCAGCAAACATGTGCTCAGATACCACTTTGTAATGCCCCAAAATTTAAATTTTATTTCATTATTAATGTTTAACCCCGTGTGGCAACGGACTAGCTAACAGGGCATGACAATCTTATTTTCTATTAGGAGATAAAGGGAATTCACGTATCCTTAGTTCAATTTAGCAGATAAAGGGCAATTAGCATGACTATGTCTCATGGCTTGCAGCTGGTTTAAGTGCAGCTGCTTATCCAATTCATGGAGTACTGTGAATTGGACAGTTATGGATAGCCTGGCCCAAACCCATCAACTAGATAACATATGACCACTAACCATGCATGCAATTAGCTGGGGAAAGCCATAAGGTCATGTTATATTCGGGAGCAAACCTCCCTCATCTCACCTGATTCATTCACATGGATTATTAACATTTAAGAGTTGGTTAATTGTCCAAAATTCCAAAAAGTCTATCCCGACCTAATAGAGGCCCAAAATCATTTAAAGGTACATTCAAAACATTTCAAGATTCCATGGCAAGCTTCAACAATAACATTAAAGTCTCATCAACACATCGGTTTGTTCAACAAGGTCCCCGAACATTAATTCAAATCAACGTAAGAGATAACCCACATAAAGCACATTTTAAAGGGACATTTAAGGAACTTAGGTCTTAATCGTACCTTATGAGAATGCGATGCCTGAGATTGAGCTCGAGTTTCTAACTTGGGCCTACCCAATTTCCAAAAGTAGTTTCATTAATATTTACACTCAACCCAAAATTGAACTTAATGAACTATGGCCTATAAATCACTTGGAAACGTATTTCTATACCTAATTAATAGGTTAGACTTCCCAAAATAATTTTATGAATTTTTTTAATTTTATCTCTTTAATTAAACCTTTACAAGAACCGTCCAGATTAGAGACAGAATTTAGGTCCAATTTTCAGAAGTCATAACTCGTGATCTAGATGTCAGATTCTGAATGCTAAGGCCATTTTAGAAATCTTACTTTGTCTACTATAACTTTCATTTTAAGAGAACCAAATTCAAATTTAGCCAAGTTTCCAAACTATCCTAGTACAGTTTAGATTTATGCAGTCTCCAAATTTCCAACATAATTTTCTGTGTTTAATTCCAATCAACACAATTCAGAATTCTATATACATAATACTTCTAGTTATATAAACCCTATAAAGCTCACAATGTTTCTGTAATGCCCCAGCCTCCTCCTGGGACGAGAAAGTTACTAGAAACTGCTTCAAGAATCGTCAACTTGCCCCACAAATCACCACAAGTCATTCCAGCGTGCTTTCTCCTCGCTCACACGTTGCCTGAGAAACTTCCCAAGAGGTCACCCATCCCAAGATTGCTCCCCATTAAGCACGCTTTACCATGGAGTTCTTAAGAGTGGGCTTCCTAAAAGAAAGATGCACATTTGGTAATATAAGTAGCCACTTCGATCCATTTTAAGCCACAATGGGGGTGTTACAATCACCCCCACTTGAAGTGCACAACGTCCTCGTTGTGCCTCACTAACAGACCGACTTACGAGTTCTCTAAACTAGCGGTCCACACCCAGTATCTTTGTCCAGTTAAGTGACTGCCCATGGGCTCTCTATCCACTAGCACAACTGACGGTCGCGGGCCGGCTCTAATACCATCTGTAACGCCCAGGCTCCCTCATGAACCGGGAAAGTTACCAAAAACTTCTTCAAAGATCGTCGACTGCCCGCAAATCATCACAAGTCTTTCTGGCATGCTTCATCCTCGCTCACGCGCTGCCTAAGAAACTTCTCAGTATGTCACCCATCCCAAGATTACTCCCCAGTAAGTACGCTTAACTGTGGAGTTCTTGAGAGTGAGCTTCCTGAAAATAAAGGTGCACATTTGGTGGTATAAGTAGTCACTTCGATTCTTTTTAAGCCACACTAGGGGTGTTATAGTTTCAACAAGCCATATTAATTCATGGTTTTTTAAAGCCACCTTACATTCTGACCATAACAGAGGTAATAATTTCCTAAGGCTTTGTCCGAAATACTATCACCCATTACCCAAAACTTTCATAATACAATCAAACAATGTCTTCTTCATCCCACTACTAATCTTATCCCTCTAATCCAATCCAAGCTAGATAATTATAAGGATTAAAGATCAAAATTTCAACTTGAAAGAGTTTAAGGAAAACGCAAGAGGCTTGGAATATTTTAGTTCTTCAACTCAAGCAATCTAAATTTGAAAATTAAGGAAAACATATGAGATTTAATAATAAAAACTCAAATTCATTAGTCTCAATGAAGATTTGTGAAAAATAAATTAAAAGAAAGGAAAACTTGGATTAGGGTTTTCGTAAACCCTGACCATACTCAACCAAGGGGAGGGAAGATGGGGTGGTTAGGTAGCTGGGCAATTGATGCATGTGGTGGCAGCAGCAGGAGGGGGTGGCATCGATGGTAGTGGCAGTGGCTGCTAGGAGAGAAAGAGCATGGGAGGGAAAGAAAAACATGAGGGCGAGTGAATTCAATGGAGAGAGAGAGAGGAAATGCTTGGGGGAGAGAGATAACGTAAGAGGGAGAGAGAATGTGAGGTGTGTGAGTTAATTAAGGGTGGTGGGGAAACCATCTAGGGTTAGCGTTTAATAGAATGAGGGAGGATTGGTGGAGGAAGATCAAAAAGGAAAGAGAAAGTGAGAGAAAATAATTTTTTTTTCTTTTATATAACATGGCTAGGGGGGATTTTGCTTTAAAAACTTTACTTGCACAAAATAATAATAATTTTTTATTTGAATTTCCTGAAACTTATGGGTGCAAAGAATCAAAAATAAATATTGTTTTGACTTGGATTGACTTAAACTATCCCTTAAAATTACATCCTTAAATTACCTATCGAATCTAACCTTCTTACGAAGTCAAGCCCTCTAGGTTGGTACACATCGAGCGAACAAATATTCATAATTATCAAAATTTCTTGTGGTTTATAGTTATCTTCACCATCAAGTGATCAATCAAAATTTGAACATAGAGATGGTTACTCAGCATCGAGTTTGTGCAGTGAGAAAACCTAAAACAAAAGGTTTTAAAAAAAATGAATCAATTTTTGGTGGTTTATAGTTATCACCACATCAGCAAACTAAATAGACTAACAAGTCATGTGTTCGAATTGAAGGCTCAGTCAACAGCCTAAGAAGACCAATAAGTCATAAATCCTGCTAATGAAAGGGGAGACTTCTCCCTATAAATATAACACTACCCCTTATTTTAAAGGTCGAAAAAATCAAACGAAACACTGGATCGAGATTCAAGCTACTCCAAGCTTCTTTCAAGTTGTCATCCAGAGATCAAATACAGCTAACTTGATTGAGATTTAAATCACGCCATCCTCTATCAAGTACAACCACAAGAGATCAAATCAGAGAATTTTTTTTGATTTTATATTTGTTTACTTATAACAAATACAAAGATTGCATCCATATTTTTTGAAATTAATATGAATTAAACTTGTTCCATATTTCTTGCCTTTATGTATTTTAGACTCGAAATTTATGGTTACAACTACTCATAAGAATCTGAGCCTTCCTGTTTATCATCATTATCCTTTTCAATCATGCAATTTGTCATGAGGCATAGATTAGTGGCTTCCTCTTCTTCGCTATCAACCATGAAGCACACTTTGGTTACTTCCTCTTTTTTATACTTGCTCTCATTAGAATTAGAGCCACTCCATGCTGTGATTATGACCTTCTTGCCTTTGCCCTTATATTTTTTCTATCTTTCAGCTTTTGGCCTAGGTAATCTATGATTGCATAACCTTGTTGGTTGCATGCAAAGTAAGTCATAAGGTTAGAGACTGAAGTTGAGAAAAGAATTAATTTATTAGTTCTCTGGCTAGTTTTGGGATATGGACTCCAGTGAAACTTCCTAGTATCAAAGTCCTCTCTCTAAATTCTTTGGAGACTCTTGCCAATATGACCAAGGATTCTACATCATCTTCATCCTTAGAGATATCAATCTAATCTTCAAGGGTCTTGCTTGACACCTTCAACACCACCTCATTCAAAGTCTGATATTTTCTTTCTTTAAAAGCTAAATTTCATGGGTGAGAATTTTTCCAGTAATATCATCCAGCTTGAGTTACTTCAAGTCTTATGCTTGTTCAATGGTTGGGATTTTTGGTGTCCACTTCCCTCTTTAAGAAGGTTGGATTGCGTAATATGCATAATTGTGTTAATTAAATTATCTTACTAATTATCACTTGGCTTATTCAACTCTCAAAATGATTATTGAAGTATTAAGTTCTTATATCAGTACCAATTATAGTTTGATTTTTCTTGTTATAATTGATGATGTGGTTTAAATAATGATGAAAATTATCACTCTTATTAGGGATGCAAATATTATTTTATTATTGAAACATTTATAGAACCAAATCTAGAAAAGCATATTTGAAAAATAAATATCCACATCTTGAATGAGGGTATTTCTAACTCCATGGTTCGAACTACAAGTCCAAGTCTAGGAGTTAAAGGTATGTTTTGATGATTTGGGTGATGCGCCAACAAGCCACTTACTCTTGCGACCTCCACTGATGACAAACAAAATTAACTACAAGATCTCAAATTTCATACAATTGTGTAGATTCATGTTGTCTTAGTCCGGTGCTAGTGTAACGCCCCTTCACTAGTAACCTTGCTCAACCCGTTAGGTACAACCAACTAACAAGGTAGCTCAGGTCATTTAATTAGTAAGAGTTACATCGACTTCCTTGGTTGGCCAAAGAAGGTTTAATTCATTTTTTCTTGTTTCACTCGTAAGCTTTATTTTGATCAGGGGGCACTATGATTATAGTTTATGTCACAGTCTTATTAAAACATAGAGAAATAATTGCCTATTCAATATTATTAACTGATAAATTGTATTCTACAGAAGGATAAACCAAGCCCTCTACATCATTTCAACGTTTAACCCAGGCCTATTTCAGTGAGTCCAAGAGCCTCTCAAATACCGTGTCACTTACAGGTAAGACGTATAAAGTAATGGTTAATGCACCTATCTTTGTCTACCCTTACCCTATTTTTAGGCTATATTTCCTCTACTAAGTTTTTGAAAACCATAAAACAATAAAATCAGCATACAACTTAGTGTGTTACCCTTACACACGTAAAAACTAACTTGAAGTAACTTTATAAGCACATAGATATAAAACTCACTTATATAACAAGAACACCTGGTGAAAAAAAAAGAATTGTGCAGCTTATAAGAGAAAATACACCTATGAGTATGATACAAGCTGTCTTCTCATTCTAGCTTCCCTCAACAGAGGACCGTACTAGTTAGAATAGTAGCACTAGACCTGGCAAATGGGTCATTCAGTTCAGGTACGGGTCGGGTCATTTTCGGGTTAAGTGACATTTCGGGTCATTTTGGTTTGGGTCGGGTATGGTTCGGGTCGGGTCGATTTCGGGTCAACCAATTTTTGGTGAAACACGCTTGTCATGCCAAAACAAGCAACTTTGTTGAAAATTTCGGGTCGGGTATGGTTCGGGTCGGGTCAATTCGGGTTTCAGGTCCACTTTCGGGTGAGCATATTTCCGGTGTCGGGTCGGGTATGGGTCCGGGTCATTCGGTTCGGGTCTCGGGTCTCGGGTCAGTTTTGCCAGGTCTAAGTAGCACATGGCCCGATTATAGTACTTTTCATGCAATCCACTATATGCCGATGGCTTTCTCTCTTCCTTTTCCTTAGTTCATTCAACTTTGATTATTCGTATGTAACTGGACCCTATGATTGGGCATATTATTTTCAACTTACGGTAAGTATTTATCATTATTATTTAGCACATTGCAGCACAATTCAGCATAGTTAAACACAATTCAGCATTATTCAGTATAATTCAACATAATTCTATATGATTAGCATAATTCAATACTTGTAAAAGTGCTTAATTGAATAGATTTTGATTGAATTTCAATCCCTTATTCTTTATCAATAATTGGGCTTAATTTACTAATAATAAAAATAGTTTATTATTGTCATTGTAAAATTTGTTTAAATTTTTTTAAAAATTACATTATGTAACGAAATAAATATTTTACACTTTTAGGTATAATATAAAAAATGTTAATATATTATATTCTTAAAATGAGTATTAGTTGATGAATTATTATATATTGTAAATACATAGATTTATCATAATTGTGTAAAAATTACATACCTATTTTAGGAATACAATTAAAATGGAAAGAAATTTATTTTTAAAAAAATAATGCTAATCATAAAACTAATAATTTTACTCCAACTTTCATATCCAATATATTCTTATGTCTAATTTTTACCCTATCTCATGATTTAAAATATGGTATCCTGCCTCATTCTTCTCATAACAACCCACTAATAAATAAAAATTGCTCTATTATAAATAACCTACCCCTGCCATTAACTACAAATCTACCAATAATGTCAAATTCTAGTTTACTAACAACGATCCAAAAATGTATGTTCTATATATTTCTAATTATAATTATTTTGGTGATCGCTTGCTAAAGATATTGAAAATTATTGTGCTAATAATAACAACTACCAATTGAACATATATTCGCAAATTATTTGCATATTATACATATCATTTTAAAAAAGTCATTTTAAATTTAATTTACAATAATGATGGCATATAAAATACACCTACTTGGAAAATAATCATATTCTACCACAACCTAAATAAGTACGCATTTATAAGAGCTCATTTTGGGTGTATACAATAGTTATACAACTATATAAATATATTTTCATGCTTGTCACAATTAGCTCGTCACTATATAAAATCCTTGGGTACTATTAATTAGCATGTTTCAACATATTTCAGAACGATTCAACAAGTTTCAACATGTTTCAGTAATAAGCACCAATAAGTACTTATCATAAGTTGAAAAGAATATGTCATTTGTTAGCTATCAATTAATAATAAATAATGAGAACTAAAGTGACTTGGTTCCTTTTTAAGATCTTATGTTTTAAGTCTTGTGAATGAGAAAACATGCCTATAAAAACACCACCGTTATCGTCTAATATTGCCTTATGGATATGCTTTGGTTAACAAAGGATTCTAAATCACCAAAAAAAAAAATAACGCGAAAAAAATTAATATCTTTCAATCATATAGATAGAACATGGTCTATTTTCTAAGAAAATTATCGACACCTCTATCTTTTTCATCGTATCCATAAGTAATCTATCTTCTACAACAGTTATCAAAACCTGAAGTCAAAATGTTATTGAAGCAATTCTTATACTGTTTCTCATCTTTCTAAAAGTTATCTTCTTAATAACAAATAATTAATGAACACTTCCTTGCTCTTTGTTTGTTCTTGCCTCTCTTCATCTCTTTTCTTGCTAATTTACATATATTTTAGCAATTTTTTTAAGTACACCAATTTTGATCCAACATCTACTTAATTCTTGTTTAATCTATAGTGAGTTTCACATTGTATTTTGAGATTGTCACATCATTTAAAAGGAAAAATAAATTGCCACATCAACTTAGATTAGGAAAATTGACCAGAGACTCAAAACAAAAAATCTGAATCGCTACCCAACCCGACACTAAAAATAGGTTTGCCAAAAATGGAAAAGAAACCATATTTGACCCATATCGAACCATACCTGATCTAAAATTTTCCACAAAGTTATTTCACTAGACTTCAGTTGACTCGTAGTAGGCCAGAGCTGAAAATCACTCAACCTAAACCAAACAGACTTGAAATATCATTTGACCCAAAGGATACTCTGACCCGAACTTAACCCATCACGTACTCAAACCAAATGACTTGTTTGCTAGAACCTAAGCCTAACTTTCTTATGTTTTTACTCATTTTCATAAACTGACATTTTTTATCGTCCACATTCAGCTATCTTTGTCTCTTTATATCAAATTTCTGCCTTTTTTTTTTTCAAATCTTCATGTTGATCTATAGTTTACTTTTGATCTATTAAGCTAGTCATCCATAATTTAGTAACTCTCATTGTGAGTAACGTTTTTTGTGAATTATAATCTACATTACGAAGTTTGACTTCACTCGCGGTTTTATAACTTTTGAATTTTTTTTTTTGGTTTTCAATCTCTCACTGCAAAACATTGACTATTGTTGAGAATTCCTTTTTATCAATTTGCAGTACAAATATGTTTTGCTGATAAAAAGAAAGTAAAAATTTTAGATCATACTTTTTAGAATTTTTTTTCAAAGTATCAATGGCCAATATTATATTTTTGTTGATTTGGAAAACTATATATCGATCATTGAATGTTAGTTTCTGCAAATTATTTCATGAATTTTTATCGAAAAAGTTGAAAATACTTTAAGTCTACCAAGCATGACTGAATCCGACAACCCCTCAACAATCCTTAAGGGCCAAAGACAAGAACAAGGACGTGATGGACATTGTTGAGTAAAGACTAGTAGAGATCAACACCTTCATGTCCATCCTAATAGATAGGGTCGACAACATAGACAAGTGCATCGAGGAGCTTAAGTCCAGGGAGCACGAGCAGGAGTTTCATGAAGCAATATAGGTTGTGGTGAACTCTATGGTGGCCAATTTCAAGAACGAGATTGAAGCCTTTTAAGCAACGATGACTACTAAGGATGGCGAAGTTCAAACTTGTAGGATCGAGGTTGAAGCCTGCAAAGCCAAGGTCAAGGCTATTAAGGCACAAGTTAAGGTGTGCATGGCTGCACTGGCTAATGGTGGAGCTATCTAGGTGACTACCACAGGGAAGGTGAATGCACTTAAGCACCTAACCTTCAATAGGCTAGAAGTGCAAAGGAAACTGATAACTTCATTTGGGTCCTCAATGCCGATTTCGGGGCAATGGTCATCGACGAAGACGCTCAAATGCGAGCATGGTTCCCATTTTCTTAATGATGTAGCCCTTATGTGGTGGCATCGCAAGTGTGATTACATCAAGTAAGGATCTAATCCCGTTAACACATAGGATGAGTTAAAGAGGGAGCCTAAGAAGCAATTCTATCCTAAGCAAGCTAAGCATTAAGCTAGGGCTAAGCTTCATCACCTCCAACACAAGAAGGGCTATATTTGGGAATATATCAAGGAGTTCCAAGAGCTTCTCTTGGAGATTTCGAGCATCAAGGAGCAAGTTGCCCTCGTTTACTTCCCGATGGGCTATGTCGATCAACTAACATAGAACTTAAGAGGTGTGATGCACAAGCCTCAGCTACTGCCGCCGCTGAGTCACTCATTGAATTCAAGGAGTTCTCAAAGGGATAAACAAGAACCAAGGTAGTAGAATCAAAGGTGGAAAAGATCAGGACAAATCCAGCAAGAGGGATAAGCTATCCACATCCAAGGACTAGGGAAAGGGCAAGGAAGAGATTCCCAAGAAGATCTCATGCTTCTTCTGTTGTCCTCCTCAACTGGGTCTTTGAGTGTCCAAAATGAGGCAACCTTGTCACCCTTTTGATAGAAGAAAAGAGGCATAAAAAAGGAAGAGAAAGCTTTGATGAAGCTACTCAATGTCATCCAAGCAAAGGTGGACGGGTAACCTCGTTGGCATATGTACGTAGAAACCATCATGAATAGTAAGCCACTGCAAGCAATGTTGCATAACACCCCGTTTGTTATTCCTTGATTAATATCTTAATTACTTTGACTTCATAGAAACCACCCTATTGCAACCACCTAGCTAGAGGCTTCTCACCTTCTCTAGTTACTGCTCTAATCATTACAACTTGGCTTCCAATCACCACCACCCACTACAACCTCTTCCACCTTTTGTCTCCATCCAATTCTACCATTTTATTTTTCAAAGGCAACCCCTTTGTTCTAGTAGATCCAAATTCTAAAGTCTTAATTTCAATTAGATATTTTGGTCAAATTATGTCAGAATTTATGATGTATCTCTCAAAGGTTAAGCTTAACTCAATTCAAGAGTGAAAGCTAAAACCAAGAAAGATTACACTCAAGGGAAAAAGGATAGAAACTAAATCAATCGTTTGGATACAAATTTCACCACCAAAGATTAATCTAGTGAAACTAAACTCTCACTTAGATACAGATTTCACCACCAAGCTCGAGTTTAGGGCCCTTAAGTTTAATTAGGATATAGATATCACCACATAATCAAGGCTTAAGACTCACTTTATCAACACTCTAATCGGCCTAATTAGAGATAAGCAAGTAGAGAATTTAAAGTAACAACACCGAGGAGTTACAAACTCAACTTCAAATTTCAATTTCACAACACTTGAGTACAAAAGGGATGTTTATAGTACTTATAAGGCATGTCCATTCCCTTCCTTAGTCATTAGGTAATCAATTAAAGATCACTTAATGTTTAAGGAAGCTCACTAAGTGTACTTACATATCCTGCTACACAGTTTACACTTAACTGAACTAAAACAAGTACAAATGAATACAATGGCTTAAAACTAATTAACTTAAGCTAGTCCTTGATGATTCTAGGCTACATGAGTCATGTTTCCTCCCTTGGAAGGAAAGAACACACGGCTGCCATCTCAAAAGTAGGAGAGGATTGCATGCTTGACACCTCGTGCTGAAGTGGACAGATGAATGCTTGCAAAACGGCTTAATCTTCCTCTTCCACGTGGCACTTGCTGCTTTCATGAGTCACTTGGTGACTAAGCTCAAGCTACCAGCCTAGCACACACACAACTTGAAGGAGAAAACCCACATAAGAGGGAAAACTCCTAGGCTAAGCAACTGACCTGCTAGGTGGCATACTAGCCAAAGTTCCATGCTCTTGGACCACTGTATTTTGATGACTAATCTGTGGTTTTCTTCAATGGGGGGAAACCTCAAGATGTATAGAAACCCCCAATTTTTTAAAACCATGATTTGGACATTATTAAGTGCCTTAATGAGCCAGATCTTTCAAACCGTGCAGATTCAGACGCCTATTGGGCAGTTTTGACAAAATGACTGAACTGGACCTCTTAACGTGCTCTTATGGCTTTATGCTTAGCTTAACAAATAAACTAGACATCCTAACTGAACTAAAAAAAAAGAATTACATAATTTGGATATCGTTTGAACTATCAAATAATAAAAACAATATCGGGTACAAACTATCCCAAAACTACAACCTAGACAGTTTGAGTTCAAGAACTGATTTGAAGTATCAAATGAAGTCCAAATGAGCTGAAACTTGTTTTGCTGGAAAGATAACTTCTTGCACTTCAAATCCATGGTAAAATATTTGACTTAAACCTCAAAGAGGCCTAAGTAATTAGGTTCATGAAAACTGGATATGCTACTGGCTTGAACCCGGTACCCTCTGTCTTGAATCCTTTGAAGGTTTGGACAAAAATACTTAATTTAAAATTGATTTAACTACATGATTACGTTTATTAGGATGTTAATAAACTCTCTTAGCAAAGAAATCAAAGTTAAATTAAGTTTAAGATGACGAATCAACTTAAAACTGAAAATGGTTCAAAAGGATTACGGCTAATTGAGGATGGCATAGGCTGAGTTACATTAATTTAATTTATTTGTGCAATAGATTAATGCTAATTTTGTTGACTAACTATGATTTAAGGTACTTTGTTGATTGGGTAATTTTGTAACCATAATAGGGTTGATTTGGAATATGTATGGAGTTGTGTTGTTGGAGGCTGGAAGATTAGTTGGACGACTTAGATAGATTTAAGGAAAGTTTGGAATTGGTTGAGGAAAGATTTAGAAATAAATTAGCTAAGTTAATTTTAAATGAAGACTAGATGAAATAATGAGCACATGAGAGTGGTTAACTTGACAAAAGGGAATTTTGAATTGCTTTGTGCTTGTAATTGGATCAAACATTTGGGTAAGATTAACAATTATCGACGTGAAATTAAATTTCAAGGATGGACTCCTTGGGATTAAGTCAACTTGAGAAGTTAAGTTACATAAATTACTTTGAGGTTTACATGATCGAGAAAGTAATTGATTTCCATATGAGATAATGGTTATCTTATATTGTATTGTGAGGAATGTTAAACTATCTTGTTAGATAAAATCTTGACCTAGGTGGTTCTCATATTTGAATAGAACACTACATAACTTGTTGAAGGAAATCATACGTTGGAATTTTCCAAGAATAAAACAAAAGTGGCAGATTTTTCTAGTGCTTATCCAAAAAAAATGGATAAGCATGGCGATGTATAAGCATGGTGCCTCTTCAAGTTTAACCACCTTATCCAATCTATTTCGGTGAAAAGGTGGATAAGCAAGGTGCCTCTTGAAATTTTACCTGCCTTATCCTATCCTTTTTGGTGCCTCTTCAGGCAGAATCATTCCTCTATATAAGTAGGAGTGAAACCACAATCACGAGGATTTTTTAATAATCTATGTGAGTGACTGCAACACCCTTATCGATTAATATTCGAGAGAACCTTGAAATACGCAGTTGTTCTTCCAAGTAAATTATCCCTAAGATTATTTGTGGTGTAACAAATAAGTCTTAAGGAAAGTGTTCTATTTCACGATCTACTTGGCTTATCCAGTACCACATTCAACCCCAAATTCTTCAACAGTCTTAAGACTTATTTGCTTCATTTTGTGAAATGACTTCCCACTTTCAGAAGTTGGAGAAGTTCGAGGGTGTTGGCTTCCTCCGTTGGCAGAAGAAGGTGCACTTTCTTCTTACAACCTTGAAGGTCATGTATGTGCTCAACACTCCCTACCCCATAGAGACAGAAAACGAGACTTTGGAGCAAGCCCGCCGAAGATCCAAGTTTGAAAACGATGACTACAATTGTCGAGGCCATATCTTAAATAGCATGTTTAACGCCTTGTTCGATGTCTATCAAGGCATGGAATCGGCAAATGAATTATGGGAGGCGCTAGAGAACAAGTACATGACAGAAGATGCCTCTAGCACGAACTTCCTTGTAAGTCAATTTAATAATTATAAGACGGTTGAAGGATGCTCTGTTCTCGATCAATTGCCTAAAATTCAATGAATCCTAAGTCACTTAAAGCAACATAAAATGCACATGGATAAGACTATTATAGTTTCATCTATGGGGACAAACTTTCCCCCTCTTGGAAAGACACTAAAAGAACTTTGAAACATAAGAAAGAAGAAATGTCAGTTGAAGAATTGGCTAACCATCTTTGAATAGAAGAAGAGTTACATGTGCAGGATGAGTCAAAAGAGCATGTCTCTAAGATTCATATTGTCGAAGATGGTAAGTCGAGTCAAGTGCCAAAGGGAAACAAGAAGAGGCCTAATAAGGACCTCAACAACAAGGGCAACAAGAAGGCTACAGTGGTTTGTTGGGAATGCAACAAACCGGACCACAAGAAAAGAGATTTTACCATTTGGAAGCGCAAGCATGGCTTGAACAACCAAAAGGCAAAGACAAAGGACAAATTTGTAGCCATGATCAATGATCAAATCAACACTGTCCAAAGTGACAATGACTGGTAGGTTGATTCGGGTGCTTCCAAGTACGTGTGCAAGGACTGCTCTTTCTTCAAGATATTGATGCCGATTGAAGATGGAAAAGTGATCAACATGGGCAATACTTCTACTGTTGACGTTAAAGGAATAGGCCGAGTAGAGTTAGTCTTCACTTTCGGAAAAATTCTTACTTTAAATGATGTATATTTTGTGCGGAAAATTAGAAAGAATCTTGTTTCTGGCTTTCTTCTTAATAAGTTTGGCTTCAAACAAGTGTATGGGGCCAATAAGTTTATCCTTTCTAAGGAGAGTGACTTTGTGGGGAAGGGTTATGCTAGTGGTGACATATTTAAGGTAAATGTAATTACCCCTTCTAGTGGTATTGAGATTAATGATTCTACTTACATGCTTGTGTATTCTTTATCTTCTCTATGGCATAATCGTCTTAATTATAAAAGATTAAAAGAGATGTCAAGACTTGAGTTAATTCCTGATTTTGATGGAAATATAGAGAAATGTAAGACATGCATGTTAACAAAGATCACTAGAAGTTCTTTTCCAACTGTTCAATGAATCACTAAATTACTTGAATTAATTCATAGTGATTTAGGTGATTTTCATAGCACACCCTCTTTTGGGGGAAAGAAATACTATATCATTTTCATTGATGATTTTACAAGATATTGCCAAGTATACCTTTTACATGCTAAAAGTGAAGCACTAGATATGTTTAGGATATTTAAGAATGAATCTGAGTTGTATTGTGAAGCCCCTATTAAAAGACTAAGATCAGATAGGGGTGGTGAATATTATAATCCAAGTTATTTCCAATCAACTAGTATAATCCATGAGGTCACAGCACCTTATACACCACAACAAAATGGTGTGGCAGAAAGGAAAAATAGAACACTCACTAAAATTATCAATGCTATGCTTTCTAAATCTAGTTTAAGTGAAGGCTTTTGGGGTGAAGCGATGCTCATAGTATGCTACATCCTAAATAGGGTTCCTAATAAAAGGAATTCAATTACTCCTTATAAATTATGGAATAAGAAAAAGCCAAACCTGAGTTATTTCGGAGTTTGGGGGTGCAGGGTTATTGTAAGAGTCCCGAAACCAAAGAAAAGAAAATTAGAAGAAGTGGAATTAAGTGCATCTTTATACGCTATGTTGAACGTAGCAAAGCCTATAGGTTTTGGTTTATAGAACCAAATGCTTCTATTACGGTTAACACCGTAACACCGTGAAAGAATTAATTGATGCCATTTTTTATGAAACTAGATTCTTTGCAATTCCTAAACCAAATAATCTTATTCCAACCACTATGACTCCAAGTAATGATCAAGAACAAGGAGACATAGTGGAAGTAAGGAGAAGTAAACCGATTAGAAAAGAGAAATCATTTGCTTCTGATTTCTTTGTCTATTTGATGGAGGGAACAAGGTATTCCATTGAAAGTGAAATACCCTATGTTCATAGCATTGATTCGGATCCGAACTCTTTTAAAGAAGCTATGGAGTCTCAAGATGCTTCCTTTTGGAAAGAAGTAGTCAAAGATGAAATGCACTCAATAATGAAAAATAACACATGGATCTTAGTTGATTTACCCCCAGGATGTAAGCCTATCACATCAAAGTGGATCTTTCAAAGAAAAAAGAAAGTAGATGGTCCATAGAAAGGTTCAAAGCCCGGTTGGTTATAAGGGGCTTTAACCAAAGACATGATATTGACTACTTTGACACACGCACCAATGGCTAGGATTGCGATCATAAGAATTCTCATTGCTCTTGTTGTAATTCAAAAGCAAGTAATTCACCAAATGGATCTGAAAACAGCATTCTTAAATGGTGAATCAGAGGAAGAGGTGTACATGAAACAACCAGAAGGTTTTGTTGCTCCAAGCCAAGAAAACAAAGTATGCAAACTCATAAGATCATTGTATGGCCTAAAACAAGCACCTAAACAATGACATCAAAAGTTTGATGAAGTAGTGTTATCTTATGGTTTTAGTATTAATGAATCTGATAAATGTGTATATTCCAAGTTTGAACATGGAAAAATTGTGATTATATGCTTATATGTTGATGACATGCTAATTTTTAGCACTGACTTAGAGGGAATAGAGAAAACCAAGTGTTTTCTATCTTCTAAATTCTCCATGAAAGACATGGGGGAGGCCGATGTTATACTCGGTATTAAGATCATTAGAAATAATGATGGAATCCACTTGTCTCAATCTCATTATATTGAGAAAGTGCTTGGGAGGTTCAATTACAAAGATTTCTCCCCATTGGCCACTCCTTTCGATCCAACTTACAAGCTAACTCGTAATAGTGGGAGACCTATTGCACAAATTGAGTATGCAAAGGTCATAGGGTGCTTCATGTATGCCATGACAAGCATGAGGCCGAACATTGCATTTGTCGTTGGAAAGTTAAGTCGGTATACTAGTAATCCTAATAAATTTCATTGGCATGCAATACGTCGGGTGTTGAAATACCTGAGAAAAACTCAATATTATGAGTTATGCTATTCAGTTTATCCTTCGGTCTTGGAAGGATATCCAGATGCAAGTTGGATAACTGACAAAGAGGATAATGCCTCTACATCATGTTATATATACCTGCTTGGTGGAGGGGCAATGTCTTGGGCATCCAAGAAACAAACTTGCATTAGTGACTCTAGCATGGCTGTTGAGTTTGTAGCTTTGGCTGCAGCCAGTATGGAGGCAGAGTGGCTGCGAAATTTGCTATTGGAAGTGCCTTTATGGCCAAAACCAACGTCGCCACTCTCCATACTTTGTGACAGCAAGACCACGTTGTCCAAGGTTGATAGTCATGTCTATAATGAAAAATCAAGGCACATTGGACTTAGACATGCCTATGTCCATCAGTTGATCAAACATGGAGTGATCACAGTTAATTATGTGCAAACAAATGAGAATTTTGTAAATCCTTCAACTAAGGGTCTAGCAAGAGACTTGGTGTTCAGAACATCAAGGGGGATGGGACTTAAGCTCATATCTACAATTGCTAGCAAGGAAGTCTCAACTTAATTCGTGGTATGACATCACATTCTAAGTTCATTGAGTGACAACTTTGTATAGTGATTGGAAGCACTAACATATTTTATCTCAAGATAAGAGTGTTTGTGTACTGTAATGTTATAAGAGGTTGAGTTTTATACTCTTAATAGATCTTGATTGAATGGCTTGTGTTACAGGAGCATATTTCTAAGGTCTACCTAAATGAGTGTGAAGTGTGGCCGCTTCAAAAAGCAACAGGGCTTGGCTTGATGCACTCATGATGGATATGGACACATGGTCGGATAATAGTGTCAAAATTGTAAGTGTGTAATGAGATTTGTGTGTGAAATGTATCCAGTTAATCAAAGAGGATGTGTAGTTCAAATACTTGTCTACTATTTACATTCAGATTAATTAAAATTATATTTCACTAAATGGAAGTTCAAATCGTGAGATACTTCTCTTATGCATAATTCTCCTTGTGTTCTCAGTTGTGATTGCGTGTTTGCCGGAATGGCGGGGATTTGTTCTATATCTTGGAAAAGGCGGAGGATTGTTGGAATTTTACAAGAATAAAGCAAAAGTGGAGATTTTTCTAGTACTTATCCGAAAAGATGGATAAGCATGGTGCCTCTTCAAGTTTAACCACCTTATCCAATCCATTTCGGTGAAAAGGTGGATAAGCAAGGTGACTCTTGAAGTTTTACCCGCCTTATCCTATCCTTTTTGGTGCCGCTTCAGGCATGATCATTCCTCTATATAAGGAGTAGTGAAACCACAATCACGAGGATTTTTTAATAATCTAAGTGAGTGACTGTAGCACCCTCATCGATTAATATTCGAGAGAACCTTGAAATACACACTTGTTCTTCCAAGTAAATTATCCCTAAGATTATTTGTGGTGCAACAAATAAGTCTTAAGGAAAGTGTTCTATTTCATAATTTACTTGGCTCATCCAGTACTATATTCAACCCTAAATTCTTCAACATCATTTTGATATTAGATAGAGCTGGCAAAAATTTGTCCAACCCGGTTACTCAAATTCATCCGACCCAAAAAAATCGGGTATGGTCACAAAATTCATGTCCGAATTTAAAATTCAAACAACTGATCATGTCCGAATTTAAATCCGAGTTGGGTGCGGGTTTGAACATTCGGGTTCGGGTTGTCCGGATTTTTAAACCATTACAGGTTCGGACAAATTCTGACAATCGGACAACTAGGTTTATGTGTAATTTTAGTCCAAATTCTTTATAAAATTTTATAAAACTAACTTCGGACAATCGAGTTCGGGTTCGGTTACATAAAATTTTGGTCCGAATGTCCTAAAATCAAAACACAAATTTGGACATTCGGATAACCGGGTCCGAACATCGGACATTCGGGTTCAAGCCCAGGTCTGGTCAGAGTGTCCGATTTATAATTCGGACAGGGTTCGAGTATGAAGTTTTTTTCCGAATGTCATATTTATCCAGACCCGAATTGTCCTGGACCCGGATTTTTACCAACTCTAATAATAGATACTCTCTTGGGTTGAACATTAGCTTTATAATATCATTATTTAATCACTAATATGTGAAGGGCTGAGAGTTACCTTAATTAGACAAGTTAAAGTGACTGATTAATCCCTATTATGCCGAATACTCATCTTTCGGTTTCAATCAATAGTTTTAATCTGAAAAGCTTGAAGTTAAAATCATTTATATGAGTGTATTTATATGATCATAAAGAATAGAATGGGATTGTAATTTAAGAAAGTATGGGTATCTACGTAAAGTATTTAAGAAAATAGGTCAGTTGTGGGGTTGAAATTATCACTAGAATGGGATGAACTATCTTCAATTCACTGAGTTCTATTAAGCAAAGTAGAGCAAGGCCAAAATGTGAATAAACTACACAGAGGTATCCTCAATTTAGTGTAAACTATTTTAAGGACCCTCGGTTGTTAAAACTAAATATAAGGTACCTTGTCTTTTGAGGTAACTAGCAGAAAGGACCCTCAAATTTTTATTTGAGATATTTTCTAGACCCATGCACTATTCTAGTTTGCAAAGCATGCCTAAAAACTTTTCATATTTGCAAATCTACCCTCAATTCTTAAAAACTTACTTTCGAAAAATCAAAAATTGTGTTTGTGATATTTTACCTACTAGTACAACTCGAGGCCCTTTTTCAACTGGTATTAGAGTCACGTGACTAAAAATAATTAAGATTATTAAGATAATCAATGACTAATTAAGCTCATTAACTGTGATTAATGTTTGAATCATCACCTACTTGCCCTAGTCCTAATTATTCCCATATTGTCCACTCACCATAAGGTATTACCTCATTAGCACCTCAATTAAACTATGTCACTAATATAGTTTTAGAATTAAAAGTCAAATTAGCCAAAATTAAGACCGAACTGAAGGAGCTTAAGAATCAGTTAACTGTAGTCCATCTTTCTCTTATTAACGAAGTTAGGCATAGCGAAAAAGCTACTCCCAGTATTAGCACTCCTTTTTAGCATAAATATCCTTTCCAAAACCTAAAAAACAATATTCCATTTCCTTTACACGAGATAAAAATCCATAAAGAAGTAGGAGAAAAATTTGGTGGAAAAAGTCTAAAAAGAAAGAAAAAGAAGATGGAGTATGAACAATATACTCTTGAAGAACTACAAAAAATGTTTGAAAAAGAACAAAATCCGGAAGAATTAAACAAAATCATGAGCGCCATTAGTGGCAAACATGACGTCTTATCTAATGAAAACGAAGAGACCAATAATGTCCAATTAGAAGAAAAAATATATTAGCAGATGAACCTTCTTAAGCTTGATGATCTTAATGCATTACCTTTAGAAGAAATTAGAAGAAAATTGGATAAAAAAATATAGTAAAATGACTATCAAAGATGAGAATAATGAGATAGGAGCAGAGCTCGACTTAGGTGCAATAGAGACCAATCTTGTTAACAATGTTGTTCCTAAACCTTAAGAATTTGGTGAACCATCTAGGAGAAATACACATTTCCTAAGACTTAGGTATATTCCAGCAAGACGTACAATCAATTTTTCTTTGGGTTTATCCTAAGGAAAACCACGACTTATGAAGAAATTGGTCTTTCTCCATTAGCCAAACTGGTTATATCATAAACATTGATGGAGCCTGTAATAGAGAAGAAATATTTGAGCACTGGAAAAGAGGAATGAATAGCATCTTAAATCTAAACACTATATGGACTGTTGTAAACTTCCTAAACTATATCGAACATAGTTTTTTCTAGTACTGTAGCTAACTGGTATGATTCATTAAGTGAAGAAGATAAAAATACATTAAGAATAATGAAAACACCAGCTGCAATGTTCAAAAATCTATGTAAAGAAATTGAAACCGAGTTCATTGGAGCTAAACTTGATTCCGAAGAAAAACCAAAAGAATGGCAAAGAAAGATTAACAACATAGAATTATGGGATATGCGATATCTGAAAAATTATATTACTGAATTTAGCCAATATTATTATAAAATTAGGCATAATAAAACTAATCTTAGCATGCTCTATGAAAAATTACCATATCCTATAAATTCCATAATTAATGAAAAATAAGTTGCATATTTGGAACGAGCAGATGTCCTTGATACTCTGGGTTCAAGAATCTCTTATCTAAGAAAATGAGTCAATAATCAATGTCTTGATCTTCAAAAACAAAAGAAAATCAAGAAGCAATTCCTAACTTGCTAGGATTCACCTCACCAATGGGGAAAGGAACCTGAAAAAAGAAGGAAAAAAAATTCTATAAGAAAAAGAGTTTTAACAAGTAAAGAGGCGAAAATATAAAAGAAAATATTATAACAAACTAAGTCCTAAAAAACGTAGATTTTTTAGGAAAGCTGCTTATTGCCCTGCAGGAAAAAACAACTGCAAATGTTGGGCATTCGAAGAAGTAGGTCATTATGCTAATGAATGCAAAAACAGGAAAAATAACAAACTTATTGAGACTTTAGGAAGCCTAGATTGTGTAGAGCTTAGTGAAGATGAGGCTTTGGATCTAGACTTAAGCAACAACAAAGGAATTGTTGAAATTATAATGGACAATGAATATGAAGAAAGTGATTATGAAGAAACAAGTCATATGATGAAAAGTAGTTCGGCTAGCCTTGGTGATCTTCAAGGAGAAGAATTTGTTGTAGACAATGAGCATGAGGAAGTCAAAGGAGATTCGGTTCTTCCCATAATCCAAAAAGATATGATCTATAAAAAATTCATCTTTCAATTAAAAAGCAAGTACGTATGTGAGATTATGGAAGGAGATATTAAGATAAAGGATTGTGAGTATGACGCTGACGCTGG
Organism: Selenicereus undatus; assembly: GCA_017589665.1. Classification (NCBI taxonomy): domain Eukaryota; kingdom Viridiplantae; phylum Streptophyta; class Magnoliopsida; order Caryophyllales; family Cactaceae; genus Selenicereus; species Selenicereus undatus. The sequence continues at coordinate 73,959,308 of JACYFF010031955.1, forward strand.
GGAAGTTAATCTCATTAATTAGGAAAATATCCTTAAGCATAATAAAGATAGAAAGTATAGGTATATCCATGTTGGAAGTGTCCAAGTTCAAATAACTCCATTACAATACTATGGCAAAGATATTGATCTTTATGTGTTACTCTATGACATTAGGCATACCAAATTTAATAATCAAATTATCACAGGGATAAAGACCAATTTATGTAATAGGTTAGTAGGATTCAATTGCGGACCAGGATATTATGTGAGTCTAAAAGATGAATTTGCTAAAAGCTTCCTATCTCTTAAGATAAAAACAGTTTGGATGGACATAAAAAGAGGAGGATATCCTTTAAGGATATTTTGGAAAACAATCTACAAATTAGGTAATACAATAGATCCAAAGACTAAGGTAACAATGACAGAAGTAGAAAAATTTAAAAGTCCTACCTCTATGCAAAAGATCCAAAGGATTAAGTCTAATCCTCAAGAGATAAAAATCGACCATTCATGGATATCAAGCTTTGCCAACCCTACTAAGATAAATAAGAAAAATATAAAATTGATGAGGAGGGTAAAATCACCATTAAACCCTAATTATTAAGGAGCAGGAGTAAAAGATCAGATTGGGGAGAAGGATTTTCATCAGCTAAAGAAGAGTTTAAAGAAGATGCACAATTAGCCTGACCAGTGAAATGAGTAGAATGAGTTTTGAGGCTGCAAGACCTAGTGTGGATCGAATTATGAGTCTAGATGGAAAGGTCATTGGGTATTAAACAAGAATCGTTAGTGAACCAATCTATGAGGATGAATTAGTCAAAAACATGACTATGAAAATATGTTATGAAGCTACCAATACAAATCCAAATAGCATCCATATCCCAATAAAGGTTTGTTTAGAGGAATATAATAAATATGAGCTATTTGCTTACATAGATAGTGGTTGTTCTGTATGCTTTGGAAAAATATCACTATTTCCTGAGTTTATGTGGAAAAGAGCTAAAAATCCTTTACAAGTATAGCTGATAATAGTATTATGAGTCACAATAAAGCCATAGAAGGGTTAATCATAGAATTAGGAGGAGTTCAATGCATTATACCAGTTCTATGGGCTACTGATCAACCCTCTGATGATATGATTGTAGGGAATTAATTTTCAAAGATTGTATTCTCAATGCACCTAGACCATAAACCAGAGAATTTTCACAATTAATGGTAACTCCATTCCTATTGAAAAATTAAGTAATGCCTACACTCATCAGAAAATTGAGTTTACGCGCAGCCAGCCTGGTGAGAAGGTAATGCCAGCACAACGTGAAGTAGCACTGACAATCTCATTACTCGAATTATCTACTAAAGAATAGATTATTGAACAACAAGAAAAATTATGCAAGGAACTAATAATCCACTAAAGTTTTGGGGTAAATCCCAACACTATTATTCGAGTCAAACAAATGGTGTATACACACCAGGATATTCAAGAATTTGATAAACAAATTAAAGAACTTCTGGATAAAGGATTAATCAGGAATAATAAGAGTCCTCACACCAGTCTCACTTTCATGGTAAGAAAACATGCAGAAGAAAAAAGAGGAAAGGCAAGAATGGTAATCAATTACAAAGAGGTTAATGATAATACTGTCTTCGATGGGTATTATATTCCTAACAAAACTGTCCTTGTCAATATAATTCAAGGAGCCTCTTGGTTCTCAAAAATGGATTGCAAAAGTGGTTATTGGCAAATTAAATGGATGAGGAAAGCATTCATTTCACTGTACTTAGTGCCCCACAAGGACATTATGAATTAATAGTAATGTCATTTGGTCTTGAAAATGCACCTCAATATTCCAAAGGAGAATGTTTGATATCTTTAAAGACCTTAATCATTGTTGTTTAGTCTACATCGATGATATCCTTGTCTTTTCCAAAACCACATAACAACACAAACAATGATGTCTTAGCTGTCATCTAGAGATGCATTGATCATGGTATCATACTTGGTAAAAACAAATGCATTTATGCTGAACAAGAAATTGGGTTCTTAGGTCTGGAGATAAAAGTTGGAGAAATCATCCTATAAAAGCATATTCTAAAAAAATAGAAAATTTTCTTGAAAAAATTGAAGACAGAAAGCAATTAGAAAGGTTTCTTGGATGTCTTACCTATGCTTTAGACTTCATTATAGATCTAGCTAAATTAAGAAAGCCATTACAACAGAAACTCAAGAAAGAAGTAAGTTGGACATGGACTATTAATGATACAAACATTGTTCAAAACTTCAAAAAGATGTGTAAAAATCTTCCTATTCTTAATTTGCCTAATGAAGGAGATGATTTAGTTCTTGAAACAAATGCTAGCAATGAGCAATGGAGTGCGGTACTCAAAATCAAAAAAGGAGAAAAACTCTGCAAATATTGCAGTGGGAGTTTTAATAAGGCAGAATGGAACTATCCTACAATGGAAAAAGAAATCCTTGCAGTCGTAAGGGGAATTGAAAAATTCTTAATCTTTTCAGCTCCAAAACCTTTTCTTATTCGAACAAATTACAAAGGAATACTTGATTTTGTGAAAAAGAATTTATCAAATATGTAACTACAAGGGCGACTCCTACGTTGGCAATTATGGCTTAACCAACTTTCCTTCTCTATTAAACATATACAGGGATCGAAGAACTCTCTGGCAGACAGTCTAACTCGAGATCTCGCCAATGGTGATCATCAAAGCCGACCTCCTGCCAGAAAAGGAGGAAATCCTTAATGAACTGTCATTCCTACTAGAACGGGTTACGCCTTCTAGTAAAGTCCTTATTGATAACCTGAAATTCCATACAAAAAGTAGATCACGTTTTGATCTACTATTTACTACCTATCTAATAGCCCAAAGATTTTTCCTTTTATAATTACAAGTTAGTTACCTTCAGTGTCCTTATGATATCTAAGAAAAAATAAGTTCTCATTTTCGAGAAAAATGATTCAATAAGTGGTATGTAGCATGCATCGACTTTTATCATCATTATTCTTATGATATTTGGGAGTTTTGGGGTACAACGATATATTTTCCCGATATATCTAGAGTTGGTGGTGTTAGTTTCCCAGCAAACTCATTATCTCCAAATGATCTTGTCTTTAAAGCCTGAGAATACAGGATGATGCTTTACTTCATTGAAATCCCAAATCTAAAGTTTCCATTTTTCTCAAAACTAACAAAATTTCAACGATGCATGTTTAAAAGGATCCATTGGATTCTTACATCTCCTGATGGTCCAACGAAAGTCCTAGTTCGCAGATGCCTAAATTTGGAAGTGTATAGCGCATTAATCGAATATGAAAATGGAAAAGCTAAGTCAGCCCATTATCTTATTTAGATCGTTGATTACGACGATCTCAATGATCAACAACGAGAATGGGTTTTTGAACTACCAACGCATCTAGTTACCGATCCTGCTTTAGCAAGAGCCATTGAATCTTTCAACATTTATCATCAAAGTTGGGCATTAATTGAAAAAGGAAAAACATTAATGCGTTGTGAAAATACTATTTTCGCCTATGACAACGAGTTTAAAGAATACATGAAGGTGGAAGGAGCAGTCTCAGAAGATATCTTTGATTATGTCTTTGATGTGGGAACTGGAAAATTTCTATTAGCAAAAGGAAAGAAATATCTTCTTGAATTATTTGAGAAATGGGATCCAAAATATCTTAAGCAACTTGATGAAGATTTTGATGATAATCTTGATAATGATGGTTTGGAAAACATAATGGGAGATGAAGGCATACAGAATCTCAATAATGATGACTAGTCTTGTCATCATTAAAAGCTCTGAAAAGTGGTTGCCCCATCATTGTACTATCTTGATAAGTGTCTGGTTTATAAAATAAAGCAATGTCCTATAGCTGTCAGTGTGTACTATAGCCATGCAAAAAATTAGTATGTACTATAGTCGTTAGGGCATCCTAGGTACCTACATCCCCTCTATAAATAGAGAGGTCGAATACTGGGAAATGACATGGTCATTTGAGCATTCTTGAGTAAAAAAGAAGTCGGGATTCTCCATTTCTCTATGAGAAAACATCTCTAATGATCTTAGCTTAAGTCCCTCTTCAAAGGTTTCCATTGTAATATTCCCACTTTCAAGCTTTTAATAAAAGAAGTCTCCTAGTAGGGAATGTTACCCAATTGAACCTTCTGTCTTAAATATTATAATTTCTTGATTAAAGTTCCACTATCTTTGAAAAAGATTAAAAACTTGATTAGTGACTACAATCTGAGGTAGGAAACGAAGATATATGTTCTGCTTGATCTAAGGAATGTGGGGTTGAGGTTAGCAATCTCTGTAAACAGGAAGCTAGAGGAACGCCGGAGTCTAACGCCGACTAAGTTCAGGTAACGGTTAAAACTTTCTAATTAAGTTTTAATTATTTTTGCTAAGTATGGTGGGCCTATAACCACAGAAAATATAATATATAAGATATAAGTAATAGATTATGATGACTAGTGCCAGTAAAGTCATTATACGAAGTTTAATCAGCTAAAACAAACATATTTCCTGAAAAAAACCTCTAAAAATGTCTTATTTACATGTTTGTCCTATTCCATGGATAATTATGCAATTTCTAAAAGTCAAGGACTAAAATAATAAGAAAAATGACCTAATAGTTAGTTTTCTGAAAACATAGCGTATCCCATAATTACTTTTGAAAAGGTAGGGGTGTAAAAATAGTTACCCTTGAACTTAGGGACGTAAGTGTCAGTAATTCCCCAAAATGTAGAACAAAATTAGCCAAAGATGTAGATTTTGGAAGTTGGTAATGGGAATTGAGGATATATATATACATATAGACACGTGCACACACACACACACACACACACACACACACACACACACATACATATATGAAAGTAGAAAAGATTCATATGAGTTCTTAAGCTAAGTATTAAAAATTATAAGGAAAGGGAAAAAAGTTTACAAAATAATCGTTCGTAAAACACTAGCTAAAGAAGATAAAAAATTTATTTGAAATTTATAGGGCAAAAATACTTCGATAGCATTACACTAAGACTCGCTAAATTTTATTAAATCCAAATAGTCAATTAGCAGCCTACAAAACAAGTGTTGAGGGTCAAACCTACAAGGAAATGAACAATTGCGAAATCTATGTTGTTGCTTATATCCTTTTCGAGGACAACCTTTAATTCATTCATAAGTTAATGCTTAAAAGTTTTTACTGTGCTTTGGCCATCTGACACACCCAATCACTATTATGATGAACATGTATTATCAAGTACTTAAGTTTGTTGATCCGGGGATGCCTGGATAATAGGCCTGTTAGCAGTGCAATTCACCGTTCACCATTCATTTTCAGCTGTCGCTGAATAGTTCTCCAAAACCTAGGAGTCGGATGGAGATCTCCAAATTCATGAATACCTATGATTGATTATTCACTGTTTGGGTCTTAAGCTTGGTCAATAGAAATGATTCACCTTCATTTGATATTAAGTTTAAGTTATTGCTTATGATTTATAAGATAATTTAAGATTATGTATGCTCACTGGCTCTTTAATTTGATTTTACTGTATAAAGGGTAATGTACTGGCCTAAACACTCACATTCTCTCTTGTTTTGTGTTTTACAAAATATTTTACGAGTAGAGACACTAGCTACACCAGAATCGAGTTTAGAAATAGCATATAAAGCGAACTATGTAGGCTCACGAATGCAAATGTTTCCCAGGCTCTTCGTACTATTAGGAAGACTTAGACTTGGTTGAGGCTCTAAAAACCACACCATAGGTTCCTTTATTATTATTTTTTTTTGTTTGCTTTGGACTTGTTGGATGTTTGGATAGATGAAGGATTTGCTATTTGTATAAGTTTTCTTGCACTCTCTGGTTTGTTTTTACATAAACATAAATCATATAAGTTATATTAGTATGGTCCAACTTTAATGTAAAACAACTGATGACCTATTTTAAAGAGTTGTTTTCCTATACTATTTTATGGATCTTAGGTTCGAGAGTTTAGGCTTTAGGTTTAAAGCAATGCATCTAATATTTTTATTTGAGTCCCAAGTCCATGTCGACTTAACATGCTTTCTAACATTCTAGTCTTGTTTCTTCTAATGAGACTGCGGTAACATCCCCAACCTTACAAGTGTTTTGCTTCCAATTTATGCTTAATTAATCATAAACGAGATAATTATATATATTCAAGTTGGGACATTACATGTTGGATATGTGAGCCGACACAGTTTATATGGATAATAAGCTTGCTAATGAGGTTGGCCTCCCATACAGCAAGGAGAAGAACTATGTGAAAGGAGTTAACGCGAGAAGCTTCCCAATCGGGGGTCTTGCTCGAGGCACCGAAATCTAAATCGACCAAGGAAAAGGTAAGGTCGACATCATTGTTGCCCCTTTAGATAACAAGAAGTTCTATTTAGGGATCGATTTTCCTCGACATAGTGAAGGCGTTCTTGGTGCCTTGCGTTAACACAATGTACATCATGGAGACGGGGAAACCTTGTGTTGTCCCCATGAAAGGGGAGATTAACAAAGTCAATATGCTCTCCACTCTTTAATTCTCCAAGAGGATGAACAAGAAGGAGCCAACATTCCTTGTCACTCTCAAGTTGGATAAAGAGGCTAAATACATGCAAGCACCAAAGGCATTCAGGAGGTGCTCAATGACTTCAAAGACAGCATTTCCATCGGGTTACTGAAGAAACTTCCTTCGAGAAAGGAAGTAGATCATGCTATCAAGTTGAAGCCAGGGAAAAGGGCTTCCAAATGTTCTCTTTACTACATGACACCTCTGGAGCTCGATGAGCTAAGGAGGTAATTGAATGAGCTACTTCATGCCAGTTACATCTATCCCTCCAAGTCACTCAATGGTGCGCCAATTTTGTTTGAAAAGAAGCATGATATAAGTCTCTTTGATTAACATCGACTATCATGCCCTTAATAAGATCACCATGAAGAACAAGTATCTCATCCCTCGCATCGATGATATCTTTTATCAACTTGGGAATACAAGGTACTTCACCAAGCTTGACTTGAAGAGTGAGTATTATCAAGTTCGCATGGCTGAAGGAGATGATCCAAAGACGACACATGTGACATGTTATATGCCATACAAGTTCCTTGTCATACCCTTTGGCTTTAAGAATGCACAAACCACATTTTGAACCCTCATAAACAAGGTACTTTCTCCCTTCGTTTATCGCTTTGCTTTTGTTTATCTTGAGGATATTGTCAACTATAACAATTCCTTAGAGGAGCATATGGGATATTTGCGGAAAATGTTCCTTTGGAGGACAATGAATTGTACGTTAATAAAGAAAAGTGCTCCTTCGCATAAGGGAAGATGCCACTCTTAGGACGTATTGTTTGCAAAGGCAAACCAAGCATGTATCCGGCAAACATCAAGGTCATCCCTGAATAGGAGCCACCAACCAAAGTCACCGAGTTAAGATCATTTCTTGGCTTGCTGAACTACTGCCTATGGTTCATTAATGGATACTCTACAATAGCCATCCTACAAACTTGTTGAAGAGGTGAAGAGGATGAACTTGGAGCCACAAGTGCTAGCAAGCTTTTGATGCATTAATGGAGGTTGTCACCAAGGAGCCCGTTTTAGCTCCCCCTAATCTCAATGAGCCATTTAAGCTTCACACTGATACTTTTGACTTTAACATCATTGGTGTCTTGATGTAAGATGGCCATCCTATCACTTTTGAAAGCCAAAAGCTCAATGACACCAAGAGGTGGTACATGGTCCAAGAAAAGGAGATGACTGAGGTGGTGCATGGTCTCTGAACATGAAGAAATTACTTGCTCCGGAAAGTTTATGATCAAGACAGACAATTTCATAAGCTAGTTTTAGACCCAAAAGAAGCTCACTGTCAAGCAAACTTGTGATAAGATTTCTTGGCAGAGTTTGATTATAATGCAGAGTACAAACTATGAGTCCTAACCTAGTGGCCAATGCTTTAAGTCACAATGGGGAACATGACATAAGCTGAACTTAAAGCAACCATAGTGATCACATCAAAGAGGGACTATAACATGATTCTTGTGCCCAAACCATCATCAACCTTGTCAAGGAGGGCAGGAGGAGGCAATTTTGGCTTGAAGATGGCTTAATTCTTACCAATGGTAAGCACGTCTACACCCCTTCATATGGCAACCTCATGTAGAAAGTTATGAAGGAATGTCATGATAGCAAGTGCAGAGGTCATCCTGGTATGCACCACACATTGACCCTCGCAGCGCGATTCCTACTGTTAGCATCACTTGAAGGATGACGTCGATACCCACTTGAAGGCTTGTCTTGTGTGCCAACAAGACAAGATTGAGCAAGGAGTACCCAAGGGTCTTTTAGAGCATCTCGTCATTCCTAAAAGGTCATGTGAGAGTGTCTCCATAGATTTTATTCTGGGCTTACCCCAATTGAGGGTGCAATTAGATCCTTGAGGTAGCCAATCGCTACTCCAAGTATGCCATCTTTTTTTCCCATACCCAATGAATATTTCGCCAAGCAAGGCACTTGTTTATGCTTCAAGCATGTGGTAAAGTATTGTGTTTGCTTCTTTGTTCGCTGGTGAGCAATAGGGACACTTGCTTCACAGGGCGTTTTTTGACGAAGTCATTCAACCTCATGGGTTTTGCACTCAACTTCACCAAATTTTACGTACAAAGTAATGGACAAACTGAGATGGTCAATGCCTTATTGGATCTTCACTTGAGCCATGCATGAGTCCTAACCAATGAGATTGAGCGATGTTACTTGATGTTGCCTAATTCTTATACAACTTGCAAAGAAGCGAGCCCACGGGTCGAAGTCCATTCGAGATACTCACGGGTCAACAACCCTTGACCTAAGTTCACTTGCCATAGGTTATAAGGGACCAATATTACCAGCCTACAACTTCAATAAGAATTGGGATGACCATGTAGGTGTGGCTCAAGCTTACTTGGATAAGGCCTCTAGGAAGATAAAGTAGTGGGCCGACAAAAAGAGATGCCCAAGGGAGTTCCAACTTGGAGACCTCGTCCTTGTTAAGATGTACAACTATGCGAGATTAGGTGGTCGCCATTGGGGTCTCAGTGGAAGATATGAGGGGTCCTTTCTGCATTCTTAAGAACGTGGGTGCGCAAACTTATAAGATAGAGTAGCCTCCGAAGATTAAGTACCATCACGTCTTCCATGTGAGGTTATTCGAGCCTGATCATGAAGACCAAGTGGATTCAAGTATAGACATCTCACAATGGGCACCGATGGCCATAAAAGTCCAACATATTAAGGAAGTGGAAGAAGTCATTGTCATTTGGGTGGTGCGACATTTGAACCAACTGTCGACACACAAACTCCTTGTCAAAGTGACAGGACTGCTCGACAATGAGGCTAGCTTGGAACGCATCCAACACTTATGGCAATTCAAGGAAAAACTCCAAGTGTTCGAGGACAAAAAGACAATGAGAACGTCGATAGAATAGGTAAGGGAGGATGTTACAAGCTACTCTAGATTGCCCCAGATTTCTCTAGATTTCTCTAGAGTATTTTCTAGGATGTCCCATAGAGTTCCACACGATTTCATATTTGTATGGAATATTCTGAATGTGTAATGATTGCCATAAGATAAACTCAATCTCCACCGTTCATTAACGAGGTGGAAGTGTATATATACCCCTAAGGGGACTCATTTGTACATTACGCAAGTCCAATGTAATATAATACAAAATATTCTTCTAAACTCTCTTATGTCTACATTCTTTAAGTCGCCTTGTGTGTGTCAATGCTTACTTAGCTTTTTAAGTCTAAGTCAAGCATTTCTTGACACTTACTAGCAAATGAAGAAAGGGTTTCGAAAGAGTTTGCTAGTGCCACATGGGTGTTGAGTTCGTGTGAATAATGAACATGTGACATGTAGCATTACCTTCATGACCCGGCATAATCCAACCCTATCTTACATAATGATGTCATATTTCGCCATTACGAAATTGATTTTGTTAGTTGTTATTGTCTAGCAATTCTCTATCATCATAATAACCATTTTTGATTCTTGTGTCACTTCAACAGAAATCTTCGTCTTGCTTTCTGTCTTGTGGTCTCCTAAAAGCCCAATTATTTTTACACAAGCTATGGTTTTTTCATCTATTGTTACAAAAATAATGAGTTTGTTCTTTTCAACTTATCTTAATTATTTATCACTAGCACTGAGCACTAATAATCACTGATCATCACCAATCAACATTGATCAACACTTGTCAGCACCAATTAACACATAGTCATATTTCCAACTCACAATTTTAACTCTGGCCAACACTCATAATCACCTATCAGCACTTACCATCACTTGTTCACAATCAGAAGTACTGGTTACATTAAGTTACTTTGATAAATTGAAAAAAAAAACAGGCCTAATGTTATACGATTATATGCGAGTTTAATTGTTTAATAGCTTCTACTTTCTAACTTATCTTCTCTCTCCTTTAACACATGCCATAATTATTACTAGACTTGATAAATGAATCATTCGGTTTGGGTACAGGTCGGATTAAGTTTAGGTCGGATCATGTTTCGGGGAGATTTGGTATGAGTCGGGTGAACTTCGGTCCGGGTCGATTTCAAGTCAACAAATTTTTGGTCCAATACGCTTTCATGCCAAAAACAAGCAACTTTGTATCAAATTTCGAGTTTGATATAGTTCAGTTTGGGTCAATTACAGTTTCAAGTCCATTTTTGGGTGAGCATATTTCAGATGTTGGGTTGGATATGAGTTCGGTTTATTCAGTTCAAGTTTTGGATCCTAGTACAATTTTGCCAGGTCGTATTACTTCATTGGATCTTATTTATTCATTTGATGTTACAAATCAAAATTAATGGTTCTCTTTATTTGCTTATAAGATAGAGAAAAATCCAGCACTGCTAGAGTTTTATTTTCGAAAACCTCAAAGTATCAATGGCATTTCTCTTACATTTTGTTAATGCATTTCAAAACTAAACACCACCACGCCACATAGCTTGAGACAAATTTTAGGGTTTATCATCAGATTCCCTCTTTGTTCATCTCTAGATGCGCTACGATAGTAGATGGCAGCGCACTTACACTTCAAGTTTTGGCCCTTTTTTTGTTTCTTCACTGGTGTTTTATAGCCATTTATGACGTTTAAAGTTGCCGACAGGTACTGCCTAGCTAGCTAGCTAAAACTGCGTGAGCCAAAAAGTTCTACTGAAATGACGTGATTTCCCTACCACAAGCAACACCAGACTGCTCTCTCTCCCAATGCAACTAAACTCTCTCTCTTCATGTTGGCAATTCTGGACTGAGACTGGGATAGAAGAACCACCATCTGAAACAAGAGAGACAAAAAGTTGAAGATGGAGATGAGTAGTAATTACATGCCGGAGCTTCACGTAGCCCAGCAAAGTCGCCGTGAAAAGCTTCGAAGCTCATCATCTGCCTCTTCAGCACAGCAATCGGAGGACTTTCATCAGTGCAATTTTTACAATCGGTTAAACCCAGTTATTCTTCCTTCAGAGATGCTAAACTTCACACCTAACTCGGGTTCGTTCTCCAGCATACACCCGACCCGTTTCATCTCCGCTTCGGGCGACCCGCAAAACGGGTGCGATTTCAAACCCTTTTCTGAGAACTGGGTTTTAGGAGGAGCCACCTTTGGAGGGTCTGAGTCTGATTATCAAAACAACCTTCAAAATTGGGAGAATTGGCACTCATCTTTCGTTGGTGATAGAAACCTTCATCACGGGCTCTCTCTTTCTCTATCATCGAATCAAATCTGCGAAATTCGGCGATTAGGGTTGAAACCATTGGAGTCCGAAAGCATATCTTCGATCGTGAATCAATCAGTCACCGGAGAAGGCAATCTCACCCAAGATATTGTCGGGGGTTCGATGCGGAATCTGGGGCCACTGGGGCCTTTTACGGGATACGCGACGATTTTGAAGAGTTCCAAGTTCTTGAAGCCTGCTCAGCAACTGCTGGACGAGTTCCTCAACGCTGCTGGGTTGAAGACGATGAAGGGATCCGAAGAGTCTGAGAGTGGTTCCTTAGCTCCGAGTGACGGCGTTATTGATTGTGGAGGTTCCAAGTCTTGTGGTTCCAATGATTTCAATGGTGGGAGTGGCCATGGTGACCAGTCTTGTCGGCCAGACTGCCATGAAAAGAAAGTCAAGCTCCTCAGCATGCAGGAAGAGGTTTGTATCCATCTTCTTTTTGTGGTCCTTGTTTGTTGCTTTGCTTTGCTTTGCTTTTTGGGATGAAATATGGGTCTGTCTTTGCGTGAGTTTGTCTCTCTAAGCTGTTGAATTAACTATGGGATTTGATTGTATGCGTAGAAGTGGATTAAAATAATGCTGTGCATGTATGATGTGCATCGAGGAATGTGGCTTTGGTTGGGAATCCCGAAAGCTCAAGGAATATTGGGAGAAACTGAAAGTTGTTAACCCATTTGAATTAAGTATTTGAAAATAGGCGCATGCCTCTTATGGCGGGTATGATAATAATTGTCAAATGTGCTTCTTTAAAGAATGGCGGTTTCATTTATGGGCTCGCTTCCCGCTTTTGTTGTCATGGTCCAAGTCCCATTTTCTTTTATTTTTTCAGAAACAATAGTTTAAATTTAAGATTCAGCTAAAGCACCTAGGAAAAAGGTAAAAGGTGATTGAGAAGATACAAATAACCCCCGAATTGAAGGACCTTGCAAAATTTCCAAGATTTTATTAGCTAGTAACCAACCACCTAAAGCTATGGATTACAATCCCAAATAAACTCCATGACAGTACGTTTACAAATAAAACATAAGATCACTAATAAAAAAATAAGAAAGGTCATTGGAAGTAGTCTCCTCCAATCTTCCTTCAATTCGTTTCCATATTGGTATTTATACCTCTAGAACCCACCCTAAGCAGGCCGGCAGGGTAGGGGCGGCAGATATCATGGCTCCCTTTTACCTTGAATTTCCTAGAGACTAGTTTAGTTAGACCATAGATTAAAAATCATTGACTATCTACTCTTTCAAAGGGCGAAAAAAAAGTAGAGTAGAGGATTGTTTAGTGAAACATTGATTGCACAATCGCTTCATGTTTGTAAAGTACTTAGGTGTTAGGATGCTTGGGGTCTTATTTCTATTGTTTTATGAAGGGGAAATAAAAATTCATGAATTACTCAATACTTTCCTTTAATTAATTCTAAAATTTATTGTAGTAGGTCCTAAAGAGCAGCCTACTTGCGAAATTTTCCCTTGTGTGTGAGTGTGTTTTGTTATGAGATGTTAAGTAATGATTGAATATTGTTGACTTTTGTATTTAGGGTTTGTTTGGTTGAAGGAAGACATTTTAATTTTTTTTTCAAAAAAGAAATAATATATCAAATACCGAATTTCAAGGAATTCCAGCAAATTTAAAATTGGGCACCTCACTCAAACATCCTAGATGCGCCATTGAATTTGCAGGAAAAATTGATTGCACAATCCCTTCATGTTTGCAAAGTATTTAGGTGTTAGGATGCTTGTTATTGTTTTTTGGCCCCCCCCCCCCCCCGGCAAAAAAAAAAAGCTTCATGAATAACTCCATACTTCCCCTTGATTAATTCTTGTTTTATTGTAGGTCCTAAAAAGGAGCATGCTTTAGGAATTTTCAATTGTTTGTGTATCTTGTTATGAGATGTTGAGGAAGGATTGTATATCATGGACTTTGGTGTTTAGGGTTTGCTTCGTTCAAGGAGACATTTAATATTTGATTTTTTAAAAACACACAAATACTATATCAAAACTCGAAATTCAAATCCATACCTTGAGTCTAGTCTAGCATAGGGGGTTAAGTATTTTGGCTGCTTTTTAGTCCTCAAAACATAAGTAAAGGATAGTTTCATTAGACATTTTGCTATAATCCACTATAATCTTAGGTAGAAATTTTTTTTTAGGGCGTCCGAGAAGTGGACAAAAAACATACAATCACATATGTTTTAGTATCAACAACTTTTCCCCTAAAATTTTTCTTTTTTTTTTGATGGAATCATTTTGTTTATTGTGTAATTTGTATAAGTTTATGGTTTTAAATTTGTTGAGCATTTCTATAAGGGGAGGTCTGTAAGTTATCCTAGTATAAAACATTGCTCCTACCTCCTGCTAGCTCCCAACAAGGCTGACCTTGCTAAAGTTTGCCTCTTATGAATGCTAGCAAGAAACATGAATGTGATGGAAGAGGTCTGGTCTCTGCAATTTCTGTTTAAGTACCTCATGAATAGGTTTTCCTTTATGATAAGGGCATTTAAATTTCTACACAGCTTATCTTGTGGCAAATGTCATTTCTCGGTGAATGTTAATACCGATAAGTAACTAAAAATAACCTTTTGTGAGGTTTCTTATACAAAAACAACAAACACTTGTGTGTCTAGGTGATTTAGAATCCCGTGATTCTCATAGGAAATTTCCTCAAATTTTCCTCTTCTTTTCGTGTTTATTGTTGTATTTTCTTCCTTTTGTCCGTGAGTCCATGACAATGAGCCTGCACCTAGTTGTTTTCCCGGTATAGTTATGCAGAAGGAAGATGTTGAGAGTTAAAATAGGTACCTCTTGCTTGCATAAATATATTGCTATTTTAATATCTTAGTTTCATGTTGCCCGGATGTCCATTTCTAAGAAATTCATCTATATGTGCTACTGTTATGAAAGCAAGGCCAACCTTGGTGGAAAAGGTTTAGGGGTTTGTTTATCGTATTTCATATTTATAAGACTTTATTGTCAAAATTATTTATGATAATCTTACTGAAATCCTAAGACAAACAGGTTCTCATATTAGACTATTATTATCTTTTAGGAGTTGAGTCTCTGTATTATAAGTCATGCTGGGATTAACATTGGAGAAGTGATGAATTCATTGTTTTTGCTCTTGGTTTTAAGGGAGGGGGAGATTGAGGGAGTAGTATATTTTAAAATAAGTGGTGTATGTACGTGCTTCAAGGCTTTTGGTTGCCACACACCCTCACCTATTTAGATATAAGGAAAAATATTGTCTTCTACAAAGGTGTTACATTAGATAAGGCTTAAGAACTTGGATCCTTGAAGTTCACCCAATTAAAAAGCCTCCTAGATCATGAACCTGTAGGCTGATCATGGATTCAAAATGTAGCAGAACTGTGACGAAACGGCCGCGTTGGAAAGGTTTTGGAGTTGGGCGATTTGCGTTTTCATGCCGCGATAGCCACAATATGGAACGCGATTGCTGTATTAGAGTGATTTTTCCGTACCGCTACTGAAACCGAAATTGCAATTGAAACCGCATTTTAAATCCTTGAGGCTGATGGCTACCACTGTTTACTGGAGCTTATAATCCTATCTCATGTTGTGGTTGGAATGAGGGTATTTGGAGGGAACCTTAAGGTAATAAAATGGTGGGCGCCCACCTTTTTTTTGGGGGGGGGGTTGTTTCGATTAATAATCTTCAGATGATAGCCAAGAGTTTTCTATGGGCGTAAATAGTTGCTCCTTGCGCCCATTAGACTAACAGTTGATCTTCATAACAACAAGCCTCATGGATTTTGTTTGAGGGGATGTGATGCGAAACGAAGAGTTATCTATACAACAACAACAACAATACCTCTCAATGTGGGTTCTGCTTTCGCAGGGTTTGGGGAGATCCAGATGTAGATAACCTTACCTCTACCGACATTCCTGTCCGTAGAGAGGCTGAATCCAAGAGACCCACAAAACAAGATTTTGTGAAAACATTTTATTGAAGAGGATTTTGTGAAAACATTTAATGAAACAAAAAATAAGGCTACGCATCAGGGAAAGAACTAATAAATACTAATAGATCAGATGGTTGTAACAATGTATCTATAAATACAATATAATTATAAGTGTACAACAAAGCAGAGGAAGGTAGAGGAAGGTAATATACCTTAACAAACAAAGGTAGGCAAACAATGACTTTTTTCAAATGTGAGTACTACCTATATACAAACATGACATATGAAAAAACCACGACCAAAACTATCCTACTGCAACAAAAAAACTACAATCAAATTAGGTGGCAAATTCTCTGAGAGCTAAGAGCCTAATTCTGTTCCGTCATAATTTCTTATCCTGAGCCATGTCCTCCGTCGATCCTACAATTTTCAAGTTCTCTCTAATCACCTCGTCCATACTCTTCTTTAGTCGTCCCCTCTCTTTTTTACCTTTAGGGATGTTAATACTTTCACATCTCCTCACTAGAGCATCTAGATTTTTTTTCACATGGCCGAACCATCTGAGTCTTGTCTTTCTTATCTTGTCTTCAATGGAAGCCACTTTGATTAAGTCTCTGATTACTTCATTCCTAATTCTATCCATTATTGTATAACCACATATTCACCTAATCATCCTCATCTCTGCCACCATCAACCTTTGAACATGCGTTTTTTTTATAGGCCAACACTCCGATCCATACAATATAGCAAGTCTAACTACCATACGATAAATTTTACCTTTTAAACCTGCAGCCATCTTCTTATCACACAGCACATGTGAAACATACTTCCATTTTTGCCAACCTACTTTTATGCGTTGGTTTTCGATCTACTTACTCTAAAATCTTGAGATTCTAGTGTATGTCTCCATTGCTCAAACTTGTCATTCCCTCCCTCTCTAGTCTCATCAATAAGAACAAGAGTTATCTATGATTATCATATAATATTGTCTTATACAAAGTGTGTTATGGTAGATGAGGCTTAAGAAGTTGGATACTTGGCTGGCGTAAATTGAGGAGCCTCCTAGATCATGAACCTGTAGGCTGGTGGCTACCACTACCTGCTGCGGCATACAATCCCATCTCAGGTTGTGGTTAGAGGGAGGGTATTGGGACGGAAATTTTAGGAAAGTAGTGAAATAATGGGTGCTTTTTTGTTGGTGGAGGGGTGTTTGGATTAATAATCTTCAGATAATAGCCAGAGTTTCATACGGGGGTAAATAGTTGCTCGTTATGGCCCTAGACTAACAGTCGCTCTATGTAATAACACGCAGCGTAGAATTCATCGGAGTAGGTGTGGTAAGAAACTAAGAATTATCCTATAGTTATCATATAAACCTTTCCAACCAGCTTATACCCGATGACAAAGGCCGCTGAAGGTATAGTGCAGGCCAATTTCTCGTCAAGAGCTTGGAGGCTTTTCAGCATGTAGTTCAGGTTCCACCTTCCCGACAATACATAAAATCAAGAACAGGTTGTACTATCTTTAATAAAAATTTAAGGGAAAAAAAAAGAGGAAGGTTCTTTTACACCATTTTGGCAGAAACAAAGCAATTCACCTTCTTGTTACCCTTTGATTGGATGGAAACTCTAATAGATGTTTATTCTACAAAGAGTGGGTCAATATTGTGCATGTGGTGATGTGCTAATTAGATGTCATGCTGATGAGTGATGTCTCTTGTAAGCACATGGATTCCATTTTCTGGAGGATGCCACTATCCCGTTATGCGTAGCTACTGGAGATTTATTGCATCACCAACCGCGAATGTAAACTTATCCTCTTCTTAAGCTATTGACACTTTAGCGGCCATGGACAAGAGATGTAGAAGAGGCATTTATTAAATCATATGATATTCTATAGTTCTATGAATCTAAATCTCAGATACTTGATGCAGCCATATTGTAGGACGAAGATTATAGATTAATTAATTGATTAGCATTTTCTGACCACATGCTCCTTGGTTTGTGCTACATTATCTCGGTATTTTACTCATAGCTCTCCTAAAAGGATGAGACTTGTTAACAAGAGCTTCCTCATCATAAATGATAGAAGTGTCTAAGCAGGGACAAAGGAGTTTGTGGATCTTTGTCTTGCGACCCACTTCATTATGAAACAATGTGCTTTTTTCATGTTTTAGTTTTCATCGTCTCAACTTCTTCGTAGGAATTTGTTAACTTCAATTTTACCCTCATTTGGGCTGAAGTAGCATTTGTTCTGCAATAATTAGAGCTTTGCATATGAGAGTAGGGGAAATGGTGAAGACTTTCAACTAAGAACTTCTCTTGATGTTTACATGATTTTTGCTCATTTTAGTAGACTCCCTTTAGTCATTTTATCTTGCTACACAATTTTTCTTCTGGGGGGAGGGGATAATTTCTTTGCTTATTTTTCTTGCTACATAATTTCTAATGCAAGATATTTTTGGTAGTGTCCATAGGGTTGTGTGTAGTGGTTATTTCCTTTCATCATACCTGAGATTCCTTCATGCATCTCTTTTCGTCATATCTTGAGTTCCTGATATCAACTTGGATTG
The DNA here is from genome assembly GCA_017589665.1 of Selenicereus undatus. Taxonomy (NCBI): domain Eukaryota; kingdom Viridiplantae; phylum Streptophyta; class Magnoliopsida; order Caryophyllales; family Cactaceae; genus Selenicereus; species Selenicereus undatus. The sequence continues at coordinate 73,977,568 of JACYFF010031955.1, forward strand.
TAGTGACTAAAGCAATATGCCTCTCTAAATTGTCCTATGCTTGTTCCCTACGGGTAATAATACCAGTATAGGTAAGGTTGGCTGCATCTGGATCTCCCCAGACCTTGCGAAGACGGAACCCACACTGGGAGGTGGTATTATTGTTGTTATTGTTGTTCTCTATGGAATAGTAGGCAGTTAGCGCCTCTTAGATCTAGTGTCTAATAGAGCCAAGCTCTATGTTATTCTGCAGTTCAAGGATAAGGCTTCTACTTTAGAACCTCTCCCCCTTCGGCGGGAACTTGGCGTACGGATTTTTCTTATGTACTTCCTTTCAAATATTGCTTTCAGACATGTATAGTTCTGACCCTAAGCTTTGTAATGTCATCGTGCATTTATGTATTCAAGCTTCTAAATGAATTTTTTCTTCCTCAGTGAGAAATTAAATCTTATATGTAAATTTTGTTGTCTCTTATCCTAACATTAACAACTGGCTGTGGAGCCACAAAATCTGTGGTAGATGGATAGTTCATGTTCTCCCACAAGGACTATGGTACCCTTGCCTGTCCTTTGTGGACTTGTGACGCTTGCCTAGATTTATTATTAGGTATTGAAGTTCACAATCATGATAGCTAGTCATGACTCATGAGAGGTGCAGAGAAGGGGCTAGTATGGCCAATAGTCCCTTATGTATGTAGCTGATGCCTCTGGAAGATATAGCTTGAAATTGGCCCCTGCCAACAATTGTTTGTGAAAGCCTGCGACATTCAAGGTGCTTCACTGCTTCCAGAAACTTTTTTATGGCTCCGCTAATGTGTGCTTGATTGTTCACTGTGGAATTTAGTCAATTCAGCTGAAATTTAATTGCATGTACAATGCTTTCGGTGTGGCCTGTTGGTTATGTACCCCTCAGCATAACCCGCCCCAACACACACAAACATGAAGGGGGTGAAATACTAAATAGACAAGATAAAGGAAAGAAGGGAATAATGGGATGATAAATCTTATTGCCCCATTTCTTGAAAGTACAGTGTGAATGTTTCTTTATTTTTTATCTTTTTTTGGCTTTTTTTGGGGGTGCAGCATGGATAGGAGGATAGGCAAGGATAAGCTGCTTGAAGGGGTGGTGAATTCTCCCTTTTCATAGTTGCTTAGGGATTTTGAGGAACTCTAATTTTCTTTTCGGCAATGATTTCGCAAGGAGACGCTTGGAGGTAAAGGGATTGGGGGATTGTGCTGTATTGAACTAGTGATCATATTGCGCAATCTGGGCTTCAGCCAAGCCGTAGGGGTAAAAAGTTGATGTTTTAATAGCTACTTTCCAAATATGCTTATTGTTGCATCTGATGCCTCAAAGAAGGCATAGTGTCCATTCTTTATGGGATTTGTTCCACAAAGTTCTGTCAACACTAGATTTTTTATTTTTTATTTTTTGGGGGGAGGAGGGTGTTGTTTTCACTCCGTTCAACTTTTGCTGGGTTAATTGCATTTTACCTCCGTAATGATTATTGATTGGTGCTTACCAACAAAACATAGCACTTTTGAGGAGTTTTAGCATAGTGATTGGCTAAGACTTTCTTGTTACAATGTCCCATGACATACTTCATTCTTGATTATTTGGAGCCTTTTGTTATTTTGCCTATATAAGTTATTTCCCTTAAAAATGATTGTCTCGCATGTCCTGGCTGAATTCTCCTTTTGATCTTGTTGGTTGAGCTTTCACAATGACTGGTTGGTTCTTAATTGTTGAGATTATTATCAAAGTAGAGCTCGCATCTTATTGTGGCCCCATCACGTGTAATTTCTGTTATGATTTGGTTTGCCATCTTTGAATGATTACTTTTTCTTTGAAATTCCAAAGGTTTGCGAACGACAAAAGCAATATAATCAAGAAATACAGATGGTCATATCAGCATTTGAATCTGTACCAGGCCTTGCCAATGCTACTCCCTATATTTTACGGTCACTCAAGACCATCTCGAGGCATTTCAGGTGTCTGAGGAATGCAATTGCAGACCAACTCAAGTATATTAAAAGTGTTTTGGGGGAGGACCTATCATCACCACCTACCTTTCCAAGGAGTGATTGCACCAGTCTGAGATTCAGTCAGAATTTTGCAAAGGTCAAATCTGGCAGTTTTGGTGGCATGGGTTACCAAAACCATGTCTGGAGGCCTCAGAGAGGCTTGCCTGAGCGGGCTGTTTCTATTCTTAGAGCTTGGCTGTTTGACCATTTTCTTCACCCGTAAGTGTTTCCTCATGTTTGAACCACCCCCCCCCCCCCAAAAACCCCGAAAAAAGTGTTTCCTCATCTTTTATTTCCATTAATGTTAAGTACATGCTCACACACAAAAAGGAGAAACATGTTGAGACTTGAGTTTTATGGTAACTCTATATTCTTATGCTTCTGCAGGTATCCCACTGACACAGATAAACAAATGCTTGCTAGCCAAACCGGTTTATCTCGCAATCAAGTATGGAAAATCATCTTTACTGTTTCATCCACAGAACTGACATCCTTACCTGATTCTGTGGGGCTAAGATAAGATTCAATGGCCCAAGGAATTTGTGAGGGAAGATTGCAAGTGACCTGAGGCCGTTGCCAACCCGAAAGTGTGAAAATTATTAGGTTGCAGGTCTAGGCGCGCTTAAGACCCCTCTCTCCTGGTTGTCTACATTAGACTTTTCAACGTCTCGGGCAAAAATTTAGCATCTAGAGTTTAAACAATTTGCTTCATATTTGGGATGCTATCCTTTATAAATCGATTCCCCTTTAGAGAAATCCTTCTTGAAACCTGTTCGAGGTTAGGTATTTTGTACTTGGGAGTATTATTTAAATAAAGGCATCTAACTCAAAGTAATTACTTGGATGCGCTGTACTTTCGAACTTCCATATATATTTACACAACACCACCACCTTCCAGTGTGGGTTCTTCTTTCGTGGGGTCTGGGAAGATCTAGATGTAGGCAGCCTTACCTCTACTGCTATCTCTGTCCGTAGAGGGACTGAATCTAAGAGACCAACAAAACAAGATTTTGTGAAAACATTTAATGGAATATATATCTATATCTATATATATATATATATATATATATATATATATATATATA